>LPNX011048880.1:0-132800 GCA_001517045.1 Pseudotsuga menziesii
AAGCTAGTTAACAAAAAGATGTAGCCTCAACAATGCAGAAGATAAGGCAAAAGGTAGCAATATAACTTCAAATATTAAACGATTTAAGTAAGTCTCATTCTATCCTTTCAATCTCTTTATTTTTTTACGAGAGATCCATCCCTTGTATCTAAGCTTTGGCCATAATTGGGGGGTCACAAAATTTTGTTCCATGGGAATTTAATATAGGAAAAATGGGCAAAGGGGGGGGATATGCCATAAATAATTGTATTTTGGAGGATTTAGGGTGGGGTAGATAAAGAGAGGAAGGTAGATAACTCTATGTAAAATAATGAGATTAGGGGTTTAAGGACTTTCTACCTTCTAGTTTTATGGAGCCTACAAAACCTTAAGAATATTCTATATACCCTTTGATGTCTAAACAAGTTGTCTTCAATTTGATAGAAGCGAGGACTATAGGTGGGCTAAGTTTAGATAGTCAAGAGGATAATACAATATCTAGGAGGGGGATGAAGTCCAATATATACATATCCCAAAGCAAGGATAGAAGGGAAATACAACAAGGGGAACAAAAGACATTACAAGGAGCCCTTAAAGCAAGCCAATCCCCTGTGGAGGGTTACCCATGATGCTTATGCCTTCGATACTAAGGAGTTGGGAAATCCCTTAAAACAGTGCTGTAACAATGGCAAGTGTGAAGAAAATCTCGTTAAGGTCTTCGTTTTTATAGAACTCTTAGACATCGCTATAGAGACGGCAAACATTGACTTTTGAAACTTGACCGTTGTAAAAAGTCAACAAAAGACGGTGCCGTCACTATAGAGACGGTCAGGCATGGATACAGCGACATCCAAGAGTTTAGGCATGCATACAGTGACGTCTAAGAGTCTAGGCATGGATACAGCGATGGCTAGGCATGGATACAGTGACGCCTCATTCCTGTTACATCAGATTTTACACCAAAAAGTAAGAAACGTGGAAAACCTCCGTGGAAAAATCCGCGCTTTTGTACTAGTGAAATTTTCAATATGGTCTCTTACCAGAACAAAGACCGTCCAGTCGTCAAAGTATACTTCAAGAAACTTATGAATGAAATCTTTGAAACCAAATACTACTATTCTAGAAAAAATAACAGGGGCATTTTTAAGGCCAAAGGGCATTACCGTGTATTGGTAGCATCCCCATTCTATTACAAAGGTTGTCTTGTGTCGATCTTCTTGCGCAATTCGGACCTGATGGTATCCTAAGAATGTGTCTATGAATGAGTACATTTCTTGTCCACCAACGCTTTCCAAAACCTCATCCGTGAAGGGTGTAGTGAATGGAGCATGCAAGCAAGAATCATTTAGTTTCCTCGGGTTGACACAAATTCTGACTTCACCTGTCACCTTCTTGTCCTGGATAACTATGGGGCTTATCCATTCTGATTCTTCAACTGGTTCAATAATTTATGCATCCAACATGCAATCCAGTTTTTCTTTTACTTTCTTCTTATAACATGGGTTTAATCTGTATGATCATTGTTTTACTGGCCTTGCGTCAGCTTTGAGTGGAATTTTCATTTAACCCAAATCCCCTACTATCCCCTTCATTTCCCTGAAGTTTGTCGGGAATAGGTTTTGAAATTCATGTAATTAATCGGTGATTTTGGCTACATTTTCTTCATCCCAGTAGTCTCCAATGTTGGCAAATTTCGCATTGTCCTCCGATCCAATGTTAACCTTTTTAATATTTAGTGGCTTAATGAAATACTCACTGGAAATGTCGCTTCCTTCTACCTCAGGTGATCCTTTCGATTCTGTAATATTGATACTGGTCAGATCATCGTCCGGGTCTCTAGAGAGATTATAGAATGTCATCCAATGTTGTACTATCTCACAGCATTGGTGGGAATGTGCAGCACAAGGTTGAGAATACACAATCTCCAGTGGGATCTCAATGAATATTTTCTCATTAATAGTTTTCATCGCAATATCAATTGTAGGTTGTTCATCTGCAAACTAGAATGTTTAAGTGAATTGTTGTGCAAATTCTTCCTATTCCCTTGTCTCTTGGTGCAGATCCATAGATGCATACCAGCCCCGTGGCGCTATCTCAAGTGTATGGATGAAATGATGAACCCATTCCTGCCAAGGGTAGCTCGAGAATGCTATGGAACATTGTTCTAAGTGTTCGACAGGATCTGATAACCCCATATATATTTGGGTTATAGTTGTAATTTATTCTTCAAACCTTACTTCTAGCAGCCTCATGCACTATGACCATTCAGTTATGGTGTTCTTATGCGTACCCCACCATCGTGCAGGCATAGCTTTCAATGCAAAGCCTATTGCAGACAGTCGATGTGGCTCTGTTACCAGTTCTTCAAATTCAATCAAGAACGTTGCAAACTTAGGTAGTCCTTCATATGTGGGTAGTGGTTACGACTGAGTTCCTACTCGTCTAACAGACTTAGTTATCCTGGCACATTTTCTTCACGAGACTTAATGCAATTGGTTATGCCACTTCTCCGGTGCCTCTCCTGACTCTGATGTACATGAACTCTCACATTTCCAACCTAAGTTACCATCTGTAGTAGGATTAATATAGTCTTCCCGAAGGGCGGTTATATTGTAGATGGGGTCAAGGTGGTCACCATGCCATTTGTTGAACAATAATTCAATGTACCTTGGTCCTTCTAGTGGGTCAAGAGGCACAACGACCCACATCTCATCATCTTCCAATGATAGGATCCTTCTTTTGAAATTTATGACCATTTAGTTTTCCATTTCCCAAGCAATCCCAAGTAGTGTAGGATATGGGGTGGTATCATCTACTATATCTCTGACTTCGAAGTCGGTAAAAGTGCATAATCCTTTGATACCCACTCGAAGTTAACCCAACCTACCAATAGGGAGGACCTTTTCTTTATTTGAAATCCTTAATTGAATGGGGGACCATTCTAAGGGTGGTTTTCCCATTATTTCTCACATCTGGCGTGATAAAATGTTGACATCAAATCCCAGGTCAAGGATGATATAGTCCATATCATAATTTCCAATTTCTGTGGTCATCCTGAGTTCATGTCCTATCTTGAGCTTGGTCTTGATACTGTTAACCTTCTTTGGTGGAGGGTCTCCCTCTGGAAGTGTTTCGATGAGTGCTTCCAGTTCTGCAATCACTTCCTTATCCTTGATTAGTGCTAAACAACTTGACGAGAAAGGTTTAAGTTTACTAACCTTCTCTGTAATTTTGTCTGTACTTAGTTGTTCAAATATCTTCTGGAATCTTTCAGGCATATCCTTCACTTGGATTGAGGTAGATGGTTGTTCGGCATCGATGAATTCAGGGCACACATTCATGAATATGCACTTTTGTTCTTGAATGTCAATTGATTCTTTCTTCTTTGCAGTAGGTCTCACCTAGTGTTGCGCATGCATCGGAGGGTCTGTTTGCATAGCTTAGTATGGACCTATCCTAGCACCTCCCCTCGTGACCAATACCACATTTGGTTCTCGTGGTTCAGCGAAAATCATTTGTATATTGATATTGGCGTTCAAATTGGGAGCATTTGACGCAGGATTTGGTGTAGGGTTTCGTAGCGGGTTGGCGGTTCCAAGCGACCGAGCTTGCCATTGAGCGAGGAGGTGTGGGAATTGCTCCACATTGTGATCCTACCTGTAATATGAGCAAGTCCTCACAGGTTCTGGGAATTCGCTAGCATAATGCCCCGGTACTCCACAATTGTAACATACAACTGGCCCTCTTCCCTGGCCAAATCCTCCTCCTCCCTTGCCCCTATAATTTCCACCCCCCCTTTGAGGTGGTTGTAACAGGTATTGTGGTTTCTAGTAATGCTGTTGGTATAAGTTATACGGGGCCGTATTCTAAAACTGTGGTGCCATTTGAAACTGCTGCGGAGATGGGAATTGAGGTGTAGCCTGAAACTGGGGAGGAACTTGGAACTGGTGTGGGGTATGTTCAATATTTACTTGCTCTTCTGTCTTCATCAAATATGCATCTACTGTTTTCTCCCTCATGAGTTGGTAGTCCCTACAATCCTTTTCATCATGGCCTACATATTTACAAATTTTACAATATAGACTAGTTGGTGTGCATATTGTCTTGTGCATGAATAGGAAATCAGCATCCTGGTGTCCTCTTGTTTGGCATATATTACACCAAGGTAATCCTTGGCTATTCAATGGGTTTGTCCCATCAGAAGAGACGTATTTCATATATGCTAGGAATTCATATTTGGTATGTCCATTAGTCCAGCATCGGGTACACCAGAGGTCTTCGTGTGCTTCTTTTCCCCTTTTCATATCTTGGAGTTGAATAGTTAGATTAGCCAACTAAGACTGAATCTATATCATTCCTGTGGCACCTTCCCCAATGGGCGAAGCCTCTAGCTTCATTGCTAACTCCAATTCCTCCATCTGCATTGTGATCTTTTGTTGTATGATCGGTCCTCTTATATGTGGTAGCATCGCAGCAATAAACCACTCTTTATGTTGTATGTTCGACATCTGGAAATTGACCTTGGCCATCAGTGTTTTGAACCGTTGGTTGAAGTCCCATACCGTTTCTGCTAGAGCCTGCTTAATTTCCTTAATATGGGTAATACATGGGGACTCCGATTGGGGCTTTCAGAACTCAAAGATCATTTCCCATTGCATCTCTTCAAGAGTCTTCCGTGGGGTTCCTGCTGGTGCAGCACAAAATTTCATGAACCAATCTAAGGTGCGACCCCTTAAATTCGTGATCATATGTGCCTTCTTTATATTATCATTATGTACTAAACATACCATCCAGACAGCTTCACAAAGGAACCAATGTTGTTCTAGGTCTTTTGTTCCATTCCCATTAAAGGTGGGTAGTCTAACATCTGTCCCCGCCATTAGGGTGGCACTGGGATTGTTCACTGGACTTCCTGATTTTACAGGATTCATGGGTATCGTTGATGGGATTTCTCGCACACTGGTCCTGGCACTGGGACTGCTAATGTTCACAAGGTTTCAGGTGAGGGACTTCTAGGTCTTTCTCTAGGTGATCTCTCTGGACTACTGTAGTCACATCCTATTCTCGGTGATTCTGCAGACCCTCTTGATTATGCTCTCTTAGAAACCGGGATATACTCCTCCTTTTTGTCGCAGGATCCTTCGTCTAGGTATGACTCACATCCATATTCACCCTCCCTAGGAAATCTATAGGCCCTCTGGCCTCCTGTTACCTTTCTCCTCTTTCCTGACCAGAACCTCCTTCCTCTTCTCAAGAATCCAGTTCCTAACTCATCCTCATAATTTCTTGAGAAATCCTCTTCTTACTACCTTCCATATTACTCCTAGCTCTTATACAGAATATCCACTCCACAAATTGCATGACTCAACCACTATGACAGTCCCCATATCCATTTCCTTATGCCCTCCCATATTTTGTCGCCCTCTTCTTATGCGAACATCGGCATTTTAGCATCCATCCAATCTTCTATCTCCTCCTTCGTTGGGTGCCAGAACATCTCCCTGATTTAATCAAGAGGGTCCCGACAACATCACCATTTGTTGGCCACTTTTACCCACTCGCGCGGCCCAGGTTCTATGCATCCTGCCAATCCAACAACTACCTGAGATACTAGCCCAATAGAGCAAGCCCCATCGGCAACACCTACGAAGTAGGAGCAGTCTCACCTGAGATATCTCATAGATGGGTAACCGCTGGAACCATGTTTTCACGATTGTCGAGGAATTATAGTCCCTTGCCTCATAGCCAAGGAGCACAATGAAGGCAACAGGAGGGCTCGACAGGGGAGTTGGTTCTGCGCGAATGAGCACAACTGTATGTCATCGCACGTGACATGAATTTTCTTTCCCCCTCGCAGCTGGCGCAACTCATGCAGTGTAGTTGATTCCCATCAATTGGCTCTATGAATTAAGTCAGAATTCATAACAGGAATTATATAGAATGATATACATTTATACAGTTTCAATTCAGCAAGGCATTCTGTTCATCCATTTAACAATTGTAAGAAACTAACAGATATTGAACCACATTTAACATTATACGGAAATAAACTAGTAATCAATCACATAAACATTCACCACATCAACCATTCATTCATACACAAGGAATAACATGGAAACCCATCTCGGAAAAACCACCAAGGTGCTCTTCATCTGGCACGAGAAAGGATAGAGCACCTTGCATTCTACGAGATGCAAACTGATCTTGAGATATGTCTTTAAGTTTGGAATCATAGTTCTCATGCTCTCTGTCTTATTTATCCTAATCTACTGCTACTACCTATAGATCCGCACACAGCCTGGATCAACTTTCCTAGCATCTGCACCGCTCTAGCAAAGCTTCCTCCCTGCACTATTCTGACTGCCTCCTGTAGATTCTTGATTACCTTTCTCTTATATCTATTCTCTGCAACTGTATATGGCTCTCATCTATCAAACCTATTCCATAATTACAACTAACAAAAATCAACCTTCTAACTATTAAATCTCTCCTATTTATATTATTTTACATGACTTCACTGGGTCAACTGCTTACAGGCAGTCTGCTAACTGTCACCATCATCCTCCCCCCAGGCTACAACTCTGGTGATCATGACTTTACACAAGGCACTAATGGCCTTACTTACAGCGTACTTCCACTCATGTGTCATCCGCCGACTTACGCCAACTTCCACACCCATGACTGCCATGTTGCTTTCCGACCATTTATTATCTACACGCTTTCTGTGCTTGCCTTTCCTATGCCACGCACCTCTCTGATCTTCTTGCACAGGTCCTCTGGTACCTTCATGATCTTTCCTTGCCTCCATCGCATGCACGGCATATATTCTTCGACTATGCATGCGAGTTTATGTCCTATACTCCTTTCCCAAGCCAACATCCCTTCACTTGCCATAGGTGCTCCCACCAAATTTAATCTCTATCATAATTGAAATTAAAAATGGAAATATTGTCCTTGTCATGCCCGAAGTATTCATCGATCCTGAAGTACTTCTTCATTCCAGGAATCCATGCCTCATCCTCCTATTTGATATTAATTTCTCCATTGAATGTGAGAAAATTTACTTTCCTTAATTCCTCATAGGAACTCTCTTTACAACGCTTCCTTATCTTAGATATTTGGGCTGATCCCTATGAACTATTTCACAAGTTTCCTGATCTACTTAATCTACTTCTTGAGGTGTCTAATGGATATGTGATTGTTCTCCTCCTGCATGAACCTGTTTCTTGGCATTGAGATCTTCCTCTAGAGTGACTGCTCACACTCTTCCTATCCCTTATGCCATTGTTTTGTTTTGGTCCTAGATTATCTCTCCACTAAATTCCTATAAGTATTTGTAGTATGGAAAGGGTGATTCCATGAAGGTGGGCAACACTTTTTGGCCAAATTTAGCGACGAAAACCTAATTTTTTACTCATCTGCTAGATAGAAGCCCTCGAAACGCATATATGCCGCGTAAATTTCGACTTACAGTAAAAAAAAATTGTAGAATATTATGTTGGCTTCCCAATGATATTTGTTTTTAAATATTCCGATGTCATTTAATGTGTGAAATTTTGCTTTTAACGAACTCTGTGACCTTAAAATTTTGAAGAAGTTAATAAGTGGCTCGTGTCCAACCCCAATAATTCAATCTTATATTAATAATTAATATATATATATATATATATATATATATATATATGAGCATGATCTACACATAATGCATTGTGGTATGCATATTTTTTTNAATAGACAATTATTTATTATTTTTCGAAAGTGAACACATCTTATTTCAACATCATTTTGGTGTGTCCATCCTAGATTTTTTTTCACTATTTTCAAAAATTGAAAAACCAAAGACACCCTTTTGAAGAGGACACACCAATGTGTGGGATGTGCATTTTTACGAAATTTTTGGATGTGTATATTTTACCCTGCGTATTTTTCTTTGAGCTGCTTAGAATTTGTTGTCTGGTTTTCTAAGTGTAAGTTTTAGAACTAATTAAAAAAACCCATATGAATGAAAAAATGCATGCATGATATCTCAATGGATAGAGGATTCATGATGAATCTATCAGTATGAACTCCGCTCAGTTGTGTGCCATGAATGGCAGGGTTTACACCCCTAGAAGACACAGAGAAACATTGATTTTCTTGAAAGAGGGACAAATCTCTATTTTTCAAGCCCCCGATTGAGGTATTTAAATACCTGATCGAGGGTTTATTAAACCCTCGATCGAGCTACTCTTTAACACTTGAAAAAGAGCTTCGTACATGACTACCAATATACTAGCATATTTTTTCGGGATATAAGCTTTAGCTTATATATATTATATATAAATTATATATATGTATTATATATAATCTTATGTTCATGTAGGACATTTTAGAAATGGGTTTCAAGGACCCATCTAAGATAATTTAAAAGAAAAATTACAAAAGAATAAAGGGGAAATGGGAAATTATAATTTTTTAAAGATGGTAAATGTAAAAATTAAAAAAAAAAAGTGAAAAAAAAATAATGAAATATAAAATAAAAAAGAATAAGAAGAAGGATACTTATTCTCAACATTGTAATAAATATAAAGAATTTAAATTTTTTTATTTTTCATATCCGAATAAATGATAAGAATATAAAAGCATAAGAAGAAGAATATAAGGAACAATAATATAATACTTATAACCATAGTGAAATATACTAGTAACAAGGGAAGTTGTCCTTTGTTTTTTAGATTTAGCTATTTGAAACTATGAAAGAGGCATCAAAGTTTAGGGAACAAGAAAACTCTTTCCATAGTTCACCTAGAACATATAATTAGAATTCTCTCATTGTATAGATAAATGTGTACATAAACATAATTGACAATTATAACCTATTACCAATATGTTTCATCTAGACACGAGTTCATTAAAAATATAGGAAATGGATAAGACTCATGAAATAAACATGACATGCCAACTTGCTCAACTCAAAAAAAAAAAAAATTCGTACTGATAATAATATGTTGCACCCCATATATGTGACCTTGTGACCCTCCTTATAATTAAATTTAATTAAGTTTAATTTTTTTCTGGACCAAAGATATTAACAAAAACATTGAACTATATGTTGAAAAGAGACATGGATTTAAACAACACTATAGATGACATTGATTATGAATATTGTGTGCAGTGACCAAGAGGACAAACTATTGTTTGTAGCAAAATGACCATGACATAGATACAATAATAGTTTGTAGCAAAATGACCATGACATAGATACAATAAACCCTTCAATGCATCCTAGTATGATAACTAAAAACTTTAACCAATAGTTGTGAAACCTTGATGGTGATGCCAGGGATTCATTTTGGGGCTTTAACAATAATTTTAGAGTCGGTGAACTACATGCATTTAATTTTTTTTAATGCTTATATTCAAGTAGTGTCATGGTGTGTTTTCATTAGAATTCAACATCTAGCTTGTTTATGTCATCAGTGGTTGGTGAGGAATTTCAACATCATTTGATTCCTATCAGCAATATATCCAATGTGTATGCAATGTAGTACCTAGAAATGTAGTGAAATGTTTTAAATTCTAAAAATACTTTTCTCCTTCATATATAATTTTTAATTTTAAAAAACTACAATTATGTGATATGAATTTGAATTTACACTAATTTTTATCTTAATCGTCATGTTCTATTCCGCTTTGGGCTCTGAGCTTTAAATATCTAACCCGAGGATCTATACCATAGGTAGATCGTATTCCTGAGAATCCAGGTCAAGTGGACACAAATCGTCTAAGTTCAATTCATAAACTAAATTGCATGCATCATTGTCATAGTATTGTTTTTGCATTGAACCAATGAGAACAATGATGCATGCAATTCAGTTGATGAGTTGAACTTAGACAAGTTGTGTCCACTCGACCTGGATTCTCGGGACTATGATCTACCTATGGTATAGATCTTCGAGATAGATATTTAAAGCCCAGAGCCTAGGGAAGAATAGAACATAACAATTAAGATAAAAATTAGTGTTACATTCATAGTCATATCACATAATTGTAGTTTTTTAAACTTAAAAATTATATACGAAGGAGCAAAGTATTTTTAGTACCTTTAGAGAAATGAAAATATGAGTATGAAAAAAAATATGACCTATTTTCCTTGGGTTATATCAATGTCCATTGTTTACTCTTCAAAATTGTTATTGTGCCACACATTTGTAGTTATTTTTTCTAGTAAATTATAGAATGACATTAGAATTTACATCAATAACATGTGACTAAACATGATACTAATTCTCATTTCGACAAGAATTGAAAATGTTCAATGACAGAAATTCAAATGAGGATTCAACATACAAGGTGTCCAAGGATCTTTTGGAAGACTTCATTAAAAGAAAAGGTCGATCGAGCTTTTTAAAACTTTAACTAAAAAACTATTCGAGTGCCCATATCCATGTGTGCACATGAATATGGACACCCAAAAATTTATTTAATCAAAGTTTTTCAAATCTCGTATTGTTCATGGGAACAAGGTCTTTGAATTCAATTAAAATCAAACATATAATTATATGATAATAAAATTTAATAAAACATAATTTCGATTAGAAAAATAGAACTTGAGGGTAATAGTACATACCTTGAAGAAGAAACAAGTAATAGTGTTACGATTGCCACTTACACTAGGTTTTATGTGTAGATATTAGTCGTGGAGTAATTGGAGTTATAGATGTTGGATTAATAGATGATCAATCATATCTATAACTTCAATTACTCCATGACCCATTTCTACAAATGAATATAAACAACCATTTTCTATCCAACAAATGCAATGAATTATATCAAATGTTTGTCGTCTATTTATAGTAAAAACTATTAAAGATGCTCGATCGAGCTTCTTTTAACCCTCAATCAAGATTTTCTTTGACCCTTGATTGATCACTTGTACCTTGATTGAGGGTTTTTCAAACGGTCGATCGAGGGCTTAAGAAAACCTCAATCGAGGGTCTAAAAAAACCTCGATTGAGGTTTTGAAAAAAGCTTGATCGAGGTACGTTTTTGTTTTTTTTCCAAAATTGCGTTGCCAAAAAATGTAACCCACCTCCATGGATGCACCTGGAAACATTAATATGATGTTTCTATTCCTATTCCTTGGTCAACACTTTGTTGAAACTTCTCATAGTCTCGACCATTTCCAAATGTGTGATCTATGCCATCCTTTCATTGGATTCGGTTTTTACATTACAAAATTGCACGTCTTCTCCCATAATATATTCTTCATGTTCATAGGGATCCTGCACATCATCCATGATTATCATTACACTAATTGAATTTCTATTTTTTCATCTTGCTACCCTCATTCCTTTCATATAATTATCTTATTGTTGCTTCTAGAGATGTGAAAAAAGGGATTTCATTTATTATATAACCCAGTAGAAAATATTTATAGCTTCTTTAACATTACCATGATAGATTCCTCCAATAGTTACAAGTCTAGTATCTAAACCAATATTCTAATACCACTATGTCATGTCCCTAATTACCTCAACGACCCATAATAACCACAGAGGATGATTTTCTTTTCTTTCTCTAAGATAATTCTATGTCTCTTTTACTAAGTTTATTACTACACAACAAGCTACACCATACAATTTTACTTTCTTCGCACCATACAATGTGTTCATCATAGTTCAGTATATGCACAATACTTCACACACTAAGTTTTCCCTTTATTCAAATGTTGTCCTTATCAATTTCTCACTGTGCATATACATTGCACACATTAACTCTAACCACTGCACAATCCACCATGAAAAATCCTTTAATCATTACATGGGAAACTTTAACTTCTAATGACAAGTCACTAACTTCCTATCGGGTTAGCACAGTATGAATCATGGGGCTACATATGCAAGGAATTCATCTATATACAAGAAATCATGAAGTGTACTATAGTACATAACTAACACCTAGATACCAAGAATCATGATTACTTTTAACTAAGAAAGTTCACATTCATAAATACTAACTAAAACATCCATCTTATCAAAATTCATATAATGGAATTGAAATAACAATAGTAAGATAGTCACTTATCTTGAATGTAGCTTCTCTAAGAAACTAACTGTGCAAGATCATCTTTCCACCCAACCATAGGACTCTATCTAGCATATACTATTTCTTACTCCACCATCAATCCTGACCATTGAAACATGCGGGCCTTGCAACATTCTGCAAATTTGAAAAGTTATTTGGTTCATCCAAGTTGAACCAATGGAATTGTTTTCCACCATAGATGTGATTCTACCTTCTATCACCATCGTCAAAAATTGTTGGGCCTACCAGATTTTGCTGATCGAGAAATCTACTTACGTCATGTAGATGTTTCCCTTTTCCGCACTCTCGATCTTAGACAGAAACTTTCCCAGTCGTTGATCTAAGATCAAGCTACGAGATGCAAAAGAAGGAGTTAGTATTTCTGCTTTCACAATGCTAAATATTGGTTTTTATGATTCTTCCTTTCTGCTTCCTTTCGGACCGTTGACCTTTGCAGAAGCTCTCTGAATCGTAGATCTTATGGGCTGACGGAAAGTGGAAGGTGGGATTCCAACTTCCATAACCAAATTTCTATATTTTCGTTCTCCGATTTTTCCTTTCTGCTTCTTTTTAGATCCGTTGATTTATCTTGGAGTCATCCTTGACCGTTGGATGTCAGACTGCAAAAAGCAGAACTCGGGTTTACCATATTTCGTAGCCAATTTTTTTCCTTTTTCACTTTTTCACTCTCGATTTTCCCTTGCCATAAATGATTTGTGGCCTTTGATCTTCTCCACTATGCAACCGGGCCATCCATTCTAGTCAGTCGTTAACCTTGATCATATTTTTCTTATTCAAGCATATCTGTAAGGCTAAAACTCAGGATTTCCAATAATTTTGCACTTCCAAGCAATGGATAAAACCCCTTAGGACATATAGAAACCCCATCAATATCTTTCAAGGTCATGTGATATGGAAATATTTCATAACTTACCCTTTCTTTCACTGCTCTAAGCTTTAGCAGGTGAATTAGTGCAGATGCATATGTAAAAATACTCAAATTTTAGCACAAGTGCTAACAACGACTCCAACTCGGGGGTGATATCCTCCCTGTTAGGTATCAAAGAACCCCATAGACCAAGTGCATGATCCATTGGTCCCTATGCACCTGCAAAACCCCCAGCTAACTGCACCACTCTGCGCTATCCCGAAGACCCGTCTACTCAAAATTTATTCTAGTGCTTGTAACTTCAAATTTGCATAAAAAGAAAACTAAATGACATCTCCTCTTGGGGACCTTACTTCCTTCACCTCTAGATTTAAGTCTATTAGAGAGATATCCACACATGTAATGTTAAAAATAAATCGTATATACAATGACATGGGAACTGAACTTAATTTACATAAAGTAGTGCTTGAGGAGCCTCCCATTTACAGGAGCTCCAGATACCAGATCACCCTCCATCTCCTCCAGTATGTAGGAATTATTTCCTCTAAAAACTAAAATCTTGTAAGGTCCCTTCCATAGGTGCTCAAAATTGCCATGTTTCCCTTTGTCTTCATGTGGTGCATCCCATAGAAAAACTACATCCCCTATCTGGAAATCCTCACGATTTGTCCTCCTATCAAATATCTCTTTCATTTTCTCCTGAAATTTTTTATTTCTATCAAACAGTTGCTCCCTTTGCTGCTCCAGTTGAATCAATTGATACATCCTCCTCTGAGATGGATGGGCTTCAGTTTCTTCTTCCTGCAACAGTTTCATTACTGGAAAACTCAGGGAAATAGGAAAAATTACCTCGGAGCCATAATCCAGTTGGAATGGTGAAGTGCCAATGGATTTATTTTTACACTGATTCTATCAGCGTACAAAGCATGAGTCAATTTTGTGTGCCAGGCCTTCTTTTTGTCTTGTAGTAGCATTTTGATGATACTCATCAGGCTCTTATTTGAATATTTTTCCAAACCATTTCCCCATGGATAGTAGGATGTAGACAAAATGTGCTCTTCCAGAAACTACATAATCACTGTCTCAGTGGCCTGTCTAGTTGGGATGGATTCAATCCATTTGGTGAAATAATCGATGGTAGTGAGAATCCACTTGTGTTTTCCTGAGGAATATGAGTTTATCTCTCCAACAAAATCCAATCCCCATTGTTGGAACCTCAACATGTATGGGCTTCAGAGGTAATGGAAGAAGCTTCCTCCTTCCTTAAAAGATCTGGAATTTATGGCAGGAAACAACCTATATGTGAGTATCACAAAAGAAAGTGGGCCAATAAATCCCTACCCTCATGATCTTGTCCACAGTGGAATTCCAATAATCATGACCTCCACATTCTCCTACATGAAATTATTCAATGAGCTTCTAGGCATTTTACTCATTCACACAGTTCAACAACACCCCTCTTGCTTCTTTCCAATATAATTTTCCATCTAAGATGCAAAACCTTGATGATTTCTGCTTCAGAAACCTGTCCCTTTTTTTTTTCCATACCCTATGGAGCTTGCAGATGTTGTAACATAAAGATGATGTCAGTGTACCATGGAGATGACATGAAATGCTCAGCTACTTGGGGATCTGGTTGTCCCTTAGGATTTTTCTCTTATGTTTAAAATACCGCAATCATGTGTAGGTTAAGATCATCATAGTTATATTGTTCCATGATCTTGGCTAGTCCCTAGACTTCAATCAGCTTGGTGGCATTAATCTCCAAGTCATATTCAAGTAGGAATGCTATCCACTTTCCCCTTTGTCCCTTAGGATCTGGGTGAGTCAGAATATCCTTTACTGCACTGGTGGGGACATGAGCAATAATGTGAGAGTGCAGGATGTACACTCTGAATTCTTTTAAGGCATGCACTGCGGCATAATCCTGCTTATCCAAGATTTTGTATTTTAGTAGAGCATATCTCAATTTCTTGGTGTAGAAAGCAATCGGATGCTCATTTACTCCATGATTCTTCTATAACAATAGCCCTACCACTATGTGCTCTGAAGCAAATGAGAATATGAGGAAATATTTAGAGAAATCAGGGCTTGCAAGTACAAGTGCTTCTGAGATATACTTCTTGATATCTTCAAAGGAATGTTTTTCTTCGGGCTTCCACTTGATCTCTTCGTCCTTTCCCAACATGTTAGTTATACCTTACTATTTCAGAAAAGGAAACAATGAACCTTCTCAAAAATTTAACTTCCCCAGGAAGGACTGAACCTCAACCTTATTCCGAGGGAGCTCAATTTTATGTATTTCCTCAACTCTCTTTGGTTCTATTATGATGCCTTCTTAAGAAATTATGTGTCCAAGCAGCTTCCCCTCCTTCACAGAAATGACTGAATTATTAGGATTCAAGGAGATGCCAAACCTTCTACATTTTCTGAATGTTCTTAGCAAGTGTGCAATGTGTTCCTCATCATACATTGAAAAGACAGTGATGTCATCCAAATAGATGACCAAAATCTTGTCCTTTTCATCAGCAAACACTATTTCCATTTCTTGTTGAAAGGTTTCCCCTAAATTAATGAGGCTAAATGCCATTTTTGCATACATAAAAGTGCCCTGGGGTTTGGTGAAAGCTGTATTTTCTTGGTCCTCTAGGTGCACCATGATCTTATTGTATCCTACTCATCTCCTGGAATTTATTTGGGAGCGCCATCTGGGTTGGAAAAGGTTCCTGAGTGGGGGAAGCCTCCTCTAGAATCCCATTATATTCATCAATATTCAATCCATCGAACTCCCTAGTGAGAGTAAGGAACTTCTATATTTGTTTGTCATCTTCAAAGACCTGCCAACTTTTGACATTATCAAGAACATAGGGCCTATACATAACTTCAATCTCATATTTGCTATTGGGATGTAACGGGGTCTTGAAAACAACAAAAGAGGTGGCTATAGAATTATCCAAGAAATTTTGTAATCTGGGAATTAGATTAAACTTGCATTCTTCAAAACAATCTATCACATCCTGGGAAGCATTCATGTAGCTTCTCATTCTAGGGTGTCTGGCCCCATATTTTCTAGCCATTTGTAAAATTACCACCTCAGAATCTCCATGTATCACTACCCTTCCAAATTGGAAGTACTTTATGATTTGGATTGCTAACATCATACCCTCATATTTCACCTCATTTCTTGTGCAATCTAAGTCGATCTTGTAGGAATAATTGATAGCTCTCCCTCTCGAGGGTTTCAGCCAAATTTCAGCTCTAACCCCTTCTCTGCATGTTGCCCCATCAAAACTTACATTCCACACTTCCTCCAGCTCTTCCTGAGTAGGAACAAAGGAAACATTCTGTGAACTAAAACTGTCTTTGCCTCCTTATGTGAAGAAAATAACAAATCCCATCTCAGTGTCAAATGAATAGATGGGGTGGTTGTTTGGCCTCTCAACATTAGTCACCATGTATGCTAAATTTTTGTCCCTAAATATCCTTCTCTGTAATCCAAATATAGGGATGGTGTCATAGGAAATGTCCATTTGAAGAGCACCTTTGAGTTTGGCTTCCCAAGATCTTGATAACAACATTCCAAAATTTTGAGGTATGTCATCTACAACTACATCCATGACCGAATTTTGGCAGGGATTTGGGCCAAAGAGATGACTAGATGTTTGATCAGTCCTAGGAACTTGAATTTACTGGAATCACAGGAAAAGAGGTCTTTGTATGGCCCTGCCACTTCCAATCCTAGTTTATCCATGATCATCCTGGGCATCATATTATGGGAGGCTCCTGAATCAATCATGGCATTGTGTAAGATGGCATTATGAATGTTCATACTGACATAGAAGGGGGGGACATATTCATTAGTAGAATCATCTACATGGGGTCCAAATAGGATGGTGGGACTATCATCTTAAAGATTCGAGGAATCTGATATTGCGGAAACTTCTCCTGGAGGCTTGAACACTATGGCAATTTTGGAATGATATTCATAAGTTTTTAACAATTTAGTAATAGGGACAGATATTTTAATCTTTGTAATGTTGACCTTTAGACTAAAAGAGGTTTGTCCCTAATCTGAGCTCATTGGATTATCCTCCTTCCTTTCTTTCCCTTTGGGATCTATTACATTCTTAGAGGTGTCCTTGGCAGGTTGACTGCTCTTTGGTTTGCTTGTAGAGGATTTATTTGCTGCCTCTTTATTTCTTATAACAGGAACATCTATGATCCTTAGACCAATATTTCTTTGAATATCCATGCTAGCAAGCTGACATCGCCTCTGAAAATCCTTTGTTTCCTTAGTAAACCTCTCCTCCACTACTTGACAGGAATTATCATGCTCTTCTTTGTTCAGAAAGATAGAGGATGAGTCAGTATCCATCTGGTGGATTTCATCCTCAGCTCAGACTTCATAACCTTGCTCCACATAGTTCTCTTGAAATGGGGGCCTGACAGGTGGATCTAGAGGGTTTAGATGGTCTCTCTTCTTATTTTGGAGGACTTGGGGTATTCTCGCATTTTTCTTTCTATTTTGTTTCTCCTGATTTTCCCTGGGAGGTGGTCTATTATCCGTAGTGAGCCTTTCCATCAACTTCTCCATGGTTTTCATCATCATGTCCATTTGGGCCTCTTGTGAGTTAGAGGTATAGGGTTGTTCAAGTTCTTTATCTTTTCTTCTCTTTCCTCTTTATCCTTCATCTCTTATCCATTATCTCTCATCCCTTTTATTCTTTCTAGCAGTAGTTAGGTTTACCTCTATCTCTATCGCATCTTTCATCATATCTTCTAAGGAGGCTGATCTCCTTTCACTTATCCACAAGGTAAAATCACTATCAAAGGCTTCAGCATATTGGATTTGGGAAGAACCAGGGGGAGGTTTGAACTGGGAGGGGATGGAATTATATGTCTTCATAAATTTGTCAAAAAATTCTTGGATAGATTCACTCTCCCTCCTCCTCATGGAATGGTATCGGGATAGATATTTCTTAAGGTTCTTCTTGTCTGCCCATTTTTCCTTGAAATAATCTTCAAAGGAATGATAGCTCATAATGGATTTGTCGGGTAGCTTTTGTACCGTTTTCTTGCTTCTCCATCCATGTTTTGGGAAAATAGTTTGAACTTAACATCATCATGGTCTACTTCTTCTAGGTCTA
This sequence comes from Pseudotsuga menziesii, assembly GCA_001517045.1. NCBI lineage: Eukaryota > Viridiplantae > Streptophyta > Pinopsida > Pinales > Pinaceae > Pseudotsuga > Pseudotsuga menziesii. The sequence continues at coordinate 18,082 of LPNX011048880.1, forward strand.
CCCAGTTTAAAAACCATCCAAAGTGTTCCTCAGCTGAATACCCCATCTCCCCGTGAACCTGTTTGAGCCTTTGGGAGTATCCCTGAGGAAGGTCATGAAGAGAAGTAGGGAGAAGTATAGGGGAAAACCTATTTTCCATCCTTGAAGGTAAGGCAAAGTTTCCAAGAGGGATAGAAGGTGGTGTGATAGACAAAATCAGCATGCTATGAGGAACTACAGGGTATGAGGGGTTGTAAAATTGGATTATGTCGGTTGTTTGAGCTTGGAAGTGGAGCTTAAAGCAATTATTTTGGTGGAATATAGGGGGAAATCTAGGTCAAGAAGGTGTTGTAGATCCCTTGCTAGAGGCTCTGAGGTCTGAGGTGACTAAGAAATGAGAGAGAATTCAAATGTAGAGGTTTCAAAAACCACTTTAGAGAGGTTGGAATCATATTTAGTCCTATGGAAAGCTATCCCAAACTCTTCATCACAATGCTCAGATATATCATTAACAGGAGAAGCAACTTTAGTAGTTAAGGAATGATTTCTGACTAACCTTTGTAGCTTATTGGCCCTTCAAATCAGACTCTCTGGACAAAAAATATCTTGGAAATATTTAGCCTCAGGATTGCTCCTCGTGTTGGTTCTTCTGGTCGCTAGTATTTCCCATTGTATTCACCTTCTTAAAAAAAATCGAGTGGAGTCACTAGAGCATGCACAACCAGCATGTGTCTATGACCGACTGCTCAACTAGGTTGTAGAACTATAACAATGTCATTTCCCCAAGGAGATAATAGCAATTAGTCCTTGGAAACGACACCAAGATGTTAGCGCCCAATAATTTTCCTATGGTTGTGGTAGGAGAATCACTGAGGTAACCATTTCAAACCAATCTTTAGAGTATATTCTAGCCTCATGGAGGGTTCGCTTAATGAACTTGTTGAATAGCTTGATCGTTCATAGGATATTAAATAATATCCCTATTTTCACTAAATATTGGAAAATGCCTCTTAAAATCGTATTCTTGAAACCCCTCCTAATATACCTTTCAAATTAAGAAAACCTTGTTTCACCATATATTATAGGTATCCATTTTCATCAACCCATTTTTGATACACCCTTTATAGCATATTATCAAGTTGTAACAAACATGATCCCTAATGCATATTATTATAAGAAAACAAAATGCTAAATAAAATAATAGTATAATGCTAATAATTAGCCCACCGGGATTGTAGGTGTGATTGATCAATCTGTAGCGTTGGATAGCGGAAGATCCAAAACAATAGTAACGGGAAGCAAAACACAACCCAATCAAGAGATCAATGTAACAAATAATGTAAAAGTATGATAGTCCAATATTTAGTGCAATTCTTAGAAAATATGAGAATTGCAAATGTTTCACACCACAACCTACCATTCTACCAATTTTATGTCATGTAAATACAGGTATAGCCATGGATAGCTTATGTTATCTATAAGCTTAATAAATTAAACTCCATATAAATGCAATATTGAAACCCTTTCATGGATGGAATTCCCAACCCTCAAACAAAAACAAACATCATTGATGTTTGCACTCGAATTAACATAGAAAAATTCCTCTTACTTTCCAATAACACCATATGACCATGTGCATAACTTGCATTAGGTCATTCACAAGATGTAATGAATTGCCTCCACTTCCTTTATATTTATTCTTGCAATCAAGGGAATTAACAACATTTAGTTACCTTTTCTTGGGTTATATCTACTTTTTTAGCATTTACAAGAGAGGGAAAAATATCCATTGTTATGTTTCAAGCATGCATCAGTTATAAAGATACACAAATGGTGAAACTTATATGATACTATTTAATGGTAACGATAACTCATAAGGCATGCCAGTTCCAACACAATATTAAGACAGATGCCTTCCATATAAGAATTGAAAATACAAATATGAATGTTCCAAATATAACTCAATATAACAACTATTTGTAACTGGAAATGTGAAAATGTTAAAGAAGAATACAAAGAGCTGAAATAAATAATTAGTTAAGAAAGATTGATCTAGTTTTCTTGGTTCTTGTGAGCCAAGAAATATTGATCTCACTTTTCTTGGTTTTTGTGAAGAAATGTTTGATTGAATATTAATACCCACCTAAACTCCAACCTAAAATATTATTTTATAAAAAGGAAGACTTAATAAGTCCAATGATTTGAAGGTATAAATCCAACCCATGATTTGGATGTTATTCCTTAGAAAAAGTTAAGACTAATATGAATCCATCCCATCATTTGGAGGTATGAATCTAGCCCATTATTTGGAGGCTACTCCTTAGAAAAAACTAGGACTAATATGAATCCAACACACAATTTGGAGGTATGAATTGAACCCATTATTTGGAGGTTATTCCTTATAAAAAACTAGTACTAAAATGAATCCAACACACAATTTGGAGGTATGAATTAAGCCCATGATTTGGAGGTATGAATCCACCCCAATATTTGGAGGTTATTCCTCATCCCACCTAAATAAAATAACCCCCAATATTTATATTACTATGTCAAATTAAAAATATCCCTTTAACCCCTTAATACGATGCAATATATTCTTAATATTTTTAGGAGTATTCAAACCCCCAATATGAATGGATGTGATATGATATGTCCTCCCTAGTGAACCCCTGATGTCTAGCTTATACAGTTAGAAAGGGCTCTCTCTTTGTCACAGGGTCATTCACATACACATATAGCTCTAAACAAGCATTCAGAAGGATAGATTTATGATGGGAAGGGTTGTTTGGATTTTAAAGAGTGTAAGACAGATAGACATGAAATACCATTGGGTGATGGAGTCAAATCTTGAAACATTCAAGCATTTACAAAAAATAATGATCAGTGATAACCTTCGTAGTCTGAGGAAAAATAGGTGTTAATATTCAACAAAGTATCTTTGAGAGATGGAAGGGGGAAAAGAGAAGAACCCCAATGAGATAGGAGGAACCTACCTGTGGATGAATCTCCCAAAACACCTTTAACTGAAATGGAGCATCTAACAAAGGATGAATTCCAAAACATTTACCATAAAAACATAACAAACACATTATATGATGCAGGGAGAGCTAAACAGAGAATGAATTCCTTGCATACAACTAGAAACACATTAGCAGAAAATACACAAACATGGAAATGAAGCATATAGGAGAACATAGACTGAACATTGAACACTGTGATGAATCTCAGACTCTCATGAAACACTTTGCATTAATACTTCCAATAAATTTGTAGAGGTGCAAAACCAAGCACAGAGGCTTCAAAATATGAATGTCAAAAAAACCCCTTTTTTCCTCTATTGAGGTTACATTTATAGTGTAATGGGCTCGCGAGACCAAACTCAAAATAGAGCCAAATTCAGTTCTAATACAATAATCAAACCTGGACACACAAAATCCTAACAAATTCTAATATGGCAGATTCACCATGATCACAAAACAAATCAAGAAAGCACATTGGGATGCATGTGGTTGATCAAAAATGGAAAAATTGGCATCCAAGACTCAAGCTCGCTTGATGAAAATAACTATTCAAAGCATCTTCGGGTGGCCTGCAATAGTTTCACTCATCCCTGCATCTTCAACCATCGAAATTGTTTTGGACCATTGATCTTTCCCAGATGAAATATGCACCATCCATTTCCTATACCCTCTAACTCCATTTTTCCAATTTTCTAATTCTTATCTTCCTCGCACCATGGATTAGTGGAATCATTTTCAACCTTTGATCAAAATCATGCTTTAATATCAGCCATTTGAAGATGTTTCCTATGCCCAATTCCACAAATCTTCATTCTAACTTTCATTGTTCTAGTTCACCATGCGGAATTGTTCCAACCTTTGATCAAAATATTCTTTAAATATTCGTCATTCAAATTTTAAGGGCCTACCACATTCCGCAGATTTCAAATGTTCATTTATCCATGCATGTTGAATAAGCGTAATTTCTCTCCACCGTAGATTCATTCCATATTATATATTCTCCATTAAAACATGCACCCCTTTAAAAAATTCCGCAAATATGAAAAGTTACTTTCTACGAGCATGTTAGATCAGCAGAATTCATATCCTCCTTCGATGCTACTCCACCATCAATCCAGACCATTGAAACATGCACACCTTACAAAATTTTGCAAATCTAAAAAGTTATTTGGTTCGTGCAATTTGAACCAATGAAATTATTTTCCACCATAGATCTTATTCTACCTTTGATCACCATCGTTAAAACTTGTTGGGTCCACCAGATTTCGTTGATCGGGAAATCTACTTACCTCATGCACATGTTTCCCTTTTCTGCACCATTGATCTTATACAAAAAAATTCCCAGTCGTTGATATGAGATCAAGTTGTGGGCTGCGGAAAGCGGAACTCAAGATTTGTTCTTTCACAATGCTAAATTTTGATTTTGCTGATTATGCCTTTCCTCTCCCTTCTGGTCCGTTGACCTATGCAGAAGCTCTCTGAACCATAGATATTACGGGATTGCGGAAAGTGGAAAGTGGGATTCCAACTTTCCATATCCAAATTTTTGTATTTCTGCTTTTCAATTTCACCTTTCTGCTCCTTTCTGAGCCATTGATTTTTTTCGTAGTCATCCTTGACCATTGGATCTCAGACTGCAGAAAGCGGGGCTCAGGATTACCATATTTTACAACCGAATTTTTTCGTTTCCATTTTTCCACTCCCAATTTTTCCTTGGTGGAAACGATTTGCAGCCTTTGATCTTCTCCACTGTGCATCCATATCGTCCATTCTAGGCAATCTTTAACCTTGATCAGATTTTTCTTATTCAGGCATATCTATAAGGTTAAAACTTGGGATTTCCAATAATTTTGCACTTCAAAGCAATGGAGAAACCCCCTCATAACATATAGAAACGCCATCAATATCCTTCAAGGTCATGTGATATAGAAAGATTTCAGACCTTACTCTTTCTTTGAGTGCTCTAAGCTTTAGCAAGTGAATTAGTGCACATGCATATGTAAAAATAATCAAATTTTAGCACAGGTGCTAACATACCCAGTTCGTCAAAAATCAAAACTGGGGTCTAAAAATAGAACCATGATTCTTTGACATACATCCATGTTGGATTCTTTAAAACATACTATAATATTCGTTAGACCTTATTCTATAAGAGAATGGAGAATGATATCCATAAATATGTGGTTGAATGTGACACTTTTCAAAGGAATAAATTTGAAACAGTGGATCCTCCCGGCCTTCTCTGACCACTACATATCCCAGCCCAGAAAATGGTCTAAGATATCCATGGATTTTATCACCGATATTCCTACATCAGAAGGAAAGGATATCATATTCCTAGTTGTTGACTTATCAACAATATACACTCACTTCATTAGTATTTCATCAAAATAAAAATCCATCCAAGTTGTAGATAGTTATGTAAATAATATATTTAAGCTACATGGGTTCCCCAAATTTATCAATAGTGATAGGGACCACAAATTTACTAGCAACTTTTGGAAGGAGTTGTTCCACCACCAAGTCAATGGGACTTCATTAACTATGAGTACCTCTTACCGTCCCCAAACAAATGGAAAAAATGAAGTTGTAAATAAATTCCTTGAAGGATACCTTAGGAATTACATGAATGACCACTAGAATCAATGGGTATATTGGATCCACTGTGCAAAATCGTAGTACACTAGTATATGTCATACAATGACAAAACATCCCCTTTTGAAGCCCTATATGGACATCCTCCTCCTACGATGAAGGAATATGTTATCAACAATTTCAAAGTTCCAGCAGTAAGAGATTATCTACTGCCATTCAATGAGATCTTCCATATTTTGAAGAGTCATCTTGAACAAGCAAGAAACCACATGAAGAAACAACCTCATGCAAAAAGAACTGTTTGAGAATTCGAGGCAGGTTATTAGGTGTTTGTTCGGCTCCAACCATACAAACAAACTTCACTTAAAAACTCCAAAAATCATAGACTTGTGCCAAATTTTTATGTTCCATATCAAGTACGGAAGTGAGTAGGAGAAGTGGCTTATGCTATGGACATACCAAACAAAGGGAAAATACATGGCATTTTCCATGTGTCCTACTTAAAAAATAAATTGGGTCTAACTACTCACATACAAACAAAATTACTATGCTAGATGATGAAGGAACATTGGTGTTATAACCTGAATGTATTTTAGAAATTACAACCAAAACACATCATTATAGATCCGTCAATGAATACCTTATCAAGTGGAAAAACTTACCAGATGAAGAAGCTACTTGGGAAAATGAATATTTTAGTTTGTGTCACCTATCCTTACCAATACTTCGTGGACAAAGTATCTCGGACAGGGATGACTTGTAATAGAACTAGAGTAAATTAATAAATTAAAGTATTAAAGTATTATTTTGTTATTATTATTGGTTAATTGCCATCTTTAGAAAGACACACCACTCATATGCGTCTCTTCCTTTGTCTTTAACGTTGCTCAATCTCTTTGTAAACATCATATTTGATAAATAAATATTCATCCTTTTGGAAATTATGCTCTAGGATAGACTTTGGTGATACTTTCCCCCTAGTTGCTAAGTTAACATATATCGAATTCCTGGTCTCTGTAGCAACAAATTTTCACTTCTGGATAGAAAATATGGTGGTGAAGACGTCATTCCTACATGGTGCCTTGAAGGAGGATATATATATGTGTGTGTGTGTGTGTGTGTGTGTGTATGTATGTATGTATGTATGTATGACATAGCCAAAGAATACATTAAGAAATGTAAAAATTCATTAGTTTGGAAATAAAAAAAGGTGTATATATATGGCCTCAAACAATGTCCTAGAAATCATGGTACACAAATTTGATTCCTTTGTGTTGGGATTGAGGTTTATGAGATCCAAATCAAATCACTATGTGTATTATGAACGTGTAGGTGTTTGTTTCATTGTTATCATTTTGTATGTAAATAATGTTATTTGTTGGTAACAATAGGGATGTGATTCATAATTTGAAGTCTCATATTTCAACACAATTTGAAATTAAAGACTTGGTGTCTACAAAATACACATTAATATTGGAGACAATGCGAGATAGAGTTAATATAAATTTTGGTTGAGACATAGTAAGGACATGAACTCTGTGCTATAATTTTTTTCCATGGTAGATTGTAGACCATTAAGTGTTCCAATGTATGTGGAAACTAAGATTTTAATTGAACAGTCTCCTACAACACCCAAAAAGATGGAGGATATAGATTATGTTCCTTATTCTAGTGCAGTGGATGGTTTGATGTATGTTAAAGTCTATACTAGACTAAATAGTCCCAAAACAATGGGAGTTTTGAGTTGATTCAAAGCCAATGTTGGACATGAAAATTGGATTGTAGCGAAAATGGTCTTTATGTATTGTGAAATACTTATAAGTATTCTAGTTGTTATCCTAGTAATGTTATAGGGGACCAATGCTCTATGGAAATACACAGTTATGTGGATTATGATTGGGCAAGGGATATAGATACAAGAATATCTACCAATGGATATGCGTTTCTATAATTTGGTTGAGCAATGAGTTGGATGAGCAAGTGATAGGCTATGGTTTTTGTGTTCACTGCAGAGATAGAGTATATCACAGCTACTCAAGGGGGCAATTTGGATTATGGAATAATGTTTAGATGTAGGGCTAAGTTAGATAGATATTGCAATTTAGAGTGATAGCAGTTGTTCCATTTATCTAGTTAAGAAATCGACCTTTCATGAGAAGACAAAGTATATTGATATCTTGTACAATTAAATGTTTAAGAAATAGTACAAAGGATGGAAAGGTGATACTAGATAAAGACAACACTTAGTAAAATGTTGTAGATGCATTGACAAAACTAGTGAGCATGAGTAAATTCAAGTGGTGCTATCAATCCGTGGAACTTATGGCCCCCAACAATTAGCACACAATTTGATGTATTCTCCTTTATACTCTTGTAAGGTACATGACAAGTGGGAGAATGTTGGGGAAAGTGTGTCATACACCTTGTAGTCTTCTAGCATAAAAACTAATTGTTGTTGAGGTATAGTGGAGAAAAATATCAAGCAATGTCATGGTATAAATGTTGAGAAATGACATGGAGTAAATGTACATCACTAGAAATAAATGAATTCTAAGGAACAACAATTGGTCAATTAGTTGTTGGTAGTCCTTGGAAAACCATGAATGGTTTATGGTTTTATTATGGCAATTTATTGAATATTGGGATTGAGGAAATTGTGTGTTTATATATGAGTCTTTGACTTACTATGATCTTAGTGTGGGTTTTTCCCCCCATTAGGGATTTTCCTAGAAGCACGGGGGATTCACCTTGTTGAGCAATATCTTATCACGTTCATTCATAAAGGGGGGTTTTAATTGTGAAAAAATAAGGTCAATATATTGTAGATATTGGGGGTGGGTAATATGGTATGTGGGTTTTATAGGTATTGGGGGTTTTTACTAAAAATAAGAAATATATTGTAAAAATACAGGTTTTTTAATTGGAAATATGTATTGGGAGAGGGGTCAACAAAAGGATTTTTGTAATTAATTATGAATATCTAGTGAAATTAAGAGTATTCTTTAATATCCCATGAACGAAGGAGTTATCACATGGTTTCGCTAGGTGAAGACCCCAAGCCTGAAAGTTGTCATTATCTTAAATAACTTATAAGTTATAAACTATGTTTAAACTTCTTACTTTTTTTTAGACTCTTATAAATTAAAGCTAATCTAAATAAAATTAATATGTATTATCATCATTATTTTAAATGTTTCCTTAGTAAAATTCCATATACAATCATTTCTTAAAATAGGTAAAATATATATGTTTTGTATTTTGAATGCTGAAATAAATATGAAATTAAGTAACAATGTCATATGGTTACAATGGAATTGAATTTTGCCGCACAGATACAATTATGCAAATTATATAAAATAAATTAAGTGAATTTTACGGACTGATAAAATGATCACATGAATGTGCGAAACAACATACAATGTTTCCCAACAAAACAAAACAAAACAAAAAACTACCTTGTAAAAAGCTAAAAAAACGTTTACTAAATTCAGACAACTGTCAACCTTAATTTATTGTAATGAAACAACCACCAATGGATTTATTTATGATGTAAAAACTAATAAAATATATATTAAATTCAATGTTAAAAGGTTCGAGTAACCGAACTAATTACATTAAGACTGATTTTAATAAAATTAGTAGGTGTCCCAATTACATTAAAACTGATTTTAAAAAAATTAGCAAGCGTCCCAAAAATATGGTTGGAGTGAGGTGATCAGATCTGGATTTATTCGAAACAAAATGAAGTTTGATTGAAGATTATGATGCCCATAAGTGTCAAATTAGTTATATTAAATTCAATTTCATGAAAGATTATTTAAAATAATANGTTGTCATGTAAGGTTGTGAAGTATGGGGTGTAACTTTTCTAAACAACCCTGGACAAAGATTGAGCAAATCTAAAAGCCGTTTATAACTTATAATCTCAAAGTTAAAAGCAATATACCTTATCAAATTCTCCAAAATCAATACACCTTATCATATTCTCCTCATAGAAGGGGATATTCCCCCCATTAAGAGCATGGATATGACTAGGTGCCCGATACAAACAAAAGATAAATAACATGGAAAATGAGAGACTTCCTAAAATTGTTGTAAACTCAAGTCAAAATCAACTAGGCTTCAAGTGAAGTTGGTGTAAAGATAACTTTTGCTTGGTTAAACCATTGGGGCATTGATGAAAATGACACTTTATAGAGTATAGATAATGTCAAAAATATTATTTCTTATAAGTTTGAAGAGAAAATTTATGTTGAGAAAATTAAGATATTGTAAGGAGGTCCTTAACTCTACTTTGGAAGATCATAAAGATCTCTCAGTAGTAACTAGTTCAAGGAAGAAAATTAATATATCCAAGATTATAATGGACTCTCATGATCTCCATAGAAAAACTAGGTGTTGGTATATTCCTAAACCTCAGTGGGAAGAAAGGGTTTTTCATCTTTGTGAGTCTTTGAGCATTGAGGACGAAAATTACTTTCTCTTAGAGTTCCCTGCTTACACCCACATTAATTTGAGTCTCATGGTATTTTCTATAATAGAAACCTTTCTAACCTCCTAGCTTGCCAACACTATAGTGAGCTGAGTGGAGCTGAGAAAGTTTCTTGGAAAGCTTTTTGAGCATATGAACAAAATTTTAAAGCAAACCAAGCACAAACGAAGTTACACCTTTTTTAAGGTCTGATAGACCAAAGTTGGTCTAGGTGGATGTTAATCAACATCATAACATTATGTTACCAAAAATAAAAGTAATTAAATGAATTCAAGTGGACTCATAAAAAGACAAATAAAAATAATAAAAATAAAAAGTAATTAAAAGAATTCATGTAGATTCATAAAAATAAAAATAAAAATAATTAAAAAAATTTACACCTAAAGAAATTGGATCCCTCTTGAAGTTAAAATGGATTTGTATTAGTTGATAAGCTAGATAGTCACATAAAGTATTTTAAGTAATTATTTCTTCAACTACCATTCCACATAAATCAAATCAAATTGACACAATAAATTATTGCAGCAACAAAGATTGAGGAGAATCATAATTGATTGAGACAGTTCGACCATCAATAAGGAGGTGAGATGGTGCATACTCACATTACAAAAGTTTACATGATGAAGCATTGGCACCACGTTCTATCATGTTTTTTATCAACCACCATTGGATTGATTGCCACCATGAGGAGTCGCATCACAAGTCCATGAACTGAAGCTTTAAATGATACAATTTTGGCTAACTATCACGTTTATGGTCAAATATGAAATTTTGAAAGTGAAGACCCAATGTGATGACAAGTGGAAAAATGTCACATGCCCCAATTTTGCAAAAAACAATTTTATATTATTTGAAGACAATATGTTAAATTTTATGCTAAGTTGTAATTGATGACCCAGTGAGGTCAAGGATATTTAATGTAAATTCTGAATATTTTATTTATAAATAAATAAAGGAGGAGACAACAACTTAGGAGAGCTGTTAAAAGAGTGTTTATTGGTCAAATTGGTGGAGGAGACTCGGTCGAGAGCAAACTCACATGTGGCAGCATCCTCAAACCACTTCCAACTATTGCAAGTGGAAACCTCACTACATTTGGCGTCATGATTCCCCAAGAAAGTGGAATCAGAGCAGGTGGCTCAATTAATGAAAACTGGCCCAAAAGACATAGGCAATCTTTTATAAAAATTCCCATTGAAGAGAGCTAGGGCTGCTCATTCTAGAGAAGTGATCATTCAGGTTGAATGAATGTACTTCAGAGAAATTCAATGGAAGGGAGATCTGGAAATTGTTTGAGGGGATAACTATTGATTGATATAGTTCCAGCTTTTAAGCTGAAGATCATGCTGCTGAGAGTAGAGTATTTTACTGAGTTATTGAACTAGTCAAGTTGACAGAAGGTTCTACTATTTGCATTCTCCATCGGTTCTCAGCCAAAAAGACTAGGAACAGGTTCATGGATCTTGAGGAAGCGTTGTTTGAGTGCTCTCCAGGAGATTGGTAGGGAGGAACGACCTCCAAAAGCTGTCGTCATCTGTCCTCAACAGGTTCTATGTTATTTTGTTTTACTGTGTTAGTTAAATAAATCTTCGTTTGACTGGTATATGAATGTTAAAACTTAGTTTGTGAAATGTTAGAATTAGTATTCTTATTAGATTGTTAAAGAAATGAAATTGATTTAGAAAATAATGTGTTAGAATGAAAATAAATTTCTAGACTGTGTTTTTCCACACCTGGAACCAGGTCGTACTTTAGCACAGTTAGCATGCTTTAAATAGATGAAAGAAGTTCATAAGAGAATGAAATATTAGATAGAATTCTGTATCTGTAGATAGCAGAGTAATTTATTCAATGTTTAAATTATTATGAAAAGAACATTGTTATGGTTTAATTATGTTTACTATTTTACTGAGTATAACTAAATAAAAATGTTAGAAAAGAGACAGTAAAACTACACTAGAGTTATAATAAAAAGTATACTAATACAAATAAAGTGTATAGAAGATACAGTTAGGTATATAAACAAGGTATTAACCACAGAGTGTATCCTTTAAATCTATTATCATAAACTATTATTTAATGTAAACCAGAATAGAGTTATGTTACAAACCATCTATTTTAAAAAAGTAAACGGAGTTACAAAGTTATTATTCTAATCTTTACAAAGTTTTGAATAGTTTCTAAGTTACAGAACAGTAAATAAATTCAAATATAACTGTAAACATTAAATATAACAAAACTAAGAATCTACTTAAACAGGAAATAATTATAATTACCAAATAATTATATAACCTTGTGCAAGATAAACCTGAGGGTTGAAACCCTAGTTTTTCTTTAATCTTTTAATAAATTAATTTATAAAAGTTTTAAATGTATACTATGATAACTTAGTAAACAAATTAGACTAGAAAAACTATAAGCTATACATTAGACTGATTACAGTCTTATCTCAAGAACTTATAGTATATATATAAACTCTTTTATTTGTAAAAATACTTCATAAACAGGTTAAATAACATCATTACTCTTGTAATAACGAAATAGAAGTAAACAGAGACCAATGGACAATAAATAAATTTAAGAACATATCCATACAAGGGTTCTCTTCCAGTAAACCCTAGCTATTCTATCCTAACTGATAAGTATAAATTTAAAAACTTACTTTACGACCGAGCTACAATCATCACAATAACTTAATTTATTTAGAAGAAAAATATTTAACAGCAAATCTACTTCACTGATAGTGAAGAAGAACAACCTCATTTACAGTAATGTCTTTTATAAAACAAAGTATAAATTAACATAATATTCGAAACCAAAGTTAATTAAAAACCATGAGTACAGGAGCAATCTCCACATTTTAAGAAACAAAGTATGATATTACTTAGCCATAAGGCTGTAAATCCTTTTTACAAGTCAAGAAAAGCTAAATACAAGTCACGACATCTAAGCTGGAGCTACCCTGCAACATGCAAGGGTTTTAATAATAAAAAATAAGTAATAACTAAAATTAAGCATCTAAACAATGGAGGAACCGAATTCGTGCTTCCTTTCCAACTATAACCCTTATCCTTTAACCATTGCAAGCAGGGAGATGCCACATTAAGCCGGGGCTTACCCGTTTTGGCCATGGAGTCAACCAGCGTTGGAGAAGTTTCTTCCAAGCTCGAAGCCGATTGTAAACTGCATTAACATGATCGATTACATTTAGTTAGATAATATACTTCTAAGACTAAACTATAACTTGAATTTTAAAACATTAGCAGGATGAAAACCTTTACCTTGTGACGAAGAAATCTGGAGCCGAGGAGGTAACCAAACCAGTACGAGGACTGCACATTGGAGAAACGAACCCTCGTCGCAAACCTGAGACAGAGGTAACAAGGTTCTTATTATAGTTTACACCAATGAAGGAGCAAGCCACGAGTAGAGACAGGAGTAACACTATGCCCAGCTCTCTAAACAACTAGTAGAGATAATAAAATCACCCTCACGGTGTTCCTAAGCTTCTAGAATGAAACCATGAATACAAGAAGAGAACTCTTTAACTCTGCACAATAATATAGCACTATACTACGAATTTAAGGACTGTCATATGCTGAACTAGCGAGCCTCTCATGGCCGCGAAGAAAACCAGGCAATGCAAAGCGAAACCCTCGAAAGAAATGAGGAGGATAGGGTTTTCTTGTGGGTTTTTAAATCAACTATTGCATGTTGGAGGTTGCTCCACATGCCCACCGAAATATTTAGTCACCAATGGGTTGAATAATATAGTTATCCTGCACTGTTGGGAAAACCAAATTATTGCCAATAATTTATATGGTGACCATAATGATAATGTTTTGGCATCGTATCTTTGTCAATTATGTTCACATTGCAATCAACCTCTCGGTGAAATCAATTATTCATTATTACTATTAGCATGGTCTTTAATAAATCATTCTTTTCATTGCTTTTCAATATCACTATAATCTTTCAATGAGGGAAACGTATATAAACTACTATCAATTGTATTTGATAACTTTAAGATCCATTATTGGTAAAAGTATGTAAGTGGAAAATCAATATTGGAGTTATGCTTTTGACCTTTGTCACTAGCACTTCTAATGAGTCTTCTTACAAACTTTTTATTAAATAAAAACAATGCTATGTTTGAGTTAGGGTTGTGTAAAATCAAATCTGATAAGGGAAATATCCTAGATTCACTTTTAGTAAGTAAAAGATAGGGAGTACCTTCTACATAAGCATGACTCTACAATTGGCATAAGTCGAAAGTGATATAGACAGCGTTATGGTGGGAGGACTCCTTGGAAGTTAGTAATATTTTTGGTTTCCATAAAGGACTCAACTCTTCTTAAAACAAACTAATAATTAAATCACACTTCGTATTTACAAGGTGGTAAGACTCATGGATGATTTTAAGACCCCCCCTAAATTTATATGTATAACAAATGGGTTGAATCTCTCCGATATATAGGAAAATTTGAAGGTGATTTTATCAATAATATAATATGTATATATAAAAAAATTGGCGAATCTTTCATTTTATTATATAATGTTGTAAAATCTTGGTGAATCTTTCACTAAGTTATTAGATATTGTAAAATCTTGGCGAATATTTAACTTCATTATAAAAAATTGTAAAAATTGGCGAAACTTTCACTGATTAATAGAATATTTTCAAAATAGAGGAACAACAACATTAGTCAAATAACATGAATCACATCATCAACAACAGAACATGCAGACTCACAAGTCACAACTGGAAGGTGTCAGTGAAACACAACTGCACTGACTAAATTCAGGGAAAGTGGGGACTCCACTTGTTATCGCATCCCTTAATGGTCCAACGGACATGTGGGGACCTGAATCTTGACAAATTGATAAACTGATAGAATCATACATTATGCTCAATCGTGGCCTCCACTAGCCAATTATGGTCATGGAGGCTAATACAATTATGCATTGTAATTATGCCAATTGATTGTTGCATTAGATGAATGTTGGTCTTGTGTCAATAGGTATCCTACGATTAATGCATAGGAACCTAGTGCATAGACCATTTTTATCTTCACTTAGCTATGTATATCTTGTTTATTTTTTAACGATAATTATTTACAAATAAAATATACAATCAGCATAAAAGAATCGAAAAACTGAAGACAATTAATTCATGCAACTAAAAGGTAATAAAAGAATCTTTTATCGAACCCTAAAACCAACCTTGATTCAAGCTACAACAAAGGATTAAATCAAGCATCGAATGGGAACTAGAAGCATTCAAAGGACTAACATAATATTTAACCAAAATACACACAAACTTCAAAAATGGACAAAATGCTTCGAACAAGAGCAATAAACAAACCATAAAAAATTGTCAAGATATTCGTGCTAAACACCAACATGGTATCATGTCCTTGAATGAGCCCATTATTGATTAGCAAAAGTATTTTCAAATTAATTATTTATCATTTAATGATAGGGAACTATCTATGTGAAGAAATAGTTCCTAGGCCTAGCTTTCTCAAATTCTAGCGTCATTTCCTGTCACATACAAGAAAGAGATACATATCAAACCATTAATCTTAAAATAAGTTGCATGAAGGTAATGTATCTCAAATAATCAATGTTAGAACAACAAAAGTACAATGTAGAGTATATTTTTACCTAAAACACAACCTCAAATTCATATACAGTGATCACCACTGACCAGCAAGGGTACATGGAACACCTAAATCAAAATAAGACTCAAGAATCTTAATAGTATTAGGATTCAGAACATGGTTCTCTTTCAAGTAAAATTTAGTCATTCAAGCATGTCCTTGAGTAGTATTTTAGTAATTCTCAAGCCTACCATTGACCTTCTTCTATTCAAATTTAAATTCAGATATTTTGTGTATATATCATTATAAATGACTCTCCCCATGGGGGCCACCTCATCATATTTCTCATGTAAATCCAAAGTTGAAAACAAATACCTTCAATTATGTATCCAGTCTGTCCAAAATGATATATTCACTGCAATTAATGCATCAAATCTTCCATCTACTATTGTATTGTTGTTTAATAAACTAAGGCATACCACAGTACTATGGTTCATTCACATTACCAAGTTTCTAACTGATTTGACTTTAAAATGTGCACCAAACAAAATCCTTCAACTCTTCGTGCATTTGAGAAGAACTAAAAACTTCCCTTAATTAGTGCATAGGTTATCCTCAAGAATGTTTTTTCACTGATGAAGGAAGTCTTCAAAGAGTCCTTTAATATGCTACCAACAATCAAAACAATTCCAAAACATGCTAGAAAACTTAGTGAATAAGTTCATAATTTCTGATTAATTTTTAAGGTGCTTCCTTTAATCTCAAAGAATAAAATTAGTATTACAAATGACCTCTTCACAAAACTCGATGGGTGAACCATCAAAATATTATAGAACAAGCACCTAGCCCCAATCACTTATTATATTCTTTCAAGGAATTGTACCTCAATGGGTGTCCTTGCAAATTCCCCCCTCCACTACTGAACCACAAATCCATCAGTGAGTCTTATTCTAGTCTGAATATTAACAAAAAAATGGACAAGAATGGTCTTATTATTCCCTAAAATTCCTAATTAAGTTCTTGAGTTTTCCAAATTATTTTTTGATATGTTAAACCATTCATTTTGAAGAAAACTAACCCTACAACAACATCACAAATCCCAAATTACTCTTAAATCCATAATCATGTGATGGCCATAACAATCCACTTCACAACCAATGCAATCCTTTATGCATGAATACTAGTCAGCCCACGACCTTCCTTTTGTCTACCAATTTTCAGAAATTGATCTTGTAACCTTTCTATTTACAATATGTTTCTTAGTGAAGGCTTTTTACTATATACCTTAATATCATCAAAATTTCATTGAACTGAAATTGTATCAATTGTTAGAGAATTTAAAGTTTGAACAATCCATACATATGACAGGTTGTTGTAGTGGCCTTGAATTTACCAGCCACATATGAAATGCACTTTGGAGTAACAATGGTAGGGGCAGTGCTCAACACTCTAAATATTAGACATGATGCACACACAATGTCTCTCATTTTGAAACATTTAGAAGCCAAGTTGGTGTTTGTGGATTACCAATTCTTGGAAGTTACAATGGCAGCAGTCAAGAACCTTTCTCAGGTGACATAGGAATTACCATTAATTATTGTGATCCATGAACTGGAAAAATATAGAGAATATTCTTTGAATAAAGATAGTAAAAATCTTCTTGATTATGAAATTTTTTTGATAAGTGGAGATCCAAATTTTGAGACTCGTTGGCCTAAAGATGAATGGGAAGTTATCTCATTAAACTACATAGCAGGAACCATGTCCAGTACTAAAGGTGTTGTGTACAGTCATAGAGGTGCCTATCCCAATACCATTGGTATTATTTTAGCATGGGAAATGAATTCTAAGCATGTTTACTTATGGACAACACCCATGTTTCATTATAATGGTTGGGGATTTCCATGGGGCATGGCTGCACAAGGGGGAACTAGTATTTGCTGCATAAGTGTAAATGAAAAAGACATATTTGATGGCATTGTGGAGCACAAAGTCTCCCACTTATGTGCAGTGCCAACAATTTTAAGCATCATTGCAAATGCACCACCTCGTGAAATAAGACCACTTCCTCACACCGTAGATGCTAAACACACTTGCTACTTTTTCACCCTCAAATATGAGTTATGTACTCAAGTAAAGAAAGCACCCCATGGTTGACAATATATGTATAGACGAGAAGCATGGCACATCAACTGACTGCTTCAATCTAAGGAGAGCCTAGGTTTTCAAGATCTCCACTTTTTATCAACTATAATCCATCAGTTTTATGAAGGGATTAAGATCTGGCTACAGTGTGTTTTTCATCGGAATCCAAAAACATCACTGCATAAGTGATTATGCCTAAGAAATCACTAACACAATGGTCATGAACATAGATACATAAAATACTAGAAACAACTACTACCTTTTCATTCTCAAATATTCACTATACACTCATGTAAAGAAATATACTAAGGAAAAGAAACACAACACATTGACCAACACCTCCAATCTAAGGAGACTCCACTATTATTGGTTTTCAATATATTCACTCCTTATCAACTATAGGAAAATTTTTTCAGAATGGCATTAGGATCTAGCTACAGAGTATTCTGCATGGGAATCCATAGGCTTTTCTTCATAAGCATGCCTAAGAAGTCAATGAAGTTAACATCCAGTATTTTACCCATGAGAATTTGCACATTCCAGTCATATACTAGTGACATCATTAATACGTACTTCATTGTATCATCATAATAAAAACACTCATGGAATCCCCACAACAACATCTGTGAAAGACAATATTTGTCAATGAACACAATGCTTATAACATGCTTAGCTCATAATAAGTATCATATTATGATTATTCCAACAAAGCTAGAATGGAAAATAGGTTTATATATTGGACACTAAATTTATAGTCTTATACATCATGCCATTATATATCTAAAGTCTGAGTGAGTCAAGTTTTGATCCTCATGTTTTCCTATTAGGGTTTCTTGTTTTCAATCCTCGTATATGCAATAAAACCATAATCCAAACACAGTTTAAATTTAAATACATTTAACATGCATATCCTGTATAGCATGCCAAAAGAATCCATATCTATGACAATCCATGCATCATGCAAGAACCTACTTCCAACAAACCTTAATAATAATGCACCCATATAATCAATCAAAAATATGAACAGTAAATAAAAACAACATGCATTACTGCAAATGAAAACCTCCATAGATTTATAGAACTCCTAGCTATACAAAATGATTTCTAAACCAACACACCATTTTAGGACAGCTTATATGCAATATTAAGTAGTGAAAATCACAGCTATTGTACCCTTACAATCTCCCACTGAGTTAAAATTTTGTTTTAGCTTTAACCATTCAATCAAGCACTTAAAAGTGAAAAGTTAAAAGCAATAACCACCAGCATTCAAAACTGACACAGGAAAAACTAATGAGTAGCCACAAGAATCTTTATCTCTTTAATATTTATATGTTCTAGCATCATGCAGTCAGTGATATAAAGAAGAATATCTAGATAAGATAAATATATATCCATGTTAGTAGGTTACAATGCCCAAAAAAATGGTTCTACTTTAAAATCTTTTCACTTTCAACCTACAGAAGATGTTGAATCTACCCTGACATTAAAACTAATGATGTCTGCAAATTTTAGGATGCACTCAGAAGCTATATCTCTTAAAGCTTTCTCAGTTCGAGCATCATATATATTTGATGATATCAAGACGAATATCCAAAGAAAATAAATATTTAGATATTTTATTAAGTTCCACCGTCAAAAATTAAAATACATAGTTTTATGTTGCAATCTCCTCATACTTAACCCACACAAAATATTATGGCTACCTTGAAATCAAAACTAACAATGTCTGCAAATCTTTGGGATGCAATCAGAAGTGATGGAAGGAAAAATATGATGCAAAACAGAAAGGATAGAGGGTTTGATATTTGACAAAAATATTGGCAATCCCCAAAAACCAAAGAGACATAACTTCCAAGAAGTGTGTCATTCAATTAATCACTGAATATGCAGTCAAATTCAATCATTAAATCAAAATTTGCTCATATAATACAAAACAACAAAGTATAATTTATTTAATGCAATTAGACTTTCTTTTCAATTTCAAAACTACAAGTTTTTCAAAACATACCTGAGCTATTTCCATAATTTCATTATGGTCTTTATTTAATTCCATAGAAAGAGAACGTACAAGCTTCATCCTTCTTCTTTCCAACAAAAAATACTTCAAATCCACTACCCAATGCCTGAAAACCACCCAGCAAAGGTGTAGAAGCCACATCATTTCACCTTATAGTATAACATAATACTGGGTGCTAGGGAAAATTTTACCAGATGGACATTTTACCTCATGGACTCTTGTTTTGCTAAATGTGCATTATAATTCAAATAGTAATTTCTCCACTTAAATAGATATCTTGATTTTCAAAATGGCTCACAAATATTACTAATATTTTCATTACAATCATAGTAAAACTTGAAGGGATTTACAAAAAAATCCTATACAAAGAAGCTTTGGGTACATTCTATATGACACAAGAACATTTCTATTGATATAAAGTATGCTAACTCATACACCACCCACCTTCATCAATTCATTCCTCCTCTCCCCTATTTCTCATCCCTCAAAACAACCTCAGCCAAATATGACCTTCTCTCCACATCTATTTGGGATATTGATCTTGACTCTTACCACCATTCCATCTACCTGGCCACCCACACCCCCACACCTAGCTTATACTCAATGAACCATTTGTTCAACCAGGAGTACAAACTCCATCACAAGTATCTCAACTCACTTTGACACATGCCCTCTCCCCCTCTTTCCCCACCTTCATAGATCTATTTTTTCCTCCTCTTTCATAGAAAGCAGACATTCCTATCCTTGTGGAGACACAAGCTCTTTGCAGCACTTTTTTGTTCTCCCAAAACCTTTTGGTGCACCCATTCTCTAGGCATATTGATCTCCACCCAGACTTATACCTGCAATGCATGTTCTCTCATACGATCTCCCTTTATGATTTCCCTACATAGGCCCCTATACATATCACCTCTACTCATCTCTTCCAATCTTTTCTCATCCAATGACATCAAGCGAGCAGTCAGGGTTATGATCAGTCACAAGACAACTGATGAGGAAGAATTATATGCCAACTTCCTCAAACATGGTATTCACTCGCTCAACTCTCACACTGTTGATTTGTTTAATAATTTTGTTTGTTCTAGTTTACCCAAGCTTGGTCACTCAAATCTGAATAATTACAAAACCATCATAAGGGAACACATTCTCCAAGCTTTGCACTACAGTTCTTCATTTATGGCTTTCAAACAAACTTGAAAGGAGGTGACTAAGGGCCAAAGGACATGCAAATTTCTGCTTGGAGTACCAGACTACAAACCATATTTTCGCACATAGCCATTACTGAGGAGGTTCACAATTGATTTTCGAAAGTATTATACTACTTTCTTGACTTTTGAAAGCATTTCACAGCCCTTTTAACATGTGGCGTCATGTTGGAAGATTTCATTTTTCATGAGGTTATAAAATGTCCTTATGCCAAAACCTTCATTCAAATTTGTGTATTTATTAGGTGTCATTCTTGCTAAGTTTGAATTTCCAAAGGAACACAATTTTCCTTGCTAAGATTTTCTATCCAAACTTCATCTCAAATTTCCCATGCTGCCAAGCAGAAAGCAAAAACAACAGCTTTCCTTGCCAAAACACTCATTCTACACAGCAAGGAAATTCATCTAAAAGGCAAGGAAAGCTATCCAAACAGCAAAAAGGTCATACCTAGCTTGCATTCACAACTTTTGGACTTTTATTGTGATTTATTCCATCTTTTCTAGCAGTAAGGGTGACTTGGTTCGAGGTGATGATAGTTCCATATATACAGATTTGAGAGATAGTCACAAGGGTTGAATCATGCTATAGAAGGAGAGTTCTTCCTTTGAAGGTTTAAATAAACTCACTTGCATGAGTAAAGAGCCAAACATAGGAGAAACTCTGTAGACTCTGTACTACCACAAACATATTTTGGGAAGGGATGTAACTCCCATGGACATGGGGCTTTCATCCTTTTTATTCTTTTTCTGGGGCCACAAGAAAAACTCTTGGTGAGTTGCAAACAAAGTCAGTCTTCAACAATGAATGCTTGTTCAAAGTTGCATTGCTTATAACTGCACACCATACATAACAATCCATTGATCATTATGATTCAAGGGCTCCATGACTATGCTGTGAATATAACCCATGACTATTCAAACTGGAAGCCTTAAAAGTTGATAGACATACTTGTTACTCAGATTTTAAAAAAAAGGACTTGCAACTAGCCAATGAGTTCATGGAGAGAACAAGCATGTATGCATTTAATGTCAAAGAGGAAATGGCCATATTAAAAACCAACCAATGGCCTTCCACAGAGAAGTATTGATGGAAGTAGTGGTGATTCTGAATTGAGGAAAACATGTAGCTCTAGAAACAGGACCTCCAAAGTAGATCTGAAGATGATGCCCAATTTTACTATCCCTGAATTAGCTTTGCTTCATATTAAAGTGCACGAGGATGATAAATCTAAGAATATTAAACAAGGCACTTAACAAGATTGTTGTTTTTGATATGCTACTAACTAAGGTATCATGTAGGCATCATGAAATATATCTAGGCCATTCTTATTTGAAGTATTGAATTGTGCCTTAGAAGAACTCGTTTGAAGCCCTATTGAAGAAGCTTTAAAGAAGTAGAAGCCCCTATTCGAAGAAGATGATATTGAATATGGAAAAACTCTAAGGGTATCAAACAAGACTTGAATCCCCTATGAATATAGAGAAACCTATGAAGTTTGGAAGTGTAAACATGATAAGAAGCCCTAAGAATGTGGAAGGCCTAATGTAATAACAACAAGAATTGATGAAGAAATGTATTTGTAAGGTTGGCTCATATGATTTAACATTGATGAATTAATGAAGAATTATTTTTGTAAATCAGCCCCAAATAAATTGAAATTATAATTATATTTTGACCAAGAAAGGGGTAGAGAATTTATGTATCAATACAACATAAAGTGCACCCTTTTTAGTGGAGGAAAGCAAGCAAGACAAGGTATGAAATTATAAGGCAATTTGCAGGCAGGGTCGACAAATTTTTTTGAAGAATGAAGTCTATGGATGATTGTTTTTAGGGTATTTTGAAGAAGTCTTTCAGCCTTGCCTCAGAGAATATTTTATGTTGTTTTGAGGGCCATATTGAGAAATTTTTAAGGTAGAATCATTTCTAATCTGAGGTTATATTGACATGCTTTCCAACCAAATCTAAAGTATTAGAACAGACCTTATTTCTGAAGTAACTGATGATAGCTACAAGATGATAATGGAGTTTGAATGCTGTTTTTTTCAAGTACAGGAAAGTCATATTGCTGAGATACATAAGTATATATTCAAGGTATGCAAGATCAGTCTTGATCTGATGTTTGATTGAATGCATGAAGTTACAAGTCTGAAAGTATCTGTGTTGAAAGGTTTTGGATAGTTGTATGCTATTTTGATTAGCGAATATATGATATTATATTGTTTGGAAATATTCCTTAAATATGTACCTAAGACAGATTGAGGTCTAAAGAACAATAAATCAAGTTGTTGGGCAGAATTTGAAGTATTGGGACAAATAGTTTAAACAACAAATTGTGAATAGTAAATAAAAGAACAATGACAGTGACAAGGTAGTGACAACAACAGTGACAAGGTAGTGACATCAGCAGTGACACATTAGTGACAGTGATAGTGACTTGACAGTGAAGGTGTTTTGACAGTGACAGGGATACAATGGTGATAATGTGAAGGCATTGACACACTCTAGTGGATGAGAACAGAACTTGGCAACATAAGGAACAAATCTGGGAAGCAGCAAACCCTCAATCTCCATACTTTGTAATAGTAACTAGACATATCTTCTAACAAGTACATGGTACCTAGGCTATAAAGTTGGCCTCAAATAACATATCTATGTTCATACCAAAATGAAATCATATCATTTTCAAGAACCATAATCCAATCATAAAACAAAAGGGACTGTTGAATATGCAAAGTGGTTGCAAGTGGCTACACAAAAGATTCGATCACTGTAATATCTACATTAAGATTCCAACAAACATACCCAATCAGTTTTATGATTGGTTGAGTTTCAATCTTGGAGACTTGTCATCACTGTCCTCTTCATACCAAATACCTTCAATACCTACTATTGTGAATTTTAGGTGAGGTCCTTCCATACTTATCTTTCAATTTTTCAAAATTAATGAATGCAATAATGCAATGGCATTGCTCTAGAATATGAATGCAATAATGCAATTAAAGAGCCTCGCCCATTTGAGTCCATACTATATTTGTGTCGCTCAATGCATTCAACTTTGCAACCAACAATAACTATTCAGAGCAATAGCAAGAGTATCTTGTGCATAGTCAACATCAAGATCCATGATTGCTAAGATATCTCGTTTTCTCCTTTCACCAATTTAGGTGTCACATCACACGCATGGTGTTGTCTAATTCTTGGCACAACACCTCAATCCAAGGATTCATTAAATCCCAAAAACTTGCTTGCAATAATCTACATTTCAATATATTATAGATGAATATTTGTTTGAGGTTAATCCTCTTAAAGAGGTTTAGAATGGTTTGCTTCATTATTAGTAATCACATGGTTAAAGTCAACAGTAAGAAAATGAGACTTCAATGGAATGAAATTGATATGCAATGAAATGTATAGGAATACCACTAGAACTACAGATACCTCAAGGATTCCTAGGGATTTGGCAATCTTCTTGCAAGGGGTAGTTTCCCTAGTGGAGTACTTGGATTTGGAAGATGGATGGAGTCTATGGAGACTCGAGATGGAGTGGTGTGGACTTGTCTTGCATAGCTTCATCACCTTGGGTCACAATTTTTCATGATATCACTGAAGTTTCAAACTTGTACTGCAGGAGTGGAGCACTTCACTTGTTTGTGGCTTACTTCTTGCTTGTAAGGCTTAGGCCTACATGTGTTGTTGGCCTTCGTTTCCTCTCATATAAATAGAGGAAGAAGAGACTATTTCCAAAAAACACAACACATCATGCATTCATTTTTATATCTTCTTTGGAGTGCTCTCTTATGATACACTAGGGTAAATGAGGAAAATTTAATGGAGCATATGATGAGGTGGACAATTTCTCTCTCTTGAGATTCTTCTTTGTACATTTGATCTCTCTATCTTGGGTACTAGGGTTTATTGGTCTCTTGGACCATATTGGATTCTAGGTTTAGGGTTTCATCCCTTAAAGGATAGAGATTAGGGTTCAAAAACCATAAAATTTATTTGGGGAAGAAGAGGACTTCATGCCTTGAAGGTATTGTTGAATGGATTCTTGTAATTGGAGGAGATAGGGTTTGTTGACTAACCCTAGCTAGGGCACCTTGGGTGGTTGTATTTATCCCTAGTCTTGAGAGGAGGCTATGGTATGTATGTACTTCATTCATTGAGCATATATAAATAGAATATTTCCAATTGTTCACATATTGGGTATATTGCAAATTTGATTTCGACATTTTATCTTCTTGGGATGGTTATTTACAACTCTTAATTATGTTGTTGATTTGACACACTTAGGAGAAAACCATTAAGGGACTTAACACTAAGATCGAATATAATAGTACAACCATCTATTATTGTTGGGTTCAATGTTATATCTGTTGTATAAGAAGATTTTTCATCGGGTTTATACATGTGAAGTTTCCCTAGAAGGCTGCAAACTCATTGGAATGATTGGTATCTTTTTGGCTTGAATTGTCATGAATTTTGGGGCTAAGGGAATTACTGTGATTGTCCCTTTGTTATTTTACACATAAATTTACAATAGTCCTAAAGGATAAAACTTCTAGGCTTAAGATCCAAGGAACCTTCTTGGAAGAAGATGAATTTTCAAATTTGCATTAATTGTTCGATGTTAATTAGATTTCCAACACTTCCAACCTATTAAAAGCAACTAAAAGTAAACACCCAAATCTAGAGTACTTCATAGTTTTTGTTTCTTTTCACTAGATATATCTACCGTCTACTAAAATAGTACCTATATGTTAGACCAAAATCAACAACCCAAAAAGACAACTCAATATCATCCTCTTAAAGGTCTAGTAAGCTTAAGTAGACTAGCTATCACTATAGAGGAATTTATTGTTTCACGTGTGAAGGACAAGGATACCTTCTCTTAAGGTTTCTGGTAGCCATATATAGGCTACCTATCACTATAGAGAAATTTATTGTTGCACCTATGAAGGCCCAGGATACATTTCTTTTAGGGTTTGCAAAATCAACAACCTAAAAAGACAACTCAATGGCATCCTAACCCCTCTGATCCCGAGATACCATTGGATACATTGTTCTCAGTTTATATCCATCTTGGAGCTCAGAACATATCCCAAGCAACAGTAAAAAATGATATCTCTGTTCCAAATAACATATCTCTGCAGAAGATTCCAACGGGAAAGGGGATGGTCAGCATAGGACTATAAAGAATTATTCTTACATATCTTGCACATCCCTCTTTCAAATTGTTACCTGATAAAAGGCATGAAATTGCGAGTACTCTTGTTGAGTCTACTATATATGAAGCTACTGAACCCTTATGGTTAAGTACTCACTTTCTTTACCATCAAAAAATGGTGTGGCAGAGATGGTTAAAGCAAGAACAACCAGTCTGGTGAGATGGGAAAAGCATAAAGAAAGAATTTTTATACAAATATATGATCCACACAACCAAAAGGAAAATATGTCCTTGGAAAATGATCTTGCAGAGGTGATTTTAGCTGGCCTCATAGCATCTCGATCTTGTTGTGGGATTATGTGAAATGGTTAAGTTCGGATGTATTGTAGGATTTGATAATGATGCAGTAAATTACATGCTCCAGTGCAAAAGATTCAAATTGTTTGTCGAGGATAAAAGTTTCATGTCATCTATTTTTCCTGAGGTGAATGAAATATTCCTTCCATCAAAACAATCTAGAGGAATCCATGGATGCAGCTCTGGGGGTAGCAAAAGCATCTCCAGGCCAGCTAAGACAGAAGCTAGAAGGATAAGACAATGAAGCCAGCGAGATATTTTTCAGTAGATTCTCTAAAACGATGGGAGAAGAATTTGTCTTCATTTAAACAAGCAATAGTTAATGTGGAAGAATCTATATCCAGAAGTATGAAAAAGAAGCTAATGAGATTGGCATTCCCATTGGCAAAAGCAGATACCGAACAGTTAAACAACCATCTCTTGAAGCTGATAGGTGATTCCCACCTCAAAATGTTGATTATTTTAGAAGTGCTTGGTGGATGTGGAAGAATCTGTATCTAGTAGTATGAATAAAAATATGATGATATTGGCATTCCCATTGGAAACAATAGATACAGAGCATTTAAACAACAATCTCTTGAAGCTGATAGGTGATTCCCACCTCAAAATGCTGATTATTTTATAAGTGCTTGGGGGCAGTGAAATTAGTGGGATGGTACCACTAAACTTGAATGATTTGTTTTGTAGTTTTGAATTTAAAAAACATGTTGAGGGAAGTGAAAAAAACAAGAACAAACTTTTTCATCACCTTCTTCTAGTGGCAAGGATGAAGTGGACATTAAGACATTGAAGGAAGTTGTAGGAGCTATGGTTCTGAACTTTGTTGCACTGGAAATGTAGGTGTCAACCCTTCTGCATAGGTGCATGAATAACATAGATTTAGTTTGGTTCTTCAGCAGAACCTATACAAGATCTGCACCGAGACCAATGGTGCAACAGACAAGGGCGGGTGAGTAGATGCAGGTTCAAGAGCTATCAACTGTCAGTTGGCTGATTTGCCAATTTTAAATGAGATCAACATGACACAAAAGGTTGTTTTTCATCCAATTTTTGCATTAAAGGGACAAATGAACCTACCCATCTACCTATCTAACACAATTTCCTCCACCATCAATAATAGAAACTACACCTGACATGTGATATTTGGACACTATTCTCTATTTTTCACTTAACCACAATGAAATCCCTTTAAGAAGTCATGAAATGAACTATGTATGGTATATGCACTTAATTGTGAAAAATATTTCACAATTTAATCATGGAGGAAGATGAGAGAATATTTTCCAATGAGGTTCCAACATGGAAACGAGTCTTATTGCCAAATTTTGTACAGAAAAAATTGCAATGACATAATTAAAGGAAAAAAATCAATAATCTCGATTTGCAATGCATTTTCATTGTAATAAACCTCACACAAAATAATTTTAGATGGGCTCTAGGGCCTAAATAAAAATCAATAGTCAATGAATCATACATTTTCTTCCCATCTATTTATCTATCCAAAATTCAAATACCTTAAAATATTTATCTATGGACATTGTAGATTCATTACTGGAAACAAACTACAATGTTTTTTTTTCTATACAAAATATCAATCCAAAATACCCCTACACATTATAGCCTTTCTTTTGAAAATGTTGCACATACTATTTCATAGAACATACAAGTAAATCATGGACAATAAAATTATATCATCAGAACAAGAAGGGTACTCGATAAATCCCACCATAAAATGGCTAAAAAAGCAAGCATATGAGCCTGTGCACCAAGAGAGAGGGATTCAACATCGCGGTGATAAAAACTATAATTAACTGTTATAAGAAATTTCCAAAGCAACTGTAATTAATACTTCCACAGAGCCAATTTCCAAAAACTGTCATAACATACTATTCTCTCCAATCGCTGACAATTGTCATAACAACCATTCTCTCAAGTAGCCCACAACCATTATGGAATACTATTTTCTCTTCTTAATTCAGCTTTACACAAGAAAAGGTGGGATACACATTGTTCCTTTCATACATCAGTTCTCATATATACAAATTCCACATTGACAAGTGACAATTTTGCTAATGGGTACAATTTGACAATATACACAAATTAGAGTGGTGAAATATATAAACATAGAGACCTCTAACCAAATATCGATTTCTGTTAATTTACCAATATGTATCTCAAGGTCCCAGCAACACTTCAACTGATAGTCCAGACTCCAGCATGATGTTTCAACAGGTAATTTTCCCATCTTACTGCACCATATCCGGATGACATTTAGAGAGGATTGATATCTAGTGAACAAGCAAATAGAATGCAATTTCCAATCAGAAAGTCGTTAGTTAAGTCAATGGGCTGCTCAGCTGTGACCATGCATTCCTGATTTTTTAGTTAGATTTAAATTGGTGATTTAAATGATATCATGAAGCAACTGTTGCAAGTGTTCCTCTGCAAAGCTCCTTGACAAAAACAATTCTACAAGCATAGCTTCTTGCATCTCTGCAAGACAACAAAAATATCAAATAAATTTTATAACATTTAAAATAATATTTTCACCAAATCTTTTATAAATAAAAAATTCCTGCAACATAATTGATATTGAACTGTACCAGGGCTGTGGTAGAATAATTTCACAGCATGTTGTTCCGCTATTTTCGCCAAGGAAATGTCAGATAATTTCAAGTTTTACAACAAAGCCTTGATAGCCATTCCAATTATATCTTCACTGAAAAAGGGGCAAAATAAATTATATTAATTGATAGGAAACCATAAAATCATTCGTGAATGTGAAATTTTAGTGCATTTTAATATGTGCTACAATACTTATGTTCATGTGTTGATACATTTATGGATGATTATCATTGCATTCAAATCTTAGCCTATTTTTCTCAATGAGAAACCACAAATACCATGGGTAGCCCTAGAAACACATATACTTATACAATATAGAGAAATATAAAGAACAAGGGTCAATAGTCAATAACATGTCCATAGGTAGAGGAATCAATCAATATAACAAAGTTGTGTGTCACATTCATCAAATCAATACAAGCATTGGATTTGTCAAAAGGATCATATCTTTCAAAGGAACTAGTTATAAAGTTTGCATGTTAATTTTGGATCCATCCTGTCACTTTTTCATACCTTTTATGACAGTCTGGTAGGTGCAACAGATTCAGGAATTCTCATACACTCTTCAGGAGAGTATTTGTCCCCATCTGGAGTTAATTTTTACCAATAATGATGCATGTATCTTGATAGGTTATTATAACAACCAATGGACCAAAGTTCCATAGTCTATCTTATCATTTTGAGCAATAATCAAGCACTCACTGAATCAGTTCTAATGCCAACAAAAGAGAAATATTTTCAGTATGGGGATAAATACTTACAATGCACATCATCCAGGTGCTTGAAAAGCCTTGATGGACTTGTAAAAATATTTCCACAACATGGCTTTGGGAAAGGATACTTTTTCACCTCTCTGGATTTCATATTTTACCTCTGCTATGACTCACCCCTCTCTTCATGCCACTTCAAATTAGACATAGATGATAACTGCAGATTGTAGTCCTCTTTGGGGAACACAAATAACTTTCCTTCATGCTTTACCAAGTCACAATTTAAATGGTCCTTACTCTTGTAACTACAAAAGAAACCATCTATTGGGAAAACAAATGTTCTCTGCAAAAAATAAAATAAAAATAAAAATTACACAAGCGTTAAGTGCTCTAAGATAGACATGGTTGCCACATAATATCATATAAAACAACATTCTGCAACAGATGTCAAATTTTTCTAGCATAAATAAATATAATTCATATTTTGAGATCGTTTTACAATAACATGAATCATATGAATTGGTATATTTTAGTTCAAGTATGGTTAGGTAAACATTAACAATTATCTTTTTCTAACCATAATCACATGGGAGTGGTAATGTGTGCACTACAAGGATACCAACTTGTCAAATTGCATATAAATGTAGGATTAATCTACAACTATGATGTGCAAAATTTATAGGCCATGGAAAATTAGTTATAATAGAAAGAAGCTGTAGTTGCCATTTGAACAAAAAATTAGCAGAGTGGGCACAGAGGTGAGGAACAGAATTTGCAGACCAATTAAACATTCCTTATTGTTGGAAATATTGGTGCAACAAATATTGCAGAACAATGAGTACAACATAAAGAATAAAAATGCTCAAACAACAGGTGCCATTGCAGGAAAATCTTGTATACCATGTGTGAGATGTAAGTGCAACATATAGGAGTTTTGTTCTCAAACTATGAATTGCATCATGGAAAATTTTCTTTCCATCAATAAGGGATTCTGAAACCATTTATATGACAATTTTGCAGGTTACAGACAGGGAAATGGTTGCAGATTATGTGTGAAATGTGAATGCAACATAGATGAATGTTGTTCTGAAACTATGAATTCCATCATGAAAAGTTTTTTTACATCGATACAGATCAGTGTAGCATAAGGAGTTCTGAAACCATTCATATTGCAATGTCGCAGTTTCAGACAAGAAAGGGTGCACTGTGAGGGATAAAAAAACCCAGACCAAAGGTGCCTTTCATCTGTGAATTCAGACACTAGATGGGTAGATGTATCATAGAATATCAGAATTCCTACACTAGGGGTGTTAGTTGGTGCATCAAAACTCAGTGACTCACAAAGAGGATTTTCTAATTGCTGAAAGTGGAGAAAAAATACTAATGTATCATATGTCATCCTCTTTCACTCTGGTACTAACATCACAGGATTTTTCCCTATTTACTTTGTGGATCCCATGTGATTCTTGTCTTTCTGATGCCTTTTTAATTGCAAGATTAATTAATATTAAAGTGGCATATTTATTACTGAGGATTTCATCCAACAACAATATAAAAACTCTCTGTTACCAAATCTCTGATACCCATTCATAACCTTTAATCGATCTATAAGTTCATGAGACCACATCTCTGATAACCATTCATATCCTTTAATCGAGAAATCCAAGGAACAAACATGCTTTTTGTCATAAAGGTACTATAATTAAATTATCAGGAGTTGTAAATTACTACTCAATAGCATCACACGATACTGGACCGTGAATGCCAATATGCTTGAGAGGGAATTTGGAACTTGGAGCCATAATTGGGAAAGAATTGAATAGTACATAACAAGGCTAGTAATAGATTCAAACAAACAACAATTAACACAATGTGGTGTAGTTAATAAACAGAAATTAGCAAATGTGCCTATATGAATGCCTTAGGGATAGGATTTACATCCAAATTTCAAGTTTAAACTACTGCAAGGAGACACCATATGAACGAATACATATAGAAATCTACATAATATAACCTTCACATTTGTGACTAATTGCACTTTCTAAAGAAGTACAGAATGTTATGGCCCATCAACAGTGACAAATACAGGATCATATAAAGAAACATAATATCATTAAGTTCATGATAATATATGGAAGCAATAGGAATATATTTATAGGAAAATTACATGCCAAAGCAGCAAATATGGCACTGTCAAAATGACAAAAATTCGCTTTTAGAAAGATAATAAATGGCAATACATGCAGAACAAAGATGTAACAGAGATTGCATCAAAATGCCAATTCACAACCCACAAGCCAATAAATTAATAGTTAAAATATATATCCCAGTAGACCTCGTAATTTTCAATTGTATGAGTCATTTCATGTTGTATGAAACAAAGAGCACCCAGACCAAACTTTATTCAACAGGAAAGGCTGGTGATTGTGCACAAAATATAGTCATAGGTAGTGACAAAACGACCATGTTAACCATGGATCATATTTTTCTTTAAATAATGATTATAGACAATGCATCAACCCAAGTGCTCCACACAAACAAGGTTTTGAAGAATCACCCCGTATCCAACCTGTAAATAGACCTCTCAGCAAAATAGCTAAAAGTATTGGGTCACAATGCAGATAGAAATTTATGCTTGTTTTCAGTCTTCCTTTATATATACTTTATATGAATAACTTGTAGATGATCAAAAATATTAGTTAGCAAGAGAAGAGAGGGCCACCAAAGACAAAGACATAAAAGACTCAGAAAAGTTAACCTCTTACCAGTAAAGAATACTATCATGCCCTAAGGTTTTGAGACTTTATCTATACATGTATCTATATCTAAAGCTAACTTATCATCCTTAAGGACAAATTCTTCTTCTTCAACCAAGTATCCTTGACCAACAACCAAGAAATCTTCTGTTTTGATCAACGTTCCTGCAGACCCAATCAATGCTTGATTTTTGGGGTTCCGACCAGCGATGAGCATACTGCTTAAGAAAATGCTCTGCCTCAGAAAGGTATGTTGCAAAATATAGTTGTTTTTTTCCATATTTCTCTGTATGTATACAACCCTTCACACACAAAAAACAAGTTAATATGACCATACAAAAAACAAATCATCAGACATTGAAAAAGCTTGAAGAACTACTCAATAATTAATCCACAAACCCCCAGTTCGAGAACTTACCCATTTTACCCAAATCAAGGATGAACTGAGACAAGTTTACCCAAAGATACCTAAATCAGGAGCAAAATACCAAATTTTTAACCTATCATCCATAAATATGGGCAAACCATCTCAATTTCTCCTCCAAATCTGGAAAAGTCTGGCGATTTGACCTTCATTACCGAAGAAATCCAGGCAAATGTCAAGATTTTCCCCATAATCGAGTGGGTTAAATTCCAATTTATGAATTTTCATAGTTTCACGGTGTAGGCTATTTAAATTGGGGAAATTATATGTAAAATAAAAAATGGACTAATTTATTAAATAAAAAAAATCATTTTAATATTAAAAATTCACCCACCTTTTTTTGGTAAGTCCTTAAAATTCGCCTATGGGCTATAATTCGCCCCTAAAATCATCTATGGTAAGACTATCTAAAGCTAAGACAAAAATACTTAGTATCATTATAAGTGATATGATAATGAAATTTTACTACTTTACTTGTGACATGATGAACTTGGAAAGTTGAAATTAAAAGCTCAATGACTTTTAATGCAAATAGACATTTATAACCGTTGTTGATAATTCATCTCTACTACGGCAGAATCAAAAGTAGAGCTAAGGGTTCTATTGTAAGCTTTTTTTTGAACGCCTTAGATTTGTTTTCATGCTTATAAGTAGTGTTTTAGATATTAGAAATAACAATGGTAGTAAACTCTTGTTTTCAGTAAAAGTGTCATTATAGTGAATCATGAGCTCTATGTAGAACTTGTAAGTAACTCAGCTTATAGTTGGAAAGAAGAATTTATGAAGTAGAAGTCATGTTGGTGAAAGACATATAGTATGGCAAGAATCTTGGTCTTTACGACATAAACTTAAAATACTGTCATTGTTGCAAAACAAATAAAGAAAAGTTACTTTACCTCATAGTATCCTTGAACTCTATTAAGCAAATTTTACTCTAGCATTTTATATATGCTAAAGAAGTACATCTGGATTTAACCCTTTAACAAACTCCTACTTGTTCAAAAATTTACCTGTTGAACTAGTAAGATCTAGAAATCCAGCTGAGTTAGCAATTGCTAAGTAAGCCCCAGTTTAGAACATAACTTCTCACCTACTTGACAAAATCAAATCATCAATACAGCTAGAAGTAACTGAATGCAGGTCATATACATAACATCTCAAAATCAAAGAGGTATTAGTTTTTATGTGTTTGAATTTAATCACTACATTTGTAAACTATTTCATTTTTTTCCACCAGCCACTAGTAGTTATCAAACTACGACATTAGACATATTATATTACATTAAAAATTTTAAATTTTTGTGAAAATTTGGGGTTCTGACATGTGGTATCATAGCACAAGGTTCAAACACTAGGCCTTGATGAAGCTCAACTAGCTTATATGAAACAGTGTATTTAATCATTTTGCTGATGTTGTTTTCTTTTAATGTTATTCAACAGAGAAATTTGTTTCTAAAGTTTAACAACATGTATGGAAAGACTGGAGGAATATGTGGAAGAGGAATCTCCCTTTACTGAACAAGAAAACTTACAAAGATAACCTATACAAGAAGACATAACCACTAATTCCTCAGAACTTTTACAAATAGTAAAAGAATTAAAATCTGAAATGGAATCTGTTAAAAAGGAAAATGAGAGGATCCTAAGAGCTTAGGAGGAGCTGAATCAGATCCTAACAGAAAGATTTCATGCTAAGGGAAGGGGTAAAAGAGTTGATTCAGAAGATATAAGTTACCAACACAAATATAAAAAGACTAAACAGACTAAAAATGAAAGTAGATCATCTTCAGAAGTATTTGGTGACAAACGTAATTTTCATTCCACTAGTGATAGTAGTGATGACAACCATTATACTAAAAAGAGAAAATATAAAGCTTATGAGGAAATTTCCAAGGAGTTTAAAAAGATTAAACTGCCAACATTCAATGGAGAAACTGAGAAGGGGGAGGAAGCAGAATCCTGGTTATCTGGGATGAAGAAGTACTTCCAGATTTATAACTATTCTAATCAATTAAAGTCTAGAATGGCTATCTATAATCTTTCAGGGAAGACTGATAGATGGTGGCAAGATTTAAAGAGAGTGAAGGGAATAAGAGAGAAGAACGTAAATTGGAGTACCTTCAAGAAGTACTTTAAAAATAAATTTCTATCTGAGCAGTACTATGAAGAGAGAGCAAAAGAATTCTATGAGCTTAAACTAGGTTCAATGACTATGAAAGATTTGAACAGCAAGTTTTTAAGTCTGCTTAGGTATCTGCCATACCTTGTAGATGAAAAACTGAAGGTACAACGATTCCTCAGTTGTTTACCTTATCATATAAAGGATAGGATTGAGTATGACAATCCAAAAACTTTGGAAGAAGCTATGAGGAAAGCAAATTTCTGTTATGAATAGAATCGAAAGAAGGAGAGCATGGCCAACTAGAAGGAAAAAAAGAATAATAATCATTATGATCAAAAGAAGAAAGAGTTTGTGCCAAACCAGAATTCTAAAAATAATAAGGCCAGAAATTTTCCTAACAAGAATTTCCAAGGGAATAAGAATAATTCACCAAGCAGTCAGAACAATTCAAAGGGTAAAGAGTCTGCTAATAATCATGGTAATTACACAAAGAAATTTGAACGCAAAGAACCCATAAAGTGTTGGGAGTGTAGTGGCACACATTATGCCTCAGTCTGTCCTAATCGGAAAAAGACTGTCAGTAATATCCATACCATACAGGAGGAGATGACTATTGGAGACTTAGTGAGGACTATGCCTAGAATCAATGCAGCCTTGGAGAATCGACAAGCATAATACCAGACTTCCATGGTGGAAGTAGAAGGTAAGATAAACCAAACCCCTATAGCTATTTTAATTGATCTAGGAGCTAGTCTGAGTTATATTTCACCTAAATTGGTAGAAAAATGTAAGCTGCCTGTTGAAAATTTTGAAAGTTCTTGGTTGGTTCAATTAGCCACTGGTGCAAAAAGGAAGGTAACTTGTTTTGTAAAGAAATGTGCAGTAGTTATGGATCAATTTCGAACTGTTGTAAATCTTAATGTACTACCTCTTGGTTCTTATGACATACTAATCGGTATGGATTGGTTAGAACAACATAGGGTGATCTTAAACTGTTATGATAAAATCTTCATGTGTATAAATAATTATGGAAAATCAATGTGTAAAAGGAATCCCTAGAAAAAAAACCTTAAGGAAGATCTCTGCTTTATAGCTTAAGAGAGCCGTTAGGAAAGGTTGTAAGGCTTATGCAGTAATAGTAACTAATGAAGAAAATTTAAATAATACAGAGACATTTAAATTGGAGGATATACTAGTTTTAAAAGAGTATGCAGATGTATTTCCAAAAGAAATTCCAGGACTACCTCCAAAAAGGGAACTAGATTTTACCATTGAGCTGATACCTGGTGCAGTACCCAGCTCAAAGTCCCCTTATCAAATGAACATACTTGAACTTAATGAACTTAAATCACAATTAAAGAACTTATTGACAAGAAGTATATATGACCCAGTGTGTCTCCCTAGGGTGCACCTATCATCTTCATTAAGAAAAAGGATAGAACCATGCAACTTTGCATAGATTACTGTCAGTTGAATAAGATGACTATTAAAAATAGATACCTGTTGCCTTGCATAGATTATATGTTTGATCAATTACGGGGAGCCACGATGTTTTCGAAAATTGATTTAAGGTCTAGATATCACCAAGTTAGGATTAAAGATGAAGACATCTTTAAAATGGATTTTAGGACTCGATATGGTCATTACGAGTTTGTCTTCATGTCATTCGGGCTTACTAACGCCCCAGCTGTTTTTATGTGTTTAATGAAAAATGTAATGCATAAATATCTAGACAATTTTTTGGTCATGTTTATCGACGACATATTAATCTATTTGAAATCTGAAGAAGAACATAAGGAACATTTAAAATTGTTTTGAAAGAGTTACAAAATCATCAACTCTTTGCAAAGTTTAGTAAATGTGATTTCTTTAAGTATAAAATCTAGTACTTAGGTCATGTGGTGACTAAGGAAGGGATTTCGGTGGATCCTGAAAAGATAAAGGTGATTAAAGATTGGTCGGTTTCTAAAGATGTAACTAATGTTTGATCCTTCATGGAAATTACCGGTTATTACCGGAGGTTCATTGAAGGGTTTTCGAGAATCGTGAATCCGATAACTTCTTTGCAGAAGAAAGGAAAGAAATTTGATTGGAACCAAAAATGTGAGGATAGTTTTAAAAAGTTAAAAAATTTATTAACCATGGCACCTATTTTAAGAATAGCTGATCCAAATAAAGAGTTTGTAGTGTGTACTGATGCCTTTAATGATGGTTAGGCGGAGTATTGACTCAAGAAGAGCACGTTATTTCCTATGAGTCTAGGAAATTAAAAATTCATGAAACGAATTATGCAACTTATGATATGGAATTAGTTGTTGTTATACATGCTCTAAAGATGTGGCATCATCATCTAATTGGAAGAAAATTTATTCTAATGACTGATAATAAAGGACTAAAATATCTGTCAGATCAACCTAATCTAAATGCTAGACAAGCTAGGTGGCTAGCTTTTCTAAGTGAGTATGATTTCGAAATTCAGCACATTAAAGAGAAAGAAAATAAAGTTGTTGATGCATTAACTAGAAACTCAAGGCTGAAATTTACAACAGTTATCAGTACTTATACAACAGATCTAGATGAATAGCTTAAAGTGGGGATAGAACAAGATGAAATTTACCAAAATCTATAAGCAAAAACGAAAGAAAATCCAACAGAAAGCTTAAGTAAAGGATATAGTTTGAATGAAAAAGGATTTTTACTGTATAAAGACAGAATGTATGTACCTAATGTACCTAAAGTTGAGTTATTAATTTTAGATGAAATCCATAAAACTCCATACTTAGGCCATCTAGGTTATCAGAAGACTATAACCATGTTAAGAAAAGAATAATTTTGGCCAAACATGAAGACTAAACTAGCAGAATATATCGCTAGGTGTTTTGAATGTCAGCAGGTGAAAACTAAACATCAACACCCAGCTGGATTACTTCAGCCATTGCCCATTCCTAGTTGGAAATGGGAGATAATTAGTCTCGATTTTGTTACTGGATTGCCTAAAAATCAGAATTTAAATGATTCTATCATGGTAGTGGGCGATAAATTAAGTAAAGCAACCCACTTTATACCTGTTAAACTACGTATAAAGCTGCAAACATAGCTGATATCTTTATAAAGAAAATTTTTCGACTGCATGGGATACTAAAAGTTATAATCTCAAATAGAGACCCTAAATTTACACGTAAATTTTGGAAATGTCTATTTAAAGGATTAAACACTACACTAAATTTTAGTACTTTGTTCCATCCTCAAACTGATGGACAAACTGAAAGAGTAAACCAAGTACTGGAAGATTTACTAAGAATGTATGTGAAAGACCAGCCAAGTAAATGGGACGATTATTTGCATCTGGTAGAATTTTCTTTTAATAATAGCTACCAAGCGTCAGCCAGATTTAGTCCTTTCAAAATTTTGTATGGAAGGAAATGTAATACTCCTATCTCTTGGAGTAATCCGGTGGAAAAATTGGTATTAGGTCCTGAACTATTGAAGGAAACGGAAGAAATTGTAAAGCAAGTACAAGGTAATCTGAAAATTGCACAAGATCGATAGAAAAGTCAAGCAGACCTTAAAAGAACTCCAAAGGAGTTTCAGGTAGGTGAACATGTGTTCATCAAGGTGAGACCCAAAAATAGCTCTCTGAGGTTGGGTAGCTGTGGAAAACTAGCACCTCATGACTGTGGACCATTTGAAATACTGTCCAGGATTGAACAGGTAGCTTATCAATTGGCATTACCACCAAATTTAAGAGTTCATAATGTTTTTCACATTTTTGTATTAAAAAAATATGTTCATGATGCTACTCATGTTGTTAACTAGAATGATGTACAGGTGGAACCAGAAGGAGATTTTCTAGTGGAACCAGACTGTATCCTTAGGCGGAGGGAGATCACACTTTGGAACTGCACCATTGGTTAGGTGAAGGTGCAATGGAAGCACCTTAGTCCAGAGGAAGCCATCTAGGAATTGGAAAATAATATGTGGGATGCATATCCAATTTGTTCCAGGGGAATTCTAAGGACGAAGAAAAAATAACATCAAGGATGATGTCATAATTTAAGGGGTTATGTATGTCACATGCCCCAATTTTGCAAAAAACAATTTTATATTATTTGAAGACAATATGTTAAATTTTATGCTAATTTGTAATTGATGACCCATGGGGTCAAGGATATTTAATGTAAATTTTGAATATTTTATTTATAAATAAATAAAGGAGGAGACAACAACATAGGAGAGCTGTTAAAAGAGTGTTTACTGGTCAAATTGGTGGAGGAGACTCGGTGGAGAGCAAACTAACATGTGGCAGCATTCTCAAACCACTTCCAACTGTTGCAGGTGGCAACCTCCCTACATTTAGGGTCATGATTCCCGAAGAAAGTGGAATCAGAGCAGGTGACTTAATTAATGAAAACTAACCCAAAAGACCTAGGCAATCTTTTATAAAAATTCCCATTGAAGAGAGTTGGGGCTGCTCATTCTAGAGAAGTGATCATTCAAGTTGAATGAATGTACTTCAGAGAAATTCAATGGAAGGGATATCTGAAAAGTGTTTGAGGGGATAGTTGTTGATTGATCTAGTTGCATCTTTTAAGTTGAAGATCATACTTCTAAGAACAGAGTATTTTACTAAGTTATTGAACTATTCAAGTTGACAGAAGGTTCTAATGTTTGCATTCTCCACCAGTTCTCAGCCAAAAAGACCAAGAACAGGCTTGGGGGTCCTGAGGAAGCGTTGTTTGAGTGCTCTCCAGGAGATTGGTAGGGAAGAATGGCCTCCTAAAATTGTTGTTGTATGTTCTCAATAGGTTCTATGTTAGTTAAATAAATCTTAGTTTGTGAAATGTTAGAATTGGTATTCTTATTAGATTGTTAAAGAAATGAAATTGATTTAGAAAATAATGTGTTAGAATGAAAATAAATTTCTAGACTGTGTTTTTCCACACCTGGAAACCAAGTTGTACTCTAGCACAGTTAGCATGCATTAAATAGATGAAAGAAGTTCATAAGAGAATGAAATATTAGATAGAATTATGTATCTGTAGATAGCAAAGTAATTTATTCAATGTTTAAGTTATTATGAAAAGAATAGTGTTATGGTTTAATTATGTTTACTATTTTACTGAGTATAACTAAATAAAAATGTTAGAAAAGAGAAAGTAAAACTACACTAGAGTTATAATAAAAACTATACTGATACAAATAAAGTTTATAGAATATACAGTTAGGTATATAAACAAGGTATTAACCACACAGTGTATCCTTTAAATCTATTATCATAAACTATTATTTAATGTAAACCAGAATAGAGTTATGTTACAAACCATCTATTTTAAAAAAGTAAACAGAGTTACAAAGTTATTATTCTAATCTTTACAAAGTTTTGAATAGTTTCTAAGTTACAGAACAGTAAACAAATTCAAATATAACTGTAAACATTAAATATAATAAAACTAAGAAATTACTTAATCAGGAAATAATAATAATTACCAAATAATTATATAACCTATGCAAGATAAACCTGAGGGTTGAAACCCTAGTTTTTCTTTAATCTTTTTATAAATTAATTTATAAAAGTTTTAAATGTATACTATAATAACTGAGTAAACAAATTAAACTAGAAAAACTATAAGTTATACATTAGACTGATTACAGTCTTATCTCAAGAACTTATAGTATATATATATATATATAAACTCTTTTATTTGTAAAAATACTTCATAAAGAGGTTAAATAACATCATTACTCTTGTAATAATGAAATAGAAGTAAACAGAGACCAATGCACAATTAATAAATTTAAGAACATATCTATACAAGGGTTCTCTTCCAGTAAACCCTAGCTATTCTATCATAACTGATAAGTATAAATTTAAAAACTTACTTTACGACTGAGCTATAGTCATCGCAATAACTTAATTTATTTACAAGAGAAATATTTAACAACAAATCTAATTCACTAATAGTGAAGAAGAACAACCTCATTTACAGTAACATCTTTTATAAAACAAAGTATAAATTAACATAATATTTGAAACAAAAGTTAATTAAAAACCATGAGTACAGGAGAAATCTCCACATTTTAAGAAACAGAGTATGATATTACTTAGCCATAAGGTTGTAAATCCTTTTTACAAGTCAAGAAAAGCTAAATACAAGTCACGACATATAAGTCGGAGCTACACTCCAACATGCAAGGGTTTTAATAATAAAAACTAAGTAATAACTGAAACTAAGCATCTAAACAATGGAGGAACCAAAGACATGCTTCCTTTCCAATTGTAACCCTTATCCTTTAACCATTGCAAGCAGGGAGATGCCATGTTAAACCGGGGCTTACCTGTTTTGGCCATGGAGTCAACCAGCGTTGGAGAGGTTTATTCCAAGACCAAAGCTGACTGTAACCTGCATTAACATGATCGATTACATTTAGTTATATACTATACTTATAATACTAAACTGTAACTTGAATTTTAAAACATTAGCAGGATGAAAATCTTTACCTGAAGACAAAGAAATCTGGAGCCGAGGAGGTAACCAAACGAGTACGAGGACTGTACGTTGGAGAAACGAACCCTTGTCTCAAACCTAAGACAGAGGTAACAAGGTTCTTATTACAGTTTACACCAACGAAGGAGCAAGCCACGAGAAGAGACAGGGGTAACACTATGCCAAGCTCTCTAAACAATTGGCAGAGATAAGAAAATCACCCTCATTATGTTCCTAGGCTTCCAGAACGAAACCACGAATACAAGCAAGGAACTCTTTAACTATGCACAATGATATAGCACTATACTACGAATTTAAGGACTGCCATATGTTGAACCAGCGAGCCTCTAATGGCCACGAAGAAAACCAGGCAATGCAGAGCCAAAACCTCAAAGGAAATGAGGAGGATAGGGTTTTCTTGTGGGTTTTTAAATCGACTATTGCATGGTGGAGGCTGCTCCACGTGCCCACCAAAATATTTAGTCATTAGTGGGTTGAATAGTATAGTTATCCTACACTATCAGGAAAACCAAATTATTGCCAATAATTTATATGGTGACCATAATGATAATATTTTGTCATTGTATCTTTGTCAATTATGTTAACATTGCAATCAACCTCTCGATGAAGTCAATTATTCATTATTACTATTAGCATGGTCTTTAATAAATCATTCTTATCATTGCTTTTCAATATCACTATAATCTTTCAATGGTGGAAACGTATATAAACTATTATCAATTGTATTTTATAACTTTAAGATCCATTATTGGTAAAAGTATGTAAGTGGAAAATCAATATTGGAGTTATGCTTTTGACCTTTATCACTAGCACTTCTAATGAGTCTTCTTACAAACTTTTTATTAAATAAAAACAATGCTATGTTTGAGTTAGGGTTATGTAAAATCAAATCCGATAAGGGCAATATCCTAGATTCACTTTTAGTAAGTAAAAGATAGGGAGTACCTTCTACACAAGCACGACTCTACAATTGCCATAAGTCGACAGTGATATAGACAACGTTATGGTGGGAAGACTCCTTGGAAGTTAGTTATATTTTTGGTTTCCATAAAGGACCCAACTCTTCTTAAACCAAACCAATAATTAAATCACACTTGGTATTTACAAGGTGGTAAGACTATCTAAAGTTAAGAGAAAAATACTTAGTATTATTATAAGTGATATGATAATGAAATTTTACTACTTCACTTGTGACATGATGAAGTTGGAAGGTCGAAATTAAAAGCTCAATGACTTTTAATGCAAATAGACATTTACAACCGTAGCTGATAATTCATCTCTACTAGGGAAGAATCAAAAGTAGAGCTATGGGTTCTATTGTAAGATTTTTTTTAAGGCTTTAGATTTATTTTCATGCTTATAAGTAGTGTTTAGATATTAGAAATAACAATGGCAGTAAACTCTTGTTTTCAGTAAAAGTGTCGTTATATTGAATCATGAGCTCTATGTAGAACTTGTAAGTAACTTAGCTTATAGCTGGAAAGAAGAATTTCTGAAGTAGAAGTCATGCTGGTGAAAGACATATAGTATGGAAAGAATCTTGGTCTTTACGACATAAACTTAAACTACTATCATTGTTGCAAAACAAATAAAGAAAAGTTACTTTACGTCGTCGTATCCTTGAAATCTATTAAGCAAATTTTACTCTAGCATTTTATATATGCTAAAGAAGTACATTTGTATTTAACACTTTAACAAACTCCTACTTGTTCAAAAATTTACCTGTTGAACCTGTAAGATCCAAAAATCCATCTGAGTTAGCAATTGCTATTAAGCCCCAGTTTAGAACATAACTTCTCACCTACTTGACAAAATCAATTCATCAGTACATCTAGA
Source organism: Pseudotsuga menziesii (assembly GCA_001517045.1). Lineage (NCBI taxonomy): Eukaryota > Viridiplantae > Streptophyta > Pinopsida > Pinales > Pinaceae > Pseudotsuga > Pseudotsuga menziesii. The sequence continues at coordinate 61,648 of LPNX011048880.1, forward strand.
AGTAACTGAATGTAGGTCATATACATAACATTTCAAAATTAAAGAGGTATTAGTTTTTATGTGTTTGAAGTTAATCACTACCTTTGTTAACTGTTTCATTTTTTTCTGCTAGCCACTAGTAATTATCAAACTACGACATTAGACATTTTATATTACATTAAAAATTTTAAATTTTTGTTAAAATTTGGGGTTATGACAAAAACGATAAGTGTGTCCGAGAGGTAAGTCTTAGGCTCCACACTTGCACTAAGAAGACTCCCTCTTGGTGCTTGATAGAGCCTAGGATTTGGATCTTATTTAGTAATTCAAAATTTATACAAAAGTCTGGTTTATTCGATACACTTTTTAATAACTAAACATTTAATATGCGTACGGTTTCCTTTAGCCAGTGTACTATATGACAGAAATGTCAAAAGGCTTTGGACGGACCTGGGTTTCACTATTTGTTTTAACAATTTCTTCATCATTACCCCAAAATCCCGCTAAGATCGTGCTTTTTTCGTCCATGTGCATAGGCTATCTAAGGAGAGGCCAAAGGTGCTCGGGAGTCGAGAGGAATCTCTACAAAGTTAGTCTGAAATGGGAAGTCCAACGAAGCAGGTTTAATAATGTATTGGTCCCAGATCATTGGAGTTGCGTGAAAGTGCCAAATGTGGAAAATGTGTTGAAGTTTTCTGTCAGAGCATCTCTTAGGAAAGATGGATGTGATGACAGTATACTTGAGTTACTATGCGGTCATAAAATTTTCTTTCCCTTTCTTACTTTAATGGAAAGTCTTGAGACATAATTACTGCAACAGACCTTATGGACTTTTTACTCAACGTACTTTCACCTCAACAAACTCACTTTACTTTTGACTAGATTTTACTGTGACGAGATTTAGGTTATGACCAACTCCTGTGTGACTAGATTTCACTTCAACAAAACAACTTTTGGTCAAACTTTATAGAATGGATATTTCTTAGTCTAAAGACTCATGATATGAAAAACACTTTTCACTAGCGGTAACTTGGGATAAACTGTGACAACTATATTGCGACTCACTTACAATATCATATAACCAAATATTAAAGAAGACTTGTGTCGAACATTCTGCAGATAAAAACTAGAACTTTTATGCGATGAAATAATTATTGATTATTTATGTATTTCGCTAAAGGGTAAATGTAAACAATATTCACTCGGGTAAATGGGGCGAAGATGTGAGACTAAATAAAACTTGCAGTAAATCATAAACTATGGATTTATATATCTTATGGCGGCATAACAAAGAACTATTGCCATAAATACAAACTTGGAAATTTACCAGGATGTTTCACTTTTTACAGAGCTTTGACTCTCAACACTTTCACAAAAGAAGAAGCTTGAGCTTTGAACTCTTCACAAAGTTTTTCCTTCTTCTTCTTACACTTGCACTTCTCTTCTTCTCTCTGTGTATCTGTCTGTCTGTCTATGTATCTCTCTGTTTGTCTATCTAATTACAATCTACTTCTTCTTATAAAAATCTTCTACCGACTTACAATACTAAAGACTATAATAACTATCTACCTAGAAACTTAGCTTCGAAAATTTAATTCAACTAGCTTATATATGAGACACATGAACTCTTCATCCTATCAAACTATCTAATAGAAACTGACTTTCTAAAAAATTTGACAGAGTTGGCTGATTTTCTATGTGGATCAATGAGTAATTAATATTTCTAGCAATCCCCCTTAATTCTAAGGAGATGGGAATTTTAAAACATATTATTACAAAAATGATTTAGAATTGAAACTTGCTCTGTTCATGGCATAATTTATTGAACAAAACTTGTCATTCCTAAATAACTTTGCAGATAGTGGAACAAATCCCTTTCCAATGGTTTTGTAAAGATGTCTGTAAGCTGATCTTTAGACCTGCAAAATTCTAAACAAATTTCTTTATTGTTCACTGATTCTATTATGAAATTATACCTTGTGTTGATGTGCTTGGTTCTCTTGCAAGACACATGATTCTTCGACAAACCAATGGTTGAACTATTGTCTTAGAAAATAGTTGTTGGTTCTTGTTGATTATGTGACAGTTCTTTTATAATTCTTCACATCCAAACGACTTGACATGCAACGCTTGCAGTTGCGACATACTCTTCTTCTGCTGAAGAAAGAGTTACTATGGGTTGTTTCTTTGAATATCGCGACACAACACCTGTACCAAAATGAAATGTGTACCCAGATGTGCTCTTCTTGTCATCTGTGCTGCCTCCATTATCACTATCAATATATATAATGAGTTTAAAATTCTTTGAGGTTGAATACATTATGCCAAGATCCTTTGGCCCAATTACATACCTCCGAATTATTTTACCTTCTTTCCAATGAGATTCTTTTAGTGACTCCATGAATATTGATATAATACTTAGTCCATACATGATGTCTGGTCTTGTTGTTGTTAAATACATAAGGCTTCCAACAAGCCTTTTAAACAACGTATGATCTACAATTGATCCATCATCAGCCTTGCCCAATTTTAAACCTGTTATAACTGGTGTTGGGGTTGTCTTACAATTAGACATATTAAATCTTGTTAAAACTTCACTTGCATACTTTGACTGTGATATAAAAATTCCACTTTTAGACTGTTGGACTTCAATTCCTAGAAAAACTTCATGAGCCCCAAATCAGTCATTTCAAATTCACTTTCTATGACTGTTCTAAATTCTTTTATGCCAAAATCACCAGTAAACATTAAATCATCTACATACAAGAAGACAATAAACATGTTACATTGCTCATTAACTCTGGTGTACAGCGTCCTTCCACTTTCACTTCTATGAAATCCATTCTGTGTGAGATAGGAATCAATGCAATTGTACCAAGCTCTCAGAGCTTGCTTCAAAGCATAGGGTTCCTTTTTCATCCTATACACTTCGTGCTCTTGTCCTGGAACTTCATATCCTTGTGGTTGTTCCACATATACTTCCTCATCTAGATAGCCATTCAAAAAATTTTATTTAACATCCATTTGATAAACAGACCATTTTTTGTGTGCAACGATGGATAAAACTATCTTGACTGTATCCATGCATGTGATTAGTGCAAAGGTTTCATTGAAGTCTTTGTCGGTTTGTTGTGTGAACCCTCTTGCGACCATTATTTCCTTGTGCTTTTGCACATTCCATTTTCTTGGTCTTGTAAATCCATTTTACCCTGATTACATCTTTATCTTTTGGTACATCTACCATCTCCCATGTCTGGTTCTTCTCAATGCATTCTATTTCTTCATCCATGGCTTGTGCCCATACTTTATCTTCAACAACTTCCTCAAATCTTAGCAGATCATCTATTTGAGAAAATAATGCAAAGAGAGAGAGAATGAGTTTGGTGTACCAACTTCATATAATTCACGTAGACTTCTTGTCTTCAGTAGATCTGTCGATGTAGACCTCGGTGAACTACTTGATGGAGTCTGTTGACCCCTTGGTGTGTTTGTCGACGTGGGTTGGACTATGACTTGTGTCGGTGTTCCTTTCGTCGAACCATGTCGTGGTGTTGTGGGAGTCGACAAAGCTGCAACATTTTGATTTACATGTGGTCTTTGAACCACTCCCTCCGTCATATCATTGTTGGGGAAAAACATTAAACAAATTATAACAGATATCCAACGATTTAATTGTCAACCTGGAGAGAGTGTAAACTTGTGAGACACAAAAAAAATATATGCAGGGGCAGAGTGTCGCTAAACTTAATCTAATATTGTAAATGACTGAAAGCAAAAATATATGCAACTGATATTAAATTAAACTTGCAAAAGGAGAAATGACATGAAAAGAAGGAAATGACATAAACATAAATCTAATCTAGAAAAGTAGGAAATTGCGGAAAATAAATCTAATCTATGAAAGCATAAAATTGCATAAACGTAAACCGGTATAAAGAAAATCAACATTAACTTGTGAGCTCACATAGAATCAATACTATCAATTCATAAACAAAACATAACTGAAAATCTACACTAACAGTTTATAAGAAAGAAACTGAAAATCTATATTAACATGGAGGAATCAAAGGATGTGCATCAAAGCATCATCTCCATTACATAACAGTCAAGAAACTATTATGTGACTAACTCTGAACTATTCTCTACTTCAAACCATTAGAGAGATCTCTAACCAAAATGAGGAGAGAGCCCTCCTATTTATACATGAATTCAAGATAATTGATCCTAATTACAGATCCAATATTCTCTCAACTTATCCCTCAAAATCCTCAACAAATCTAAAACTCATCCCTTCAAATCCTCAACAAATATTGGATGAGATATTCTCTCCACATTTCCATGATCTTCTCCTTGAATTTAGCTCACATCTAGAAGATGAAATTCGAATCTAAGGCTAGGTGGTCACTTTTGAGCTTGTTAAAGTCTTCAAATGCACTTGTAAGCACCACCAAACTCATCCAACTTTAAAGTATAATGAAAATATGTTATTTTTCTCAATAATTAACCACAAATTCACTCAAAATACTCAAAAATAAATGATTTGGAAAATGGTAATATAAACCCATATTTATTATGAAAGTGGTGAATATTAATGGTTTTATGGAAGGATAAGATAGAAATAAGGTGACAAATGGTATATGAAAGATGAATAAAATGTGGTCTTTTTGCAGCTCAACATTCCCCCCAACTTGACTGGTTGCATGTACTCATGCAACTATGCATTGATTCTCTTTTTAACTTTTGGATTTGTATCTGGGATTTACATGATGATGGTATGTAACAGTAAATCTTTCCATTATTTTGAAATGAATGAGTGGCAGCAATGTTTCCTTTATGGTTGGTTCTTGTGTGACAACCATAAGTATAACAAATGTTGGTTCTTGTGTTTACAACATTTGCTTGTTTTACTTGTATTTTTGTTGCAATACATAACAATTATGCATTAGAAATGATGAACCATCAATGTATATTAGAAAGCCTTTTTCTTCATATTATGAATCATGCCAATATATATAGCATAGTTTGGGACATACATGTTGGTTAAGGAAAATGAAATGATGAATATGTAAAATGGTAATGAATAACCCCCCCCAAATTAAGATGTGTTAAGTTTATGAAAAGGAGAAAGGGGAATGTAATGAGGGAGTTTTCCAAATTCATTCATTTTCTAGCATTTAAGGAATTACATGATTAAAGATTAGAAAACAACATACCTCCACTTAACCAAAAAGTTGATGAACTATGCAATAGGAATGTGGCTGCTGCTGTTGCTGAATCATATAATGTGAAGTGAAGGAACTGAATTGTTTCCTGGTTGGACGAAGTAGAATATGAGGGCTGAAAGTAGAACAATGGTACTCTCATATGGCTAAAGTATGCTGCTATAAAAATGCTGATGACGGTCATGAAAAATATATAGTCTTCACCTGCTACAAAACCCAATGGTACAATTCTTACCATGTCAATAAATGTGTCGGTGTCAAACATGGAAAGAAATCATTGGATTACTGACCATTGATGAATGTCGTTACCCAATGTGAGGCAATCTCACCATTGATGTCAATGAGTGCCAAGGTACCTAACTACATTGTGCAAAGTGCGAATAAATGAGCTAATGTCGAGCCACTTGCAAGATCTAATGATCAAGAAACATTTATGTATTCCCATGATTGTGAGCGAGAGAACTTTCCATTAAAACATGCAAGCCTCAAGGTACTAAAAATGAACTCTAGTCTCTATCCTAGATAATGTGCTGAGGTCGATGGGGCAAGAGTCAAGACTTGTTGAAAGGTGGGCCTTAAGGAATCCCACATCAGTCAACATGAGTTGTACATAATGAGTGGTAGGACTATAGATGAAAGATCTCATGGTCAAACAGTTTTTATAGCAGGGATAACAAAGCAATGTAGTCATGGAAAGGAAGCGGAATGGTTTTATTCAGAAGAAAAAAGATGAACTGAAAATAAGGAAAATGTTTGTGACTCAGGAAGGTAGACATGCAGGAATTTATGATGTATAAGGTGGTGAAAAAGTAGACTCTAACATGGATAACAAAATGACATGGCATAATTGGTTTCTGAAAGGCTTCTTTGTGGCAGCAGATGTCATGACATACATGGTGGAAACTCAACTTCTTCAAGCTTTTAATGGAGCATTTTTCTGAAAATTTTCTGTATTTCTAGAAATCAATTCTACACACCATTCGTCCATATTTGAATCTGCAAAAAAAATTAGCATTTTCCTGCAACAAACTTGTGAGAGAATTAAAAGTATATGAAAACATGTGCTTAACAATAAGTTAAGGAGAATAAATAAAATGCTCTTATACCTGAAAGTAGCAACCCTTCTTGTCGAAACCTGTTTCTGAGTGACTTGCAAAAATAAGTTAACACAGTAATTATAAAATGTTGAGAAGATTAAAATTTAAAATTTTATGATTTTATTTATTACCTAATACTTTTTATTTATTTATATGTTTTTAGTTTTTAATTTAATTTAATTTTTATTTTGTAAGAATTTTTTATTTATTTACCATAAGAACAAATTTTATGTGTTTAATAAAATTATAACAAAAATTAGAGTTTTTACATCCTAATACGTCTTTATGTAATGATTGCGTAATAGGGAGAGAGAGGGTCGACCCTTTCAGTGGTCGACCTGTTAGTTTTTCAACATTAAGCTAGAATTATTAGGATCTTTAACTGAGAGAGTATCAAGCACAACAATCAAAAACAAGAGACAATGAACACAGTGTTTTTCCTCGGGGAAACAATAAAGGAGAAAACCCCGCAACTTCCTCAGAGATAGAATCAGCACAAAAGGTAAAACCCCAAAACAATAAGATGCACTCCCGATAGTAGTAATATTCTTCTTGTATAGCCCCAGTGTCTTCTCCTTCCTCAACTATGTGCTACACTTGAGTGTGTATGAGTTGTGTGTCAAATAGAGACTTCAGCTCTCTATTTATAATAATCCTGGCATGACTAAAACCCTACCAGGGCCAACCTCTACTAGGAGAGTCTAATAACCCTAGTGCCCCAGAACTACGGGGATTTTAACCCTTATACAATTGGAGGGTTACCCACTATGACTTGACATGACTTGTTTACATTATAGATTCTCCCGATCGGAACATCGGCGCATGACAACATGACTCAATTACATAATAGATACATCCCAGAATAAACATCGGGTTACAAGTCATAAGGTACATAGATGAATACATTCCGAAGTTACAAATACATCAACACTCCCTATTAACCAGTAAGGTATTCTTTCGACACAATTTTTAGCACTGGTCTTCTTCTCTGCATCAACTGGATCATCTTGTCATCTTCATCTTCAAGTATTCTTCATCTTCATGCCATCTTCTTTTCTAGATTTGGATCATCACTCGATCTAGATCATCACTGCTAGATCTGGATCATCACTCGATCTGGATCATCATCACTGGACTGGATCTGAATCATCACTCAATCTAGATCATCACTACTGGATCTGGATCATCACTCGATTTGGATCTCTCGGAGTCATCATAACTGGATCTGGATCATAGCTCGATTTGGATCTCATTTGGTCATCATCATGTGTGTTATCTCACGATTCTCTCGTCATAGGAAGTTCTACAGAGCCAGCCTTCTTTCATGCTGGTTGTAGGTCTTTGGTAGCCCTTATATCTGACCTACTTGTCAAAATGGCCAGCACTCACATCTGACCTACTCGTCAGAAAGGCGATAGCCCTTATATTTGTGTAGGAGCTCATCCTACACCAGAATGGCCAGCACTCACATCTGACCTACTTGTCAGAAAGGAACAACACTCACATTTGACCTGGTAGGAACCAAATCCTACACCCTCGTCAGAATGGCCCCCAGTCCCAAACTGAGCTACCTGGTAATGGACCAGGTGCCTCCACTCTCCCAGAGAGTGGCAGTAGCACTTACATCTATCCTACTCGACAGAATGGCCAGCACTCACATATGACATGGGAGGAACCTAATCCTTTATCCATGACAGAATGGATTAGCCCTTACATTTGACTTGCTTGTCAGAATGGTGGTAGCCCTTACATCTGACCTACTCGTTAGAATGGCTAGCACTCACATCTCACATGGAAGGAACAAAATCCTCTCACCATGACAGAATGGCTCAGCCCTTACATCTGACCTGCTCGTCAGAATGGCTATGGGACTCATCACTTTCCCTTTGAGGAAACCTCGATCTAGAGAACACCAAGCTTCTCGTTGAATTACTCGAACTTCACCCTGGCCAATGGCTTTGTCAACACATCAGATATATGTTCCTCTGTTGCGACATACTGGAGCTTCGCTACTCCCCTCTCCACCATATCCATAATATAGTGATACTTGATCTCGATATGCTTCAACTTGTCATGGAACACTGGATTCTCTGACAAATTCCAACAACTCTAGTTGTCACAATGTATACAAGTAGCATATAACTGGAGATCAAATAAGTCAGAAAGTAGCTCCCTCATCCATACTGCCTCACAACTAGCTGAACAAGTTGCGACATACTCTCCTTCAGCTGTACTCTGTGCCACACAATATTTCTTCCTGCTAAACCAAGAGATCACACCTGATCCCATACAGAAGAAACACCCTGAAGCACTCTTACTATCGATGGCACTGCCTGCCCAATCTGAATCAACATAACCCTCCAGGTTAATCTTCTGATTTGCATCGTACTTGATCCCATAGTCAACTATACCCCTCAGGTACCTCAGAACATGCTTTGCATCAATCAAGTGAACATTTCTCAGATCTATCAAGAATTGGCTCAAGGTGTTCACAGTAAAGCAAATGTCTGGACTCGTGTTCATCAGGTACATCAAGGACCCATTCATCTGACGATACATCGTAGCATCAACCAATTCTGATGAAGCATCACTTAATAGCTTCAGGTTCGTTGCCATAGGTGTGGCCATAGCCTTGCAGTCCATCATCCCAAACCTCTTTAGGATCTCTACTACATACTTCCCTTGTCCAAGGAAGATTCCATCTGCACTATGTCACACCTCCATACGTAGAAAGTAATGCATCATACCCAAATCCTTCATTTCAAACTCAGCAACAAGATTTCTCTTTGTATCAGCAATCAACCCATCCCTACCTGTAACAAATAGATCATCTACATATAGTTGGAGCATCAATGGGTTGCCATCTTCAACCTTGTAGTAAACGTTGGAATCTGCTTTACTTTTGGTAAAGCCCAAACTAGATAGAAAGCTATCAATTCTACTGTACCATGTCCTGGGTGCCTGTTTCAAATCGTACATGGATTTCTTCAATCTGCACACATGAGACTCCCTGTCGTGTGTCTCAAAACCACGTGGTTGTTCTACATACACTTCCTCTTCCACTACACCATTCAAGAAAGCAGTCTTGACATCCATCTGGTGTATCTTTCGTTTCATCACTGCAGCCAGAGCAAGTACTGATCTAATGGAAGTGTATCTAGCTACAGGTGCAAAGGTTTCTTCATAATCTATTCCTTCTTTCTGAGAGAAACCCCGAGCCACAAACCTTGCCTTGTATTTTTCAATGCTACCCTCTGCAGCATGCTTGATCTTGTAGATCCATTTGGAAGTTACAACTGACTTCCCTTTTGGTCTTGGGACAACATCCCAAACATCATTCTTCATGATCGACTGATACTCTTCAATCATAGCATCCTTCCATTCTTTCTGTTCTGTCGCCTCTTCATAACTGAAAGGTTCTTTATCAATGAAATCACATAGTAAAGCTACATACCCGGAATAGGATCTGGTCCTCTTTCTTTCTCTGTGATTCTCTTCTGGAGCTCCATATCTTTCTACACCTTGGATAAGTTCTCATACCCAAGCAGGTTTCCTCTTATGAGGACTCTTCTCCAGAGATGGATCTACAGGCCTTTGTGGTTCTTCAAATTCTCAATCTTCTTCTTGAGCTTCTTCTTTCATGGTTGTATCATAAATTCTGCGTGCTTCTGCTTCTGCTTCTTCAGCTTCTTCAGCAGGTCTCTTTCTGGATTTGTTGTAATTTGTGTCTTCATCAAATTACACATCCTTGTAGATGTCTATCTTCTTGTATCCTGGGAAATATATTCTACAAGCCTTCGAGCTTTCAGAGTATCCCACAAATATACCCTTCTATCCTGAAGGATCTAATTTTGTTCTGTTCTCTCTTGGGATGTTTATGTACACAGGACAGCCGAATATTCTGAGATGGCTGACTTCTAGTTTCTTGCCGGAGAAGACTTCTTTAGGAGTCTTGTTTTCGAGTACTCTATGTGTAGTACGGTTCTGTACATACACTGCTATTCTCGCAGCTTCCACCCAAAGATGCATAGGAAGGTCTTGATCATGAAGCATTGCTCTTGTAGCTTCCATGATAGTTTTGTTCTTCCATTCCACAATCCCATTCTGTTGTGGATTATAAGGAGTGGACAACTCCCTCTTAATCCCTGATTCTTTGCATAGTTCTTTGAATTCATTTGAAGTGAATTCTCTACCATTATCTAATTGAATGGTCTTGATCTTCTTTTCAGTATGGTTCTCGATCAAGGCTTTGAATTCCTTGAAATTGTTGAATACTCCATCTTTGTTCTTCATGAAGTAAACCCATGTCTTCCTAGAAAAATCATCCATAAAAGAAACATAATATGCATACCCACTTAGTGAGTTTGATGACATAGGACCGCATACATCGGAGTGGATCATTTCCAAGATTCCTTTCACTTTGCTTTCACTACTTGGAAATTTCTTGTATTCTTTCCTTTCGCACATCCTTTGCAGACCCTGTCATGTTTTGCTTGGATTTCTGAAAGACCTTCGATAGCTTTGCTTGCAATAGGTAGTGCTCTGTAATGCACATGTGCAAGCCTTCTATGCCAAATTTCACTTGGCTCTACTGTGTCATGGACCAAGGCTTGTTTTGGATGGCCCTTCAATTTGTACAATTCTCCTTCTTGTTTTCCAATCACTACAACATCATCGATAGTCTTTCCTTTTGTCCACATGATGACTTAACCATCTATGAATGCAACCCGCATTCCTTTTGCATCTAATGCTGATATGGAGAGGAGGTTCTTCTTAAGTCTTGGCACAAACAATAATTCCTTCATTGTTAGAGATTTACCAGAGTCTAGTTTATAGAAATATTCCCCACTACCTTTTATTGGATATTGGTAGTCATCTCCTAGCTTCACCTTGTGAGGTGATTCATGTTCTGACACTCTCACAAAGGATTCCTTGAATATAGTCATGTGTTTGGAAGCCCCACTGTCTATAAGCCAATCATCACTTCCATGAGTAATGTTACCTGTGAGAGCAGAGATCAAAACATATGCATCCTCGCTTGAAGAAACTTCACTTTCATATCTGGATCTTTTCTTCGATGGTTCATCATCCTCTGCAGCATGAGCATGATGTCTTCTTTTGTTTCTCTTCTTTGTTAGATTTGGTTTCTTAGGACAATTCCTTGCATAATGTCATGCTTCATCACATGTACAACACATGATCCTAGATAAATCTTTTCTAGTGTAATCTTTGTGAAAGTGCTTACCTCTGAACTATTGAGATCTTCTTTAGGTTGACTTGGAGTGAGACTTGGAGTGTACCGTGAGAGCTTGATCTTCACTTCCCATCTTTTCTTCTTGAGATGCTATCCGAGATTCTTCTTGAGAGCACTCTTCCCATAGTCTATTGAACTTGACTAACTTCTTTCTAGCATAGATTCCTTGGACGAAAGAATCCCATGACCTAGGAAGGCCATTCAGTGTTGTCATCACAATCTCTGCATTTTCCACTTCTTCATCAATTGCTTCTAGTTGTTCTTTGATCTGAGAAACTCTTGTGAAGAAAGACTGGAATGTTTCTACATTCTAAATCTTCACATTTTTCAGTTGGTTTCTCAGAGTCATCTTCCGGTTTATGTTCTTCCCTTCAAACAATTTGGTTAGGGCATCAAACATAGCTTTAGGTGTCTTGAGAGAGGACACATGTGGGATAAGGTGATCCTTGATAGAATCAGCAATGATCATCTTTACCATAACCAATTTCTTCTTATGCAAGGCCTTAGCCTCATCTCCCTCTGGAACTGGAACCTCCTCATGGATGTAGGAGTCTAACTCATTCTCTTCCAGGACCAGTGAGATCCTATACTTCCAAGCTCGGAAGTTATTAGCTCCCTCAAGCATTTCATCAAGCTTGGTATGATGAGATATCTTAACTGAGAACCTCAAATGGAAATACAAAATATTTTAGATCTTACCAGGTTAAGATGTCAGATCTGAAACTTGAGCTGAAATCCTGCAGAGCTGGTTTAGGAGCAAATTAGGGTTTTTCTTTTCCGGAGTTCTGTCCACCCAAATATCTTGAAATTTGTCCCTAAATTCGATTTTGGGGAGGAGATCAATCCAGGCCTGGGCTCACTGAAAAATTCCTCTTCTGTGAAAAGCCCTAATTTTCAACAGGAGTGACGGGTCCAAAATTGAAAAACCTCAGAATTGGATATTGCTTTAACAGAAAGATGCGCCCTAAGGAGGAGAGTTATTCCACCTTACTTTTGCTGAAAATATGTGGAGGAATATCCACAAACTAAGAATCCCTAGTTCCCGCAGTTGCACACTGTCTTCTTCTCAGGTTAGCTTTGATACCATGTTAGTTTTTCAACATTAAGCTAACATTATTAGGATCTTTAACTAAGAGAATGACAAGCACAGCAATCAAACACAAGAGACAATGAACACTGTTTTTTTCCTCAGGGAAACCGTAAAGGAGAAAACCCCGCAACTTCCTTAGAGATAGAATCAGCACAAAATTTAAACCCCAAAACAGTAAGATGCACTCCCAACAGCAGTAATCTTCTTCTTGTCTAGCCCCAGTGTCTTCTCCTTCCTCAACTATGCGCTACACTTGAGTGTGTATGAGTTGTGTATCAAATAGAGACTCTAGCTCTGTATTTATACTAATCCCAACATGACTAAAACCCTACTAGGGCCGACCTCTACTAGAAGAGTCTAATAACCCTAGTGCCCTAGAACTGCGGTGACTTTAACCCTTAGACAATCAAAGGGTTACCCACTATGACTTGACATGACTTGTTTACATTATAGATTCTCCTGATCGGAACATCGGGGCATGACAACATGACTCAATTACATAATAGATACATCTCGGAATAAACATCGAGTTACAAGACATAAAATACATAGATGAATACATTCCGAAGTTACAAATACATCAACACGACCCCTCTAAAAGTAGGCTATCTTAATGATATGAATAGAGAGGAGTATGCAAAAAAGCCATTTCTTTTTATAGTGAGTTTAGCAATTTGAAACAACCACCTATCTCCCCGAAACAGAGGATGTGCCAGGTCCCATTGTGCAAAAATGAAAAATAAGGATAAAACTTAGCTGTGACAAGAGTTGCCTTCGATTTTAAAGACGCATAGTAATTTATTTAATGTTTACTATGTGTAATCTAATTTATGTTCTTTTAATTATTTCCCCTAAACTTTTTGGGTAAATTTAGTAAATTAATTTTATATTGAATAAACATTGCCACCATCCCAATAAATCCATTCATATAAAAGAAAGGAATCACATCTACTCCTTTATAAAAAATATAAATAACTTAAAATTGAATGTATATTTTTAAATATAATCTTGAGGATAATAATGGGCATCCTATTCAATTTGAATATAACATTTTTTTATCCCTATTTTAATTTCACTTTAAATTGAGATTTACATTGTGTAATTGTTAACTCATTATTTTTAATTAATTTTCAAAAATATATAAAATTTATTCCAACTTTATAGGTGATTACATAATGTCTTGCTTGTATCACATTGAAGTTTAAAACTGAATATTTTATCATTTTTAAATTATATTAGGTTTATTATTATTATTATTATTATTTACTTTTATTTTATAAAATGCAAAAAATATATAATTAGATATATATATATATTCCAAATTTTGTAATTCAAAGTTTCTTAAATTCATAAATTATGTATCATCAATAACCAAAGTTATTATTTTTTAATCAAAACATTGAATACCATTTTGATGGATACGTTCAGATATACTATATATTGATATAAAAGGTTTAAATAAAATACATAACCAAATAGTGTAAGTTTTATAAAAATCCAAAAATTCAACATTGGTATCTATAAAAAGATAAAAAACTCTATTAAAAACAACAAACGAGCCAGGAAGAAAGAATATGTGGTGAATTCATTGAGTAAAATGTTGAAAAGGTATGTAACTCGGGTATAGTTGAATTATTTCATTAAAGATAATGCACACAAACATGCCACGATATCATTTTGCCGCTATGAAATAGTTGAATCTGTTAGCCAACAATAAAGATACGCGCCAGGTTCTGAGCATATCTCATCTTACCGGGAGTAGTAAAGAAATGTGGATTTGATACAAAATTCACCAAGGGAGTTACTGGATGTAAATATGCAAATAATAACACAATCATCTTATCTTCTACCACATTTTTCCAATCTTAACTTTTATACAGGTCTTGCTATATGTTTGCAGAATTACTAATATTCTATTTTATATGAACGTAGGTGTTTAATGAAGATTCCAAAATTTAAAGCTCTGGATTTTGGAAAGGATCAATCGAATTAAAGTTGGAAGTTTAAAGGAGATTATAAAAAATATTAAGAATTATTTAGAACCTACGGAGAAAGGCGCCTTTGTAACCTTTATCAAATTCTCGGGAGAAAAAAATTGCTGGTGGCCAGAATCTTAGTGAATTTGGTTGCACCGATTCGCTAACGACTTGAGAGAATTTTGGGCGCTAGGTTTGCTACGAATGAACTCTATCTCTCATATAAAAGTGGGGAATTTCAACTGGCCATAGAGGGCGGGCTCAATCTTTATATTAAATAAACTAAATCCAATATCTCCATTTCTAAAGAAATATGACGTTAACTTCATTGGGTTGTATCAATTAAGTCTGTTTTTATTTGAGTTAGAACTTGGAGAGTCTGCAATAATGAATTATTATTTAGTGAAATGGATTTCCCTCACGAGCATATGATAAAAACTTCCAGGCGTTGTCTCGCTTATATGATTAAACTAAGAGTTTCTCTTCGACTCAATCATAATCGTTCAAGACTGATATATTTATAATCGCAACAGGATAAAGGGTGAAATCAAATGCAACTGGTGCTGTTTACACTTTAGCTACTCGCTCTTTTACTAGGTGTAGCCCAGATTGCCGAATGTATAAAAAGAATGGATAAGATAACTGGGAGAAATAATCTGAGAACCAGCATGCCTTCGAGATCGACCGAGCCGGGTTAAGTTCAAGTTGTTTTCTAACCCAGGGTCTTTATAATAATAACAGACGGAAAGAAAATAATAAATAACGCTCTCTTCAATCGCAAAGTTCTATTCAACCTACATATACGACCTAAGACACCAGGAATATGCTTACTCTGAGGTGATTTACAGTTTTCTAATCAAGTTTGTGAGAGATGGGAAAGTTCAATGTAGATATATTTTGTTATATAGGTAATTATTCAAAATTGTGCATAATAAACTTATACCCTAACTCAATTTCATCATGCTTTTATAATAAAATAACACCGTATTTAGTCACCTCTACTCAAAGTTGAATCAACATATCGCCATGTTGTATCTGTATTTTGTATTTTGCTAGGATGTTGTATCTGATAGCCAAAACCGAGCCAGCTAAACTTGAGTTTAGGGCTCAGTCAATATTCAAATTTTCACTTTTACTTTTCACGCCGACCACAGTCAATATTCAAATTTTCACTTTTACTTTTCACGCCGACCACTTTACTTTTTCACCAGTCGGGTGAAACTTGTCTATGTCCGACTAGACAAGTTTACAAATTTTAGTCGGTCCTTCACTCAACCAAAATTACTTCGACTTACTTGTCCGACCAATTTTTACCTCGACCACTTTTACTCCGACCAAGTCGGACCAAGTCGGCTCTTCGACCAAGTCGGTTGCTTCGACCACTCTAGTCGGCTCACTTTGGTCGAAATCTACAGAATATGTTTCTTAGTTTAAAGACTTAAGAAATTACAAATACTTTTCACCTGTGAGTAAGATGAAGTAAAATAGACACATTTACAAATTCAAATAACTTATAAAAAACATATGTGCCCAAATATGTAGGAAGACTTGAGTCAACCAATGTGCCGTAAAACTTGGAACTTTCACGCGGTGAGATTTTTATGGGTTCTTGTTCTTTTACTTATCAGTAATTGTAAAAGACATTTACAGAAGTAAATCTGGAAATATGTGCGGCCAAATAATCATGCATTCAACCACAAACTGTTTCATGTATTAACCATGCAGAAATAACAAAGTACTACAAACTTGTCGGTTACAAAATGGTCGGTCCAGACTGGTCGGTCCACAGAGCTTCAGCTCTCCGACTAAATCACATGCACAGAAGCTTGAGCTTCGACTTCTCTTTCTCACCCGGAGTTCCTTCAGTGTATATTGTTTCTCTTGTGTCTGTGTAAACTGATTTACAAAATGCTTCTTCTATTTATAGGCAACCTGAAGATTGCTACAGCATGGGCCGATTGACTTGCCATTAAAGACTGTAATAACTATCTACCTAAGAACTTAGCTTCTGAAATAAATTCGACTGGTTTACAGAGCCGAATTGTGGACTTTTCCTTCTTTTGAGACTGGCAGACAAGATCTTGACTCGTACAGACTCTGACAGAGTCGGCTGGAAGTCAAGTAAAAATCTGCGAGTAAGTATGTTTTTCCAACACTCCCCCTTAATTATGAGCAGATGGGGTTTTTAAAACAAAATTTACAAAATGTCTCAGAGCTTAGACATGCTCTATTTATGAAAGAGTTCACTGTGCAGAACTTCTCATTCCAAGATAGCTACGCAGATACTGGAATGTGTCCTTTTCCAATGGCTTTGTGAAGATGTCGGCCAGTTGGTATTCAGACCTGCAAAATTCCAAACAAATTTCATTGTCGTTCACCAACTCTCTTATAAAATGAAACCTTGTGTCGATGTGCTTGGTTCTCTTATGAAACACATGATTCTTTGATAATGCTATGGCTGAATTGTTGTCACAGAAGATTGTTGTCGGTTCTTGATGGTTCTGTGACAAGTCTTTTAAGACTCTCCTCATCCAGACAGCTTGACATACAGCACTTGTTGCTGCAACATACTCTGCTTCAGCTGAAGATAGAGTTACTATGGGCTATTTCTTTGAAGCCCATGAAACAACACCTGTACCAAAATGAAATGTGTATCCATATGTGCTTTTCCTGTCATCTATGCTGCCTCCATTGTCACTGTCAGTGTAACCAATGATTTTAAAATTTTCTGAGGTTGAATACATAATACCAAGGTCTTTTGTGCCACTTACATACCTGAGAATTCTTTTACCTGCTTGCCAATGTGAGTCTTTTGGTGACTCCATGAACCTTGAGATCAGAATTACACCATACAAAATGTCTGATCTTGTTGCTGTCAAATACATAAGGCTGCCAACAAGCCTTTTGAATAGCGTAGGATCTACAGTGGATCCTTCATCATCCTTGCTCAATTTTAAACCTGTTATCACTGGTGTTGGGGTTGTCTTGTAGTTAGACATGTTAAACATTTTTAAAACTTCACTTGCATACTTAGATTGTGATATAAAGATACCACTTTCAGACTGCTGAACTTCAATGCCCAGAAAAAACTTCATAAGCCCCAGATCAGTCATTTCAAATTCACTTTCCATGACTATTTTAAAATATGCTATGCCATAATCACCAGTAAATATTAAATCATCTACATACAGGCATACAATTAACATCTTGCCTTGCTCATCGACTTTGGTGTACAAAGTCGGTTCACTTTCACTTCTGTGAAATCCATTTTCAATGAGATAGGAATCAATCCGACTGTACCAAGCTCTAGGAGCTTGCTTCAAACCATATAATGTCTTTTTCAGCCTGTACACTTTGTGCTCTTGAACTGGAACTTCATACCCTTGTGGTTGTTCCACATATACTTCCTCTTCTAGATAGCCATTTAAGAATGCCGACTTGACATCCATTTGATGAACATGCCATTTGTTTTGAGCAGCAATGGCCAAAACTGTTCTGACTGTATCCATGCGTGCAATAGGTGCAAACGTTTCATTGAAGTCGATGTCGGGTTGCTATGTGAACCCTCTTGCTACCATTCTTGCTTTGTGCTTTTGCACATTCCCATCAGCATCTTGCTTTGTCTTATAAATCCATTTGACACTGATTACATCCTTGTCTGTTGGTACATCGACCAGTTCCCATGTCTGGTTTTTCTCAATGCATTCTATTTCTTCATCCATGGCTTGTGCCCATACTTCTTCTTCAACAGCTTCTTCAAATGTTAGTGGATCATATATAGGGGAAAATAATGCAAACAGAGAGAATGAATTAGGTGTACCAACTTCATATATCTCTCGCAGAATTCATGTCTTCACCGGTTCTATCGATGTCGACCTCGACGAAATGCTTGATGGAGTCTGCTGTCCTCTTGGAGTACTTGTCGGTGTAGCTTGAACTGCTACTTATGTCGATGGTCCTTGTGCTGAACCATGTCTTGGTGTCACGGGAGTCAATGGTGCTCCGACCGTTTGACTTACATGTGGTATTTGAACCACTTCCTCTTCCATATCATCATTGTCGATGTTCGACACAATCTTGACATTTATGTCGACGGTTCCATCCCATGATTCATTCTCAACAAATTGAACATCCCGACTGATTATCACTTTCCTTGTGACGGAGTCATACAACTTGTATGCTTTCGTGTCTTCTGAATAGCCGACAAAAATACATTTTTGTCCCTTCTTGTCTAGCTTCCTTCTCAGCTCATCTGGAATATGAGCATATGCTATACAACCAAAAACTTTTAAATGTGAAACACTATGATTCATACCTATCCATGCTTCTTGGGGAACTTTGTTCTTCACACTCTTTATCGGACATCGGTTCATAATGTATACGGCAGTTGCGACTGCTTCACCCCAATACTCATTTGGCAAATGTTTGGCTGCCAACATGCTGCGTGACATCTCCATGATGGTTCCGTTCTTTCTTTCGGCTATACCGTTCTGTTGAGGTGTATACCGTGATATGAATTGTTTTTGTATGCCATGGGTCTTGAAAAAATTTAGAAATTCATTTGAAACATATTCACCTCCTCTGTCGGTCCTTAAGATCTTGATGCGGTGACCACTCTGATTCTCCACGAGTGCCTTGAACTGCTGAAAATAACCAAATGCATCAGATTTATGTTTCAAGAAATATACCCATGTATTTCTTGAGTAGTCATCAATAAAGGTTAGAAAATACTTGCAGCCACCAATGGATGATGTCTGCATTGGACCACAGATGTCAGAGTGCACAATTTCAAGTGGTGTGCATGCTCTATAGGACTTTTCGACTGGAAATGTCTCTCTGTGTTGCTTGCCAAAAATGCATCCTTCACAAACCCTCTTTGGTCTGTCGATCAATGGTAATCCCTTCACCATATTCTTTGTGTGTAGTAGCTTTAGCCCACCAAAATTCAGATGTCCAAATCTGAAATGCCACAACTAGGATTCATCCTGAACTTCTATCTGAAATGCAGCTTGTAAATTTGCGCTGCAATTTTCTCTCTTGTCGAGGATCTCGACCGTTTCTTCACTTTCTGCCTTGAATGCAGCTCCTGTCTTTGTCTTCCCTTTTATGTTGGGAACTATCCTCAACGGAAACAAGCGGTTGCTTGTCATTGGCACTTTTGCTATCAGCTGGTCGCTTGGACGCTTGTCTTTGATCACACAGTGTTCATCTTCCATGTAGACTCTGTAGCATTTTTGCAACAACTGTCCAATGCTTAACAGATTATTTTTTGGACCTTCGACATGATAGATATCAGGGATATACTTACTCTCCCCCTGTTTGGTTAGAATATCAACAGTGCATTTTCCTAAGACAGTAACTTGGACATTGTTTCCAAGTGTAACATCAGTTTTAACTGAAGTGTCTAGACTGGAAAATAGATTTAAATTACCAGTCATATGGTTGCTGCATCCCGAGTCTAGGTACCATATGTCATGTGGACTTTCTTGAACAACATTGCATTCAAGTGGAGATGCCGATGCCATTAACATTGCACTTGTCATAGTGCTGGTGCTGGTTGACTGACTTGGGCTTTGCCTTCCTTGGTCATATTGCTTCTTCCTACATTCATATGCATAATGACCAAACTTCTTACAGTAATGACATTGAATTTTTGATTTATCAAACCTCTGGCCACTTGGTTGACTTGGGTTCTGGTTATCTCCTCTGCCACCGACATTTGCAGGACTTCTGCCTCGTCCTCCTCTTGAAGAACTTCTTCCTCTGCCTCTGAAGTTGTTTCTCCCCCTGCCTCTACCATGGCTTATGGATGACTGTGCTGCAAATGCACCTTCCAATGATGTCTGTGATCTGCTGATTCTATGTTCATGATTGATGAGTGAAGCTTGCAGCTCATCAATGGAGAATGTCGACATGTCTGTGTGTTCCTCTAAGGTCACAACCAAATTTTCAAATCTTGGGGGAAGACTTCTGATAATTTTTTCAACAACCCTTTGGTCTGATACGGGTTCTCCATGAGATTTCAGTTGGTTTATCAACCCAACAACCTTGGTGTAGAATGTGTCTACATTCTCTTAATCTTTCATGCACAAAGATTCAAAATCTTTTCTCAGAATCTGCAGCTTGGATGTCTTTACCTCAGTCAAGCCTTGATAGGAAGTCTCCAATGTATCCCATGCTTCTTTGGCATTAGTCGATGCTGCTATTCTTGGGAGTATGCTCTCATGCATAGCTTGATGTATGAAAAACAGATCTTTTCCATCTTTCTTCCTCTATTCTCTCAAGACATCTTTCTCAGCCTGTGTGATATTGTTATATGCTGCCATGTCTGTTGGTTCTGCATAACCATGCTGGACTATGTCCCAGACATCTTGACCTATGAATAAAGCCTTCATTGTTAAAGGCCAATATTCATAATTCTTTCCTGTAAAACTTGGAGGTTGTAATGAACCAGAAGTGGAAGCCATTTTTAATTTTTAATTAACTTTCCTTAGAAAAATTAATTTCCACTTTTTAAGACAAGATTTCTTTCCTAAAATCTTGGGCTGATATAAACTTTGCTCTGATATAACCAAGCTCTGATACCAGATAGCCAAAACCGAGCCGACTAAACTTGAGTTTAGGGCTCTGTCAATATTCAAATTTTCACTTTTACTTTTCACGCAGACCACTTTACTTTTTCACCAGTCGGGTGAAACTTGTCTATGTCCGACTAGACAAGTTTACAAATTTTAGTCGGTCCTTCACTCGACCAAAATTACTTCGACTTACTTGTCCGACCAATTTTTACCTTGACCACTTTTACTCCGACCAATTCGGCTCTTCGACCAAGTCGGCTCTCCGACCAAGTCGGTTGCTTCGACCAAGTCGGCTCTTCGACCAAGTCGATTGCTTTGACCACTCTAGTCGGCTCACTTTGGTCAAAATCTACAGAATATGTTTCTTAGTCTAAAGACTTAAGAAATTACAAATACTTTTCACCTGTGAGTAAGATGAAGTAAAATAGACACATTTACAAATTCAAATAACTTATAAAAAACATATGTGCCCAAATATGTAGGAAGACTTGAGTCGACCAATGTGACGTAAAACTTGGAACTTTCACGCGGTGAGATTTTTATGGGTTCTTGTTCTTTTACTTATCAGTAATTGTAAAAGACATTTACAGAAGTAATTCTGGAAATATGTGCGGCCAAATAATCATGCATTCAACCACAAACTGTTTCATGTATTAACTATGCAGAAATAACAAAGTACTACAAACTTGTTGGTTACAAAATGGTCGGTCCAGACTTGTCGGTCCAAACTGGTCGGTCCACAGAGCTTCAGCTCTCCGACTAAATCACATGCACAGAAGCTTGAGCTTCGACTTCTCTTTCTCACCCGGAGTTCCTTCATTGTATATTGTTTCTCTTGTGTCTGTGTAAACTGATTTACAAAATGCTTCTTCTATTTATAGGCAACCTGAAGATTGCTACAGCATGGGCCGATTGACTTGCCATTAAAGACTGTAATAACTATCTACCTAACAACTTAGCTTCTGAAATAAATTCGACTGGTTTACAAAGCCGAATTGTGGACTTTTCCTTCTTGTCAGACTGACAGACAAGATCTTGACTCGTACAGACTCTGACAGAGTCGGCTGGAAGTCAAGTACAGATCTGCGAGTAATTACTTTTTTCCAACAGTATCTGTATCTTGCTGGGATGGTTCATGAGGCGGCATGGTATACCAGGGTAGCGTATTTTTTCACCATTCCCAGTCCACTCTTGACTCGTTTCCCTATTATTCATCCATCATACGATCTCATACTCTATGTTACTTACGCTTTGGCTTTTCAAGAAATAACATATATAAAACTTATCCTCCTGTGTCGTGGACCTACCTATGTATAAATTCTTCCAGCCAGCAAGCAATGACCACCGAGCAAGCAGAGATCGTGGGCATAGGAACCTAAGATTGCAACAAAAGGTTCAATTATTGTTATTCACATCTCATAACTCGGTGGCCAGCATCAGAAGATAGTTACACCACACTACAAGTATATCGCCGGATGAGGCTGCGTAACAACCTTCATCGTGACTAAACGTATGAAAGGAGTTGATTGCTGTGCATGAATGATTAACAGTTGTAGGATTGGCTATGATCTCCATTCAATTATTCTGGTAGTTAGATCAATACTAAAAATAAATTCGACGTGGAAGATATCGGCGAGATCGATGGGGAAGTTAGCGGTTCTGTTTTCCTTAAAAACTACAAAAAAGAAAAACTTGATTGGAAACATGCCGAACAGTATTAATAAGTAATTTAGTTTCCTTAACCTGCATGACTCTATCCCCGCCTTAAAGCGCGCACCCCTGGTTATGTGTCAACCCCGCATGCCTAAAATAAGAATAATAGTAGGGAACTCAAGTTCCTTTCCGGATCACCTGGATCTATTATGCGGATTGTTGGGGGGAAATAATATTGGAATAGATCCACTGATATGCATTGAACAAAGCCATTTTGAAATAATGAGAATAAGAAAGGACAAAAAAAGTACAGTCAATTATTTTCCCTGCGTGAATTCCTCATGTTCTTGATTGAGAGTAAGTTTATTCTTGTAGGACTACTCCCAATCAAGTAAAGTATTCCTTCAAAATCCTATATTCTCGTTAAGATGAATTCCTTAATCCAGCTTAGTAATGTCCTCATCGTTTCCAATGTAGCAATAGGCTTCCTTTGTTTGTTGTGTGTGTGTCACTGATCGGTGTCCTCTGGTCCCTAGGTGTGATCTTTTAAAGTTATAATATTTGCTA
Organism: Pseudotsuga menziesii; assembly: GCA_001517045.1. Classification (NCBI taxonomy): domain Eukaryota; kingdom Viridiplantae; phylum Streptophyta; class Pinopsida; order Pinales; family Pinaceae; genus Pseudotsuga; species Pseudotsuga menziesii. Next base: position 85,064 of record LPNX011048880.1, read on the forward strand.
TGGTTAAGAAATTTTCTACAATAAGGGTACAACAAGGGAGGTAATATTATTCCGGTTATCAGCCACAATTCACAGTCAATCTTATCATTGCCCAAGATGACTCTAGACCCTTCGTGCATCAGATACACTTCGCATTTTCGGCCATGATATCGCTAGAGGAGAAGGATACAAAAAATGTGTTTGGGAGGGGTGATGATCATCTTCTCCACTTAGATAGCTCGGCAAGTTCATCAAGTAATAACAATTTGGTTTACGATCTTTTGCATGATTTTATTCTTTGCTCTTAATGTGTCGTTTGCAGGTTTAGGTGGGAAGATACATGCAAAGCCAAGGTTTTGGAAAGTATATATATATAAATAAAGTTTTAAATTTATATTTTCTTTTGTGTTTTATTTCTAATTTTTATTTTTATTTTTAATTTTGTAGGTTTCAGCCTGTAGAGATCAAAAAGACAGGCTGAAGAAATAGGCTGAAGGATGGATCAAAAGATGGGCTGAAGAAATAGGCTGAAAAATAAGTAGTTTGATCTACTATTTCGTTTTTTTTTCATATCTGTTATTTTAAAAATTTGCAAGTTTTGTATTAAAAATTATTATCTAAACATATTAATGTTTACTATTTAATTTTAATGTTTTAAAGTTAAAATATTTTAATGTGTATCAAACTAGTTAATTTTTACAATTTATTTTAAAAAAACTTTTAGAAAGAATAATATTAAAAATAAATATACATTGTCTTTTTATATATTATTCTTATTTAAAAGATTTTAGAGAAATAAAAAATCTAAATGATATGTATAAATTTTTTTTATTATTTATTAATTAATTTATTTTAGTTTCTTTTTATATATTATTCTTATTTAAAAGATTTTAGAAAAAATAAAATATTTAAATAATATGTATATTTTTTTTGTTTATTGTTTATTAATTTATTAATTTTAATTTCTTTTTATATATTATTCTTATTTAAAAGATTTAAGAAAAGATAAAAAATCTAAATACTATGTATAATTTTTTTTGTTTATTGTTTATTAATTTATTTATTTTAATTTAAAATTTTTTTGTTTATTGTTTATTAATTTATTTATTTTAATTTAAAAGAAACTAATTCTTAATGGATTTTTTTTATTTTTATAATAAGTAGAAAATTATTAAATGAAAAAATAAAATAAAAAGAGACCAAAAGTTTTAGATTTGAAAGATTAAAATTACTTTAAATTCTTAACGAAATTAAAAATCAGTTGTAATTAAGACTATTTAACAAATAGAAACATTATAGTAAATTAAAGCAAAATAATTTTCAACTGAACAATAAAAACTAAAGCCTACCTAGTGTATTCTAAATGAAAATTATAATCATTCAAGTGAAGTGAAATTGGTAGTGTAACCATCTATCTCAAAAGAGTAAACAAAGATTAAGATTTAATTTTGAAAAACTAAATCTAGAATATGTAATATGGAAAATTAAATACTGAAAATGAAAATTAAGAAAATAAAAGTGAAAACAAAACCAATCTAACCTAGTACTTACTTGAATCCATCATTCGGTGCAGCTTCCATTTGCAGGATATTCTTCATGGATTTTATCACCCAAGATCCCTTCCTCATCCTTCTCGATCTTCTTCTCACATAATTGCTCCTCATATGATGTGCATAATTCTTCAACTCTCGATTCTTCTTTTTCTTCAGGAGGAGGAGTAAATCTTTTGGCTACTATTAAGATCTCTTCTTCTTGAGAAGAGGAGATCCTTGATTCTGCTAGGATCTGGGTGAGCTGCTCTAGGATTATGCTCATTCTAAAAATATTTTACTGGAATCAAATCAAGTACTAGAAAAAACGAATACATGACAAGCACAAAAACAGTACCACAAAACGAGTGTAAAAACATAAATAAAAAGGTTCACAAAAATCAGTACAAAACAAAAATGAACAGATACAAAGTTAGAAGCAGGTTAGTATGAAATCATAGGCTAGCCTAAAAAATGAAATCAATCCAAACTTAAACTGCAAATGAAAAAAATGAAAAACTTGCACAAAAACAAATTCGTAATTGCAGAAAAATAAACACACTTGCAGAAACAACAAGGTTTTGGGGTGACCCACTAAAGTGGATGTGCCTGGTTGTTACACCATGGAAATCCAGAAAATTTCGTAGTGAAGTTGTCCTTGCGTCTTACTGTTTCCCCTCCCCCTTTCTATCTAATAAAAATGAACTATCTACCTATCTAAACTCTGATCCATTTTAGCACCTCCCCTGCAATGGCGCCAAAATCTTGGGGCAAACCATTAAACAAATTATAACAGATATCCAACGATTTAATTGTCAACCCAGAGAGAGCGTAAACTTCTTAGGCATAGACAAAATATATGCAAGGGAAGAGTGTCACTGAACTCAATCTAATATTCTAAATGACTGAAAGCGAAAATATATGCAACTGAAATTAAATTAAACTTTCAAAAGCAGAAATGACATGAAAAGCAAGAAATGACATGAACGAAAAACTAATCTAGAAAAGCAGGAAATTGCAGAAAATAAATTTAATCTATGAAAGCATAAAATTGCATAAACGTAAACTGGTATAAAGCAAATCAATATTAACTTGTGAGCTCACATAAAATCAATACTATCAATTCATAAACAAAACATAACTGAAAATCTACACTAACAGTTCATAAGAAAGAAACTGAAAATCTATATTAACTTGGAGGAATCAAAGGATGTGCATCAAAGCATCATCTCCATTACATAACAGTCAAGAACGTATTCTATGAATAACTCTGAACTATTCTCTACTTCAAACCACTACAGAGATCTCTAACCAAAATGAGGAGAGAGCCCTCCTATTTATACATGAATTCAAGATAACTGATCATAATTACAGATCCACTATTCTCTCAACTTATCCCTCAAAATCCTCAACAAATCTACAACTCATCCCTTGAAGTTTGCCCACATCTAGAATATGAAATTCGAATCTGAGGCTAGGTGGTCACATTTGAGCTTGTTAAAGTCTTCAAATACACCTGTAAGCATCACAAAACTCATCCAACTTTAAAGTATAATGAAAATATGTTATTTTTCTCAATAATTAACCACAAATCCACTCAAAATACTCAAAAATAAATGATTTGGAAAATGGTAATATAAACCCGTATTTATTATGAAAATGATGAATATTAATGGTTTTATGGAAGGATAAGATACGAACAAGGTGACAAATGTTATAGGAAATATGAATAAAATGTGATCTTTTTGCAACTCAACAGTCATCATGGTTGACTGTTATAGATGATTTTACCACACTTGGTAGGCCACACTTTTATGGCCTTCCATGTCCCTATGTAGACTCCTTGGACCTCCCTTGCTCAATTTATACTTTGTTGATCCAATAAAATACCTAAAAACACATGTTTATTTTTGTACATGACTTGTAAGCTAATACCTACGTGGACATGCAACGTTTAAGATAATACCCACATACATCAGGAAATGTGCATAAAAACAAAAACTTTTGGAGTTTTCCTCAATGAGTCCCGAATAAATTTACTCTTGGCCTTCCATATGCCTAGAAAATGCTCTGACTCGACCCTCCATTATCCATTGGAGGGATATATATTGATCATCTTGGATGCAGTCAAAGGAGGAGAATTTTGGAGAGTAACGAAACTATAGTTCATTGTTGCCTCACTTGTGTATGCTTGAGTCTGCATCCCTTTGTCCCTTTGGAGCACATGTTTTTGTTCTTCCCAAGCTTGTCATTGCCTAGTAAGCTTGCCATTGAGATGGAGGATTGAAGTGGTGGAGGCCCAAGTGGAGGACTCGGTTTCTCTGTTTTGACGAGGTGCCGACAGAGTTTGTCATTTTTCTATCTATGTTTATTATTAATAGAAATATCCATCTCTCATCCATTACATGTGTATAAATATGAATATTTTATCCTTGGATGTAGTTATATTTGTTTATACATGATGGTTTTATATATTCCAGAGTAGGCGTAACACTTTGATATATATCACGATTGTCTTGTTTGTTGTTGTTGAGAGTGAATTATAAGTACAAGCATGTTGAAAAAGCTCAACGGGGATCTACATCAACCATCTGGAATAAGGTATGCTTCATATCTCTTAGTGTTAGCTTCATTTATTTCTCTTGCATATCAGAATGGATTTATTTTTGGTGTCATTTAGTCTGTTGTGGTCTACCCCAATCCATAGGAATTTTCTCTCTGTAACATCGACATTCAACACAATCTTTACATTCCTCTCGAGGGTTCCATCCCATGATTCATTATCAACAAATTGAACATTACAACTTATGATTAATTTCCTTATGACATGATCATACAACTTGTATGCTTTTGTGTCTTCAGAGTAGCCAACGAAAATACATTTATGTCCCTTGTTGTCTAGTTTCTTTCTCAGCTCATCTCGAACATGATCATATGTGACACAACCAAAAAAATTTAAATGAGAAACACTGTGAATCATACCTATCCATGCTTCTTGAGGAGCTTTGTTCTTCACGCTCTTTGTCAAACATCGGTTCAGAATATATACAGCAGTTGCAACTGCTTCAACCCAATATTCATTTGGAAAATGCTTGACTACCATCATGTTGTGCGCCATCTCCATAATGGCACTATTCATTCTCTCTATGACACCGTTCTGGTGAGGTGTATACCGCACAGTGAATTGCTTCTATATGCCATTTTTTTGCAGAAATTTAGAAATCCATTCGAAACATATTCACCACCTTTGTCTGTCCTTAATATTTTGATGTGGTGTCCACTCTGGTTCTCCATGAGTGCATTGAACTGCTGAAAAAACTAAATGCATCAGATTTATGTTTTAAAAAATATACCCATGTTTTTCTTGAGAAGTAATCAATAACCGTAAGAAAACAATTGCAGCCTCCTATGGATGATGTCTGCATTGGGACACCAATGTTAGATTGCACGATCTCAACTGGTGTGCGTGCTCTGTATGAATTTCCTACTAGAAAAGTCTATCTTTGTTTCTTGCAAAAAATGAATCCTTCACAAATTCTCTCTGGTTTGTCGATTAATGGAAATCCTTTCACCATAGTCTTCATTTGCAGTAACTTCATCCCACCAAAATTCAGATGTCCAAATATGAAATGCCACAGCCAGGAATCATCTTGAACTTTTGTTTGAAACATTTGTTTAAATTCAACATTGTTATTTTCTTTCATGTTGTTATATTTTAAACACTAAGCTAGCATATCATTAGGATCTTTAACTGAGAGAACAACAAGAACAACAATCAAACACAAGAGACAATGAACACAGTGTTTTTCCTCAAGGAAATCATAAATGGAGAAAACCCTGCAACTTCCTCAGAGATAGAATCAACACCAAAGTGAAACCCAAAAACAGTAAGACAATCTCCTGACAGCAGTAAGCTCTTTCCTCTTTCCCTAGTGTCTTTCTCTTCCTCATCTATGCGCTACAACTGAGTGTGTACGAGATGTGTGATAAATAGAGAGGTCACCTATCTATTTATAATAATTCTCGACATGACTAAAACCCTACTAGGGCCGACCTCACTAGGAGAGTCTAATAACCCTAGTGCCCCGGAACTGCGGGGACTTTAATCCTTAGAAAAAAGGAGGGTTACCCACAATGACTTGACATGACTTGTTTACATTATAGATCCTCCCGATAGGAACATTGGGTCATGACATGACAGAAGAAAATCCTGGAATAAACATCGGGTTACAATAGATAAGAAATACAAGTGAATACATTTCGAAGTTACAATTATATCAACACTCCCTCTTAACTAGGAAGATATTCTCTTGACACAATTTTCATCACTGGTATTCTTCTCTAGATCTTCTCATCATCTGCATCTTCAAGTCATCTTCATCTCCAGATCTGGATCATCACTCGATCTGGATCATCATCACTCGATCTGGATCATCACTCGATCTGGATCATCTCTGGATCTAAATCATCCCTCAATCTGGATCATCTCTGCTGGATCATCAATACTGAATCTTCACAGGTATTATCTCATGATTCTTCTTGTCAGAGGAAGTTCTATAGAGCCAGCCATTTTTCATTCTGGATGTAGGCCTAGCCACCATGTAGGTCTTCCTCCACGCTTATATCTGACACTTAAGTCAAAATGGCCCGCCCAGCACTTACATATGATCATGTAGGAACTAATCCTATAATCATATTAGAAAGGCAACGCCCAGCACTCACATCTGACCATGTGGTAACATAGCCGACAACCCTGTCAGAAAGGCCCAACACTTACATATGATCAACCAATGATAGAAGAAAGGCCCAGCACTTACACTTGGCCATGCGAGGAACCAATCCTCCATGCCAAAAGGCTCCTACACTTACATCTGATCAACCAATGATCGAAGAAAGGCACTGCACTTACATCTAACCAACCAATGATCGAAGAAAGGTACAACACTTATATCTGATCAACCAATGATCGAAGAAAGGCTCAGCACTTATATCTGATCAACCAATGATCGAAGAAAGGCTCTGCACTTACATTCGACACATACGAGGAACCAATCCAATAAGTATGTTCAAAAAGGCATGCACTCACATCTAATCCTATAAGAACCAATCCTACAGTCATATCAAAATGGCCCCCAGTCCTAGACTGAGCTCCCTAGTAACTGACCAGGTGCCTCCATTCTCCAGGGGAATGGCAGTTGCCCTTACATCTGTCCTACTCAACAGAATTCCCAGCACTCATATCTGACATGGAAGGTACCAATCCTTTCACCATGACAGAATGGCTATGGGTCTCATCACCTTCCCTTGGAGGAAACCTTGATTTGGAGAACACCAAGCTTCTCCCTGAAGTACTCAAACTTCACCCTAGCCAATGGCTTCGTCAATACATCAGCTATCTATTCCTTTGTCGCAACATACTGGAGCTTCACTGCTCCCTTCTGCACCATATCCCTGATATAGTTATCCTTGATCTCAATATGCTTCAACTTGTCATGGAATACTGGATTCTCTGACAAATTCACGCAACTCTGGCTGTCACAATGTATACAAGTAGCATCCATCTGGAGATCAAATAAATCAGACACTAGCTTCCACAGCCATACTGCCTCACAACTAGCTAAACAAGCTGCAACATACTCTGCTTTAGCTGTACTTAATGCCACACAGGATTTCTTCCTACTAAACCAAGAGATCACACCTGATCCCATACTAAACCAACAAGCTAAAGTGATTTTCCTATCGATTGCACTACCTGCCCAATCTGAATCAACATAACCGTCTATGTTAATCTTCTAATTTTCCTTGTACTTGAGCCCATAATCAATTATACCCCTCAGGTACCTCAGAATGTGCTTTGTAGCAATCAAGTGAACATGTCTTGGATCTGTCAAGAACTGGCTCAAGGTGTTCACAACAAAACAAATGTCTGTTCTTGTGTTCGTCAGATACATCAAGGACCCAATCATCTGAAGATACATCATGGCATCAATCGTCTCTGATGAAGCATCACTCAATAGCTTCAAGTTCGATGCCATAGGTGTGGCCATAGCCTTGCATTCCATCATCCCAAACCTCTTCAGGATCTCTATTGCATACTTCCCTTGTCCGATGGAGATTCCATCCGCATTCTGCCACACCTCCATACCTAGAAAATAATGCATCATACCCAAGTCCTTCATTTCAAACTCGGCAGCAAGATTTCTCTTTGTATCAACAATCAACCCATCCTTACCTGTTACAAACAGATCATCTACATATAGTAGAAGCATCACTGGGTTGCCATAATCAACCTTGTAGTAAAGGTTGGAATCTACTTTACTCTTGGTAAATCCCAAACTAGATAGAAAGCTGTCAATTCTTCCGTACCATGTCCTAGGTGCGTATTTCAAATGGTACAGGGATTTCTCCAATCTGCACACATGAGACTCCCTGTCATGTGTCTCAAAACCAAGTGGTTGTTCTACATACACTTCCTCTTCCACTACACCATTCAAGAAAGTAATCTTGACATCCATTTGGTGTATCTTCCATTTCATTACTGCAGCCAAAGCAAGTACTATTCTGATGGAAGTGTATTTGGCCAAAGGAGAAAAGGTTTCTTCATAATCTATTCCTTCCTTCTGTGAGAAGCCACGAACCACAAATCCTGCCTTATATTTTTCAATGCTACCATCTGCAGCATGCTTGATCTTGTAGATTCATTTGGAAGTTACAAATGACTTCCCTTCTGGTCTTGGGACAAAATCCCAAACATCATTCTTCATGATCGATTGATACTCTTCGATCATAGCATCCTTCCATTCTTTCTATTCTGTCGCTTCTTCATAGTTGGAAGGTTCTTTATTGATAACATCACATAGTAAAGCTACATATCTGGAACAAGATCTGGTTCTCTTTCTTTTTCTGTGATTCTCTTCTGGAGCCCCATATCTTTCCACACCTTGGATAATTTCTCATACCCAAGCAAGTTTCCTCTTGTGAGGATTCTTCTCGTGAGGTGGATCTACAAGTCTTTGTGGTTCTTCAAATTCTTGATCTTCTTCTTGAATTTCTTCATTCATGGTTGTATCATGAATTTTGGGTGCTTCTGCTTCTTCAGTATCTTCAACAGGTCTCTTTCTGGATTTGTTGTAAGTTGTGTCTTCATCAAATGTTACATCCCTGCTGATGTCGATCTTCTTGTATCCTAGGAAGTATATTCTATAATCCTTCGAGCTTTTAGAGTATCCTACAGATATACCCTTCTTTCCTGAAGGATATAGTTGTGTTCTCTTTTCTTTTGGTATATGTATGTACAGTTGATAGCTGAATATTCTGAGATGGCTGACTTCTGGTTTCTTGCCAGAGAATACTTCTTCAGGAGTCTTGTTCTCGAGTACTCTGTGTGGAGTACGGTTTTGTACATACACCATTGTTCTAGATGCTTCTGGCCATAGATGCATAGGAAGATCTTGATCATGAAGCATTACTCTTGCAGCTTCCATGATGGTTCTATTATTCCTTTCTACAACCCCATTCTGTTGTGGATTGTAAGGAGTGGACAACTCCCTCTTAATCCCTAATTCTTTGAATATGTCTTTTAATTCATTTGATGTGAATTCTCCACCATTATCTGATCAAAAGGTCTTGATCTTCTTTTCTGTGTGATTCTCGATCAAGGATTTGAATTCCTTGAACTTGCTAAAAACTTCATCTTTGTTCTTCATGAAGTAAATCCATGTCTTCCTAGAAAAGTCATCAATGAAAGAAACATAGTATACATACCCTCTTAGTGAGCTTGATGACATTGGTCCGCATACATCGAAGTGGATGATTTCCAAGATTCCTTTTTCCTTGCTCTCACTACTTGGAAATGTCTTCTTTGTATTCTTTACTTTCGCACATCCTTTTCATACCCCTTCATGTTTTGCTTGAATTTCTGGAAGACCTTCAATAGCTTTGCTTGCAAGTGGTAGTGCTCTGTAATGCACATGTGCAAGCCTTCTGTGCCAAAGTTCATTTGGATCTACTGTGTCATGGACCATAGCTTGTTCTGGATGGCCCTTCAGCTTGTATAAGCCTCCTTCTTGTTCTCCAATCACTATTGCATCATCAATAGTCTTTCCTCTTGGCCACATGATGACTTGGCCATCTACAAATGCAACCCTCATACCTTTTGCATCTAATGCTGATATGGATAGAATATTCTTCTTCAATCCTGGTACAAACAAGACATATTTCATTTTTATAGATTTTTCAGAGTCTAGCTTGTAGGAGGATTCACCACTACCTTTTATGGGATATTGGTAGTCATCCCCAAGCTTCACCTTATGGGGTGAATTATGTTCGGATAGTTTCTAAAAGGATTCCTTGAAACCTGTCATGTGCTTGGAAGCCCCACTATCAATAATCCAATATTTGCTTCCATGAGTGACAGTTCCCGTGAGAGCGGAGATCAGAACATATTCATCTTCACTTGAAGAGTCTTCACTTTCTTGTTTTACTCTCTTCCTGGGAGGATCATCATCCTCGGCAATGTGAGCATGATGTCTTATTTTGGAGTTCTTCCTCTTCTTGGATCCATTCTTATTCTTGGGACAGTTTTTAGGAAAGTGTCCTATTTCATCACATGTATAACATCTAAGTCTGGACATATCCGTTCTCATAAATTTATTTTTCTGATGAGATTGCTTACCTTGGTGATGATGATTTTCCCTTCTTCCTTTCTTGGAGTGTACTATGAGAGATTGATCTTCACTTCCCATCTTTTCTTCTCAAGCAGCTATCCGAGCTTCTTCTTGAGATCATTCTTCCCACATTCTACTAAACTTGACCAACTTCTTTCTAGCACAGATTCCTTGGATGAATGAATCCCATGACCTAGGGAGGCCATTCAATGTTGTCATCACAATTTCTGCATTCTCCACTTCTTCATCTACAGCTTCTGGTTGTTCTTCGATCTAGGAGACCCTTGTGAAGTATGACTGGATGGTCTCCTCATTCTGGATCTTGACATTCTTCAACTAGTTCCTTAGAGTCATCTTCCGATTGATGTTCTTCCCTTCAAACAATTTGGTTAGGGCATCAAACATGGATTTAGGTGTCTTGAGGGAGGACACTTGTGGAATGAGTTGATCCTTGATAGAATCAGCAATGATCCTCTTTACCATAACCAAATTCTTCTTATGTAAGGCCTTGGCCTCATCTCCCTTTAGAACTAGAACCTCCTCTTGGATATAGGAGTCCAACTCATTTTCTTCCAGGACCAGGGAGATCCTATACTTCCAAGCTTGGAAGTTATCAACTCCCTTAAGCTTTTCATCAAGCTTGGTATGATGAGACATCTTAACTAAGAACCTCAAATGGAAATACAAAATATTAATATCTTACCAGGTCAAGATGTCAGATCTGGATTTGAAGCTAAATTCCTGCAGTACTGGTTCAGGAGTAGATTAGGGTTTTGTTTTTCCGGAGTTCTGTGCAACCAAATGATTTGAATTTGATCCCTAACTTTGATTTTGGGGAGAAGATCAATCCAGGCCTAGGCTCACTGAAAAATTCTACTTCTGTGAAAAGCACTAATTTTCGGTAGCAGTGTCGGGTCCAAAACTAAAAAACCTCAGAATTGGATTCTGCTTCGACAAAAAGATGCGCCCTAGGGAGGAGAGTCATTCCACCCTACTTTTGCTGAAAATATGTGGAGAGAGATACACAAAATAGGAAGCCCTAGCTCCTATAGTTGCACATTGTCTTCTTCTCAGGTTAGCTCTGATACCATGTTAGATTTTAAACATTAAGCTAGCATATCATTAGGATCTTTAATTGAGAGAACAACAAGCACAGGAATCAAACACAAGAGACAATGAACACATTGTTTTTCCTCGGGGAAACAATAAATGGAGAAAACCCCGTAACTTTCTCAAAGATAGAATCAGCACCAAAGTGAAACCCAAAAACAGTAATACAATCTCCCGATAGCAGTAAGCTCTTTCCTCTTGCCCCAGTGTCTTTCTCTTCCTCTGCTACAACTGAGTGTGTATGAGATGTGTGATAAATAAAGAGGTCGCCTCTCTATTTATACTAATTCTTGACATGATTAAAACCCTACTAGGGCCGACCTCACTAGGAGAGTCTAATAATCCTAGTGTCTCGGAACTGCGGGGACTTTAACCCTTAGACAATAGGAGGGTTACCCACAATGACTTGAAATGACTTGTTTACATTATAGATCCTCCCGATAGGAATATTGGGTCATGACATGACACAAGAACATCCAAAAATAAACATCGGGTTACAATAGATAAGAAATACAAGTGAATACATTCTGAAGTTACAATTACATCAACACATGTCGCATTGTATGACTGCTTCTTTTCTTTTTTCCTTGAATTCATATCTTTTATTTTCCTTTCCTTTCATGTCTGGAACTATTCTTAATGGCAACAAGCGATTGATTTTCATTCACACTTTTGCTATCAGTTGGTTGCTTGGATGTATGTCTTTAATAACACAGTGATTGTCCTCCATGTAGAATCTGCATTAACCTTTCTGTATCAATTGTCCAATACTCAACAAATTGTGTTTTATACCTTCGACATGATAAACATCAAGCATAAAATTTCGCTCCCCCTGTCTGGTTAGAATAACAAAAATACCTTTTCCCAAAACAGTGACTTGGACATTCTTTCCAAGTGTAACATTAGTTTGAACTGAATTATCTAGACTAGAAAAGAAATTTAAATTACCAGTCATATGATTGTTGCATCCTGACTCTAAATACCATATTTCGCATGGAATTTCTTGGATGGTATTATATTCAATTGGGGATGCACATGCCATCAACATTGCGCTTGGTGAAGTGTTGGTGTTCGTCAACTAGTTATGTATTTTCATTCATTTGTCATACTACTTCTTCCTACATTCATATCCATAATGACCAAATTTCTTACAATAATTACATTGAATTTTTTATTTCTCAAAACTGTGACCACCTGGATGACTTGGGTTCTAATTCTGTCCTCTACCAGCGACATTCACAAGACTTCTACTGCGTCCTCCTATTGAGAATTTCCATCCGCTGCCTCTAGAATTGTTTCTCCCCTACCTCTTCCATGGATTATGGATGTCTATGTTGCAAATGCACCTTTTAATGATGTATTTAATCTGTTGATTATGTGTTCATGATTGATGAGTGATGCTTATAGCTCATCAATGGTAAACACTAACATGTCTTTGTTTTCTTCCAAGGCCACAACCAAGGATTCAAATCTTGGGGGAATAATTCGAAGAATATTTTCAACAACCCTTTGGTATTCTACGTTTTCTCCATGATATTTCAATTGATTTATCAAACCAACAAATCTAGTGTAGAATGAGTCCATTGACTAAATGTTTCTTTAATTGATAGAGATTCAAAATCTCTTCTCTGAATCTGAAACTTGGAAGTATTTACCTTGTCCAAGCCTTAATATGCGGTCTCTAATGTGTCCCATGTCTACTTAGTGGTAATTAATGTTTCTACTCTTGGGAGTATGTTTTAATACATGGTTTGGTGTATACAGAACATAGATTTTCCATCTTTCTTCCTATGTTCCCTCAGGGCATCTTCTGCATAACCATTCTGAACTATCTCTTGAACATATTGACCTCTGAAGAAATCCTTCATCATTAGAGGCCAATCATCATATACTCATAATTATTTCCTGTAAAATTTGGAGTTTCTAAAATTGACATGTGTGAACCAAAAGTGGAAGTCATTTTTAATTTTCCTTAGAAAATTACTCTTTCCCTTTTAAGACAAGGTTTCTTTCCTAAACTTGTTGCGATAGCGAGGGTAGAATTGAGTTAGTGTGTCGTCATAAAATTTACTGCAACATGATTTAGCTTGCCACCAACTTTCACTTCCACGAAACAACTTTTGGTTGAACTTTATAGAAGAGATATTTCTTAGTCTAAAGACTCATGATATGAAAAACAGTTTTCAATGATGGATAAACTGGGACACAACTATATTGCTACTCACTTACAATATCATATAACCAAATATTAACTAAAACTTGTGTCGAACATTCTGGGGATAAAAACTAGAACTTTTAAGCGGTGAAATAATTATGGATTCATTATGTCTTTCACTAAACCGTAAATGTAAACAACATTCACTCGAGTAAACATGGAGAAGAAGATGTGGCGCTAAATAAAACTTGCAATAAATTATAGGCATAACAAAGAACTATAGTCATAAATACAAACTTGGAAATTTACGAGGATGTTTCACCTTTTACAGAACTTCGGCTCTCAACACTTTCACAAAACACAGAAGCTTGAGATTCGAACTCTTCAGAGAGTTTTTCCTTCTTCTTCTTCTTTGCACACTTGCACTTGTCTTCTTCTTTGTGTGCCTTTGTCTGTATGTGTCTGTATCTGTGTGTCTATCTAATTACAATATACTTCTTCTTATAAAAAAACTTCTACCTACTTACATTAAATACTATAATAATTATCTACCTAGAAACTTAGCTTCATAAATTTAATTGGCCTCACTTATATACCAGTATAGATCCATATCAACTATGCTTCTACCAAGTGCCAAGAGGGATCAAGTTCTCTTGAGGTACATTTCAAAATAGGGTAAATATCACTAGAAGAATGAATATTGAGAGTAGTTAATGAGTAAAATAATCCATAATGAATTTTAAAATCTAGATTTCCAGAATAGATTGGAATTTGAAAAACATTTTGTCTTGGCCAACCAATAATAAATCTATTATTGAAGGTTGGTTTTTACCTACGGCATTTTCTAAGGTAAATCTAGTGTTGGCCGATTTGAGCTCAATGAAAGATGTGAACTCTTCATCCTGTAAAGCGGACACAGTCAACTGATTTACTACCACTCTAGATCCAAATCCTAACCCTAGATCCAAATCCTAGGCTCAAGCGCCGAGAGGGATAAAATATCTCGAGGTGCAAACCTCCTTGAGTGCAATACCATATAAGAGGTTTGCACCTACAGAGATTTGATCCCTCTCGACACTTGATAGAGACTAGGATTTGGATCTAGGCTGGTTTCAGTCGTGGGAGGTGACACAAACCTGGATTTTGACCAACATTGTAAGGAACAGGTTAAGTTGAAAACACAAATAGAATTATGAGGATTATCTCAATGTAAGTAATAAGTATTAAGGATTGAATAAATTGTTAAACTAAGATAATAATTTTGTAAGGATTACATAACTGAAAATATGGTTTAGATTTACACTCACTCGAGGGTTTTCCATTTTACCCCAAACAATCACTCTTCTTTTGTTTTGCTTAGAAGAGACACATTCTACATTATTGTACATTTTTTTAGCATTAGACAATTTTAAACATTAGACAATCGGTATATTTTTTTAAGATAGATCTATGCTACTAAAACACATTTGTAAATTCTGAACTTGAGATAATTAACAAACACTATCAATTGAATTAATGAAAAATGAATACTTGATTACAATACATGTGTGGCTCATTATATAGAGCTCACTGGTTGTTATAAGATCTAACTTATTCCAATGATAGGAAAGTAGGTTGAGCAAATGTCTCAACCACACACACCAATCTAGGATCACACAACTCACGTAGATTGATTCTAGATAAGTAGGAATTATCTATTCCAACATTCTCCCTTAATGACTACTTATCTAAATATCTATATGGTCATATCTTCATCTCTGTCATGGCTTTAATCCTTCTTGAGCTTGCTTTAGTACGGGCTTCATCTTGCACC
Organism: Pseudotsuga menziesii; assembly: GCA_001517045.1. NCBI lineage: Eukaryota > Viridiplantae > Streptophyta > Pinopsida > Pinales > Pinaceae > Pseudotsuga > Pseudotsuga menziesii. The sequence goes on from LPNX011048880.1 coordinate 100,316, forward strand.
TTGTACCTGCATATGATTATTGATGTCCATATGAAACACAATCCATCTACCGGAATACATGGGTCACCAGCCTCTGTAACCGCCAGTTCTCTAGGAATTGTTTTCAGCTACATGATTCATCAATGTTACTCTCCCTTAAATGTAACTTGGTCCTTTATACTCTGGGACTCACAACTTGGTCTCGCACTTTTGAGATTTTCCATCTCACGTCCCCACCTTGAATCGAAGTCTCTCGCCTCTTCGATTCATTATCAAGTTTAGGTTTCGGGTTCACATGTCACCCCCGTACCTCTCACAGTGGTTAACTCCACAACCTGATTCAATATCCTCTATTCCCATGAGAGAGTATCATGCGCTTCTATGCTACAACACGTATGCATGTTTATGCCTTGCTAACAGGTCTTATTACAACCTAAGGAAATAGCTTTCCCATGGCTAAGCTTTACAACTTGGACCATAAATTGGGGTGTTGGGTACAACCGATCATGCACCCCCTACAACATTTCAATTAGGTACATAAAACACCTCACACCAATTATCATAACTTCAAAGCCCTTTTACATCATTTCATTAATGACCAAGAGACACAAAACCATTTCACACAAAAAATAACTATCATCACAGTTTCAAACAAGAAATATCAATAACAACTCAATCACACTATCTTACTCGAATTGAAGGTTGTGTGAGTCCGACGGAATGGGCACGTACACCTCACTTCATTTCACTATAACACCTCCAAGCAATGACTCCAAGAACAATGAACTCCAACTTGGCAACAACAACATGACTGCAGGCAATGATCCGATTTACCATTGGCAGCGATATCTCTGCTTCACAACATAATGTGCACTTCACAGCACATAAATATTTACACCAAATAAATAGTGTCCTCCAGACTCTGGGACAGCGCACCACTAAGACTTTCTTCCTTTTTGGCTGGCCGCTCCATCTCATGCTGCCTAATGCTTGGCATAAGTTTTGATTTTATGAGGTACATTTACTGCACTATGCCTGAGAATCCATGACGCTGCCTCATCTCTCAAGAGTTCTGTCGGAGTACATTTACTGCACTGCTTCATGTTTAGTACCTCACTCTGTTTCGAAATTGCACCGCTTCTAGAAAAAGATGTTGATTTAATCGATTAAATTTCTGCCTTTCGAATTCCAATTTTCGATCGAGATTTTTGTTGAGGATTTCTAGTTGGGGTATGGCGCCATGTATTGACAGCAACTACAATTTGACCAACAACAAGATTTCATTGTTTTCTAGCAACAGCTTCAACGTTCTCTTCTCCTCCAACAAATGGCTGAGCTCTTTCACAATGGTAGTAGCGTTCAGGGGATCCACACTCACAGGAATCCACATTGGCAGCGCTAGCTCCTCTTCTCACAACACACACTAGCTCGCTCAGCAGACCACTAAGGGTTCTCGCAATCAGCAGGCCAATAAGGCTCTCAACAGGCCACCAACAGGGCTCTCACATAGCAAGATGCCAATCAGGCTATCTCACAACAACAGGTTTAGATCAGCTATGATTGGGCAACAATCCAAGAAAGCAGCGATCTTCACAGGAGCGGCTTCACAACGTTCTCAAGCAGCGATCAGCGGGTTCTCACGGAGCGATCTACACTCTTTTCTGGCTTGAACATGCCTCTTTCACACGGGGTCTTTGGCACATGAACAACGAGCACTCTCTTTCTTCACACGCTTATCCGCAGATCAACTTTTGCTTCACTACACTCACGACACACCTCAATGGGATTTTCAAAGCAGGCTGCAGACAACAGGCCACCCAGGGCTTCTCAACCGTCCACATAGGGCTTCTCAACCGACCACACAGGGCTCTCACACTCAGGCCACAACGTCACAATGGGCTCTTCTCACAGCCAATCAAGCTCAACAGGCCACTAAGGGCTCTTCTCTTACGGCAGAGATCGGCTGCATCAACCTCACGGCTCTCCACGGGAGCAGCTCCTCTCCAGCATTCATATTTCCACGGAGTGATTCAGTCTTCATACAATCAACCTCACATGATAGCAACTCCTCTCTAGCGTTCATCTCTCCATGCAGTGATCTTATTTCTCCCTTCGGCAGCTTCAAAAAAAATGGTGATCCAGGCTCTGTGTTTAGCTCCAACACTGTTCCAGGCTGGGAAACGATCGCTTACGGCTGCTACACGACTGCTCTCATTCAGGAATGAATAAAATTTCCCACAATGGCTCTCCCACCGGCGATCTGCGAGTCTTTCCCACCGGCGATCTGTGCTTGTCCACTGCTGATGAAATCGCAGCTCACAAAGTAGAAGGAGTAGTGATATCCACTCCAATGGTGATCTCCTCTCCACACTTCTCCTCACCAAATATGAATGTGATCTCCACGGCTACTTCACGGCAGAGATTGTTGAACTGTCCAGCCTTACGCGTCCCCTGGCTGTTTGCGCGTCAGGTTCAATGCAACGACTCTCCTTTCAGGCTATTGCAAACAGAAATAAAACACATCGATCCCAGCTCATCACGCACAGGCACATCCCTCAAACTGGAATTGCAGCGGCCCTGTCTCCTTCACGGGCTGTGCAAAAAATTGGAACCCCTCAGGATCGGGATCCTGGGAACTCCCGTGAGGGAGTTGGCCCAGGCCCTTAGCTCTGATACCAAATTAACAAACACTATCAATTGAATTAATGAAAAATGATTACTTGATTACAATACATGTGTGGCTCATTATATAGAGCTCACTGGTTGTTATAAGATCTAACTTATTCCAATGATAGGAAAGTAGGTTGAGCAAATGTCTCAACCACACACACCAATCTAGGATCACACAACTCACGTAGATTGATTCTAGATAAGTAGGAATTATCTATTCCAACAAAGATTTTGTTCTCGGCTACAATTTCTGAAACCTACAGTTGTAATCTTTCTGAAACCTACAGTTCTGATCTTTTTAGAAATTTTAAAGTATTATAATGAATTCAGAGTTTGAGCATATATTAATTTTTTTTCATTAGTATTCGTGGATGGATGGTACAATGCTCATGGAAAAACAATCTTGGGTATTGATTAGTGTTTGAAATAATATATTTTTTGAAATTTTATAATATTTTGAGTAGTAGTTTATTTTTTATTTTCTTTATTTTTAATTGAAATTGGGTAAAAAAAAATTAACAAATTTCCTTGAGTGCAATTTACCATGAGTTGTTTAAGAAGCCTTGCATGGTTGTTTAGGAGGCCTTGCACACAGTTATTTTCAATTGATATTACATGTGCCTAGGGAATATATCCATGTAACCTTACTATGTTTCTGTACTAGATTAATAGTTGTTAGAGGGATCAAATCCACTCAGAAATTAGAAGGATTCATGTACCAATCATTATCAAGAGTGAAATGTGTTTGAAATCTTGGGAAATGAAGATATTAATTAGTGGTTGAAATAATGTATTTTTTGAAATTTTATTTAGTGCTTATTGCTTTGAGTTTTGGATTTAAATGTTTTAGAAATCTGGAACCTGAAAATATTTTGTGAAAAAGATAAATATCTTATATAGAAATATATATATTAAAATATATATGCAATCCAATCCAAACAATTTTTTTAGGCATTGATGATTCTATCCTTTGGAATCACTACTCTCCACTAAGGGGAAGTTTGTGATCCTTGTGCTGAGACTTGATTTAGGTGAGTATGGGATTCGAAACCTGTTGGATCTATAATCCCAACATGATAGCAATTGTCATTTTGTACACCATGAAAGTGAGAAGATAAAACATTTTGTACACCATGAAAGTGAGAAGATAAAATATGTTGATTCAAACATATATAGTGCTTTGGTTCATGTGTTTAGGAAGGATTTTGATCCTTTCATTATGGTTAGATTTTAAATTTATATTTTTAAATGTTAAAAATAGAACTATTATAATGTTCTATTATTTTTATGTTAAAAATTTTAATTTCAACGTATGTGGACTTTAGTATAATTTTTTAGGTTATTTATTATTATATTTTTTATTCATGGAAGAAATTTTGATTGGAATATATCTGGTTTGATTGGGACTTTGATCTCCTCATTATTATTACATTTTCAAAATTATTATTACATTTTCAAAATAATTTCAAGCACTATTATGATGTACTAAGATTTATTTTCTAAGTGTTAAACAAATCATAATTTCAATGTATTTGGACTCGAGTCCTTAAGTGCAGAATATATATATGGCTAATTTGATTTTTTAAGAGTAAATCTGGGTGTATTTTCACGATATGAAAGTGGTATTATTGATTTTGTGAAAGTTTATTGGTGTGGGATTTAATATAAGTCATGGAAATTACAATGACCTGTCGAATCAAAATTAGTTTGTGGATTATTAATGGAGCCACATCGACATTATAAGTAAATAGAAGTAAATATTTATAGCGGACATTTACAGGCTTTATATAGCCGACATTTACATTACAACATCTCCCTCATAATATTTATAGCCGACATGAAGAACAGTACAAGATCTCGATCTCCCCCATACTCTGGTGTAGAGGGCCTCTAGCCTCAATACAAGATCTCCCCCTCCCTCATAATAGCCCACATTTACATGAAGAACTTTACATAAGGTTACAACATCTACCTTATCGACATATCGACATTTACATGAGGAACGTTACAAAGATCTCCCCCATACTGAGCTGTAGAGGGTCTCTCCGCTCAATAAATCAACCAATACTTAATATTTCCAAAAACATCCATAAAAAGAAAAGCCAATAAAAAATATCCGATGGTCAAATCATGCCTGTGGATAATCATGAATGACGAGATGATTGGATGATCCGATAGCCTGATTGCTAATTCCTTCTATCTAACCAGCAAGAAGCATAGTCTAAGAGTTGACTCTTCTCCTTGCCATTTAGATAGAGGAAATCAGCAATCGAAATAGATAGGATGGTGTTTCAAACATAGGTTTTAACCATGATCCCGTCATCGGGTTAACGGGTTTTGCATTAGTTGTCCCGCCTTAGAAAAAATGTATTTTTAGTGTTAAAAGGAAAATAGAGACCTAAATTTCATTTTCAATTCAATTTCAGAATAACATATGGATGGAATTCAGCACAGTTAAATGGAGTATGATGACAAAGTTGCTGAATTTTTAAGGAGACATAAGACTTCAATTCGCATTGGTCTAGGACCCTTGCAGGCGATTGTTTTATGAAATTTGCAGGTCATGTTACTCATTGATAAGTGAGTAGTTTCTAATTACAAGCATCAAATAATGACAATCACACCAATAGAGGTTTATTGATTAATAAATTCAGATCATAGATCCCGGTGATCCAGCGTGTGGCATTTCTGTTTTACGTCACTGATCAACGCTGTTTAGTACATTCACCATCTCCATTTCATCCGCGGGGGATTTAACATCCGCAGGCAATGCGTGACGTTTCACTAGTACTGTAACTGGATCGACATCACTGTGGTGGCTGAATGCCTTGTTGGTTTCTCTCTTATACAAATAAAACCTAGAGACAACTAGGAAGTAAATAAATTTTAGAAAAATAAGAATGGCCATGAAGGCATAATAATTGTAAATACGAGAGGCATTCAGATTGTTAAGAATCCAGTTGATGTGGCCTTTTCGCCCAGTGATCTTGGTCGTAGTTTTCAAAAAAAAAGTAGTGAGGAAACCACCAAATCCATTAGTACTAGCATAGAGTGCAGTTCCTATGCTCTGCATGCTCTCGGGGACTTGATCATAAAAAAATTCTATCTTTGCTGGTTCAGTGAAGGCTTCTGCTATGCCTACCGGGCACAGCTTCCATCGACTGGTTGAGCCATCATCTGTTGCTGCTTTGTCCAAAAAGCTGCAAGGGTTGTATAAAAAGGAAAATTAGGACATAATATTGCAGTTCAGAACGAAATAATTAGTTTGCCAACTTAAACTCCGCAACATAACTATTACGCAATTGTAAAACCTGTTTTTCTGTCTTTATGACTCTACGAATGGAAGATCCACACTAATTATGAAAGCAAACACAAGTATAGACAAAAGAGGAAACTATGAAAACTCCATAAAAACAAGGAAATGAGGAAGCTATAAAGAAAGCTATTAATGTCCAGAATCCCATATTGATCGAATTCTCCAGTAACGTCGACTCTTGTTGATAGGTATTTAAAAGTCTCATCACACTAAGCTAAATGTCGCTAATTTTAGTTTTAAGATTAAAAGATAGAAACTTTATCAATAAGTTTGAACAATTATATATGCCTTTTCTGACTCGAACTTAGAAAAAAACAACCATTTTAACTAGGAACTATTAAATTCATTTCATATCGATTGAACTTCAGATACATATCTATCAATTTTCACAACCATTGGATTCAAAATTAAAATCATACGATTGAACTTAAGATACATATCAATCAATTTTTTCAACTTTGGTAAGATTTTCTTTTCATATAAAAATGATTTATAACCTTACCTTATTTTTAAGGCAATTTTTTTAATTTCTTTGACCCGATCCATTTTTATTTTTTATTTCTACGACCATCCATTAGTTCACTGAAAATGAAAATTAAAGATGATTAGACTCACCTCAATATCGTAGTATGAGAAATGGGGAATCTGCCTTTAGTAACATACTCTTTGGGGTCCACTTCATGAAGTTCGTTTGGATCTGACGGTACATCAACTCTCCATTTACGAGCTGCTGCTACAATTACCTGCGCCATGCGATTGAATGGATTCCCATTCTGAACTTTGTGTCTGTAAAATGGAGTACTTTTTAAGAATAGTATGAGCGCTATGAACAATCCCACTGTGGGAATCGCATAACCAACAGTGAATCCTACATTGTCCTGGATATATATAAAAAAACTATTTGCAAACAGTGTTCCACTAAACACAGTAAATAGCCACCAATTGAAGAAGGAGGCCTTCTGGAGTTTCTCCTTGCGATCAAATTCATCGACCTGGTCTGCACCAATGCTGGAGATGTTGGGCTTTGTGCCGCCAGTTCCCACAGCAAGAACGTACAAAGCAAAGTAGAAAATCCCAATCTGAAGCTTCGAAGCTTTCGCACATGTGTTAGACTGTGAGTTGCACTCTGGTGGTCTCAGAAATCGCAATGAAACCGCTAATGTCAGAACCACCATTCCCTACATCAAGTACAACAAAGACCCACTTAACACAGGAAATAGTCAGAGCTTCTCCCCCAAGGCAAGAGATTCAAGAGATTCTCCTTAGCTTAGCTTATTTTGTCTGGTACTCAAAATTCCAGAAACAGCTCTGACAAAGAACAATAGTTTTCTAAGAAACCGTTTCATGCCTTCAGAAACGACACTGGCCATATAAAACGGCTAGTCCCGTTATTTACTTTTTGAAAAACAGCGTAGATTTTTCAATATACCCAACTTGGTCAGAAGTTGGTAATTTTAATCTTCCAAAAATAAAAAATCTCAGAAATAAAATCGCTGTTATTTTCGAAAGAAAACTTCATTTTAAGGAGTTTTAAGTGTCAATTTGTAGGCATCAAACCACTACGGGCTTAGTTTTCTGCTTCTAAAAGTGATAGCAAATTTTTGCCTCTAAAAGGTTCATTTTACAATGGAGGATAACGAGGAGATGTTATTCTAGAGTTGACATGTGTAATTTACAAGGAAAAATAAAATATTTAAAAAGTAACATAAATTTAAATTAAATTTCAAATATTTACAACTACATCAATATAAAACATCACAAATTACAAATTAGCTAAATTAAAATCATTAATATTACATTACATACTTTCTCAACATTTTCATTTTCAAAAGAAGTTTGTATTTCCATAGATTTGATGTCTTTGGATGCTTGACAGAACTCCTTTTAAAATGGATTTATGCTGGTTATTTTCATTTCTCAAATTACAATTTTAATTACAGAAATGAATTCATCTACTTCCATTATTACTTCGATAACCCATAGACCTCTTGATTATATAATTCTAACAATTTAAAACTATAATTTCTACTTCTATTACACATAAACATCTTGATTATACAATTCCAACAACTTAAAACTATAATTTAAACAATTTCCACTAAATTTAAAAATAAAATAAAATAACCAAACAATAAATATAAATGGTCCATCTTTTAACCTAAACTAATGGTCCATCTTTTAACGTAAACGATGTACAGACCAGAATATAAATAAACGAAAATATTGTAAATGTCCAATAGCGTCCCCAGTGAGTGTCTGCAATGTATGCGCCGATGATAGGAGTCATCCAAACTGTCCCGGACCAATTAGCGACATTCGTTGACGAAGTTACAGTGCCCTCATGTGATAGCCAAAACCGAGCCTACTAAACTTGGGTTTAGCGCTCATTCAATATTTTAAAAGAAAATAATTTCACTTTTTAACTCCGACCTGTTTTTACTGCGACCACTTTTTTTTACTGCGACAAAGCTAGTTGGTGCGACCAAGTTGATGCGATCAAATTTGGTGCGATCAACTTTACTGCGATCAAGTTTGATGCGATCAACTTATCTGCGATTAAGTTGATGTGGCGGTCAAGTTGATGCGATCAACTTATCTGCCATCAAGTTTGTGCATGCGACTAAGTTGATACCTGTGATCAAGTTGGTGCATGCGGCAGAACTCTGCAGAATATGTTTCTTAGTCTAAAGACTTAAGAATATTACAAATACTTTTCACCTGTGAGTAAGATGAAGTAAAATGACCACATTTACAAATCCAAATAACTTATGGAAAACATATGCCCATATATGTAGGAATATTTGAGCGGAACAAAGTGCGGTAAAACCTGGAACTTTTCACGCGGTGAGATTTTTATGGGTTCTTATTCTTTTACTTATCAGTAATTGTAAAAGACATTTACAGAAGTAAATCTGGAAATATGAGCGGCCAAATAATCATGAATTCAACCACAAACTATTTCATATATTTAACTATGCGGAAATACAAAGTAATACAAACTTGTCTGTTACAAACTCATCCGTCTACAGAGCTTCAGCTCTTCGACTAAATCAAATGCACAGAAGCTTGAGCTTCGACTTCACTTTCTCACCCTGAGTTCCTCTGCTTGTATCTTTTCCTTTTTCTGTCTGTTTTCCTGTGTTCGTGTTTTCTCTCTATGTAAAACAAAATTACAAAATGCTTCTTCTATTTATAGGCAATCTGAAAATTGCTTCAGCATAAACCGACTTACTTGCCGACTTACTTTCCATTAAAAACTGCAATAACTGTCTACCTAACAACTTAACTTCTGAAATGAATTCGACTCACTTAAGCTGCCTACTTGTTGACTTTTCCTTCTTGTCACACTGACAGACAAGATGTGGCTTGTACATACTCTGACAGAGTCCGCTTGAGATCAAATACAGATCTGCAAATTAATTACATTTTCCAACATCATGCAGCTTAGTTGTGAGGTAAGTCACCAAATTGGAGGAAATTCCATAGTAAGTCATCCTTTCGAAGATTTCATAGGCTGTAATGGCAAATTCCGAAGAATAAATCATGAGTTACAGAAAGCTCATATGTCATATTGATTAAATTTGTATGAACATATATATATATATATAGTGAGAGAAACCTGCATTAATGCATGATAATCTCACCAATGACGAATGAGCAAGCCTTCCATCTTCCAGTTTTGGACCTGAGAACCGGCCTCCCTTTGAGATCGACTGAGCCATCCATGGCGACTAATCCTTCAACTCCATTTTACAGCTTTCCAGCTATTGTTGAATGTTGAATGCTTGGACTGACGAGCCTACGATCTTTGATTAATAATTGTTGCACTTGCGACAAACTTCGAAATCTTCCCTTCAACTAATACGATTGTCGTCTAGCAGTGACCCACGTGATTTAGCTATGCTCTGCTCATTACGATTGTCGTCTAGCAGTGACCCACGTGATTTAGCTATGCTCTGCTCATTATTATTATGATTAGTAACTGATATTATACGTTTTTCATTTATCATACTTTGATTTGAAATTAATTTTTGTTTGGTTGTAAGGTTTTATATAATGTTTAAGATACACGAGGAATGAAATAAGGATTTTGAAATATAAAAAAAGGTTTTTTCTATATTTGAAGTATATAAACTTTGGACTTTTAAATAAAATTACATAATCCACATAGTACATATAGTATTATATATTTATTCGTGAGATTTACCATGGCCCTCCTTCAAACAAGAACCAATGAGCCTGTATTCAAATTTGGCGGTTTCAGTCACTGTCAACTATGACGTGTAATCTATATAATGAGTATCTGCTCAAAGCAGCATTAATGCCTTCAAATTTACACGATGCTGATTGATTACCTGATTTAAAAAAATGGAAAGTTGGCAAAGAACGACGAGAGATGAGTGTTCAACCTAATCCATTTCAATTCACAAGTCAACAGATTGATGAGTTAAACAACTTCAACTTGCTACCTCGAGTTCAGCTATCATCGTCGACCGTTTTTACAATATTTTACAACGTATTGGGTTTTATGTTTTTATTATTGAAATCAGCCCAAAATGTAATATTCATTAATATTTTAAATATCAAAATTTCATAGATTTTACACTCTTATCAAGGACAAAAGGAATCCGAGTACATATATGTCACATTTTTGTGACAAAAGATATATAAACATTTAAAAAAAATCAGACAAATGTGTTTAAAATTCTTCAATGCTAGTTAAGGTTAAGGTTAGTAATTTTAAATGTTAATAAATATTGTTCATACACCTATTAAGATTGGGAATGTTAATGTTAATGTTATGGGAGAGATGTGTAACTCCTTCAATTTTAAATGTTAATAAATATTGTTCATACACCTATTAAGATTGGGAATGTTAATGTTAATGTTATGGGAGAGATGTGTAACTCCTTCAGTGCTCATCTTAGAGTTAACATGTATTTTTTTATAAAAAATAATAAAAAATAATTTAAAATGGCATGTCCATTAAATTAAATTTAAATGATTTAGAATTGCATATATATAAAACAATATAAATTAGATAAACTAAAACCATAAACATTGGATTACTCGACACTTCCACTTAAAAAAAAGTTTACACCTTGAAATATTTGATTCTCTTGATACATGGTAAATCTCCTTTTAAATGAATCTATAATCGTTTATAATTTATATCATTTTGATAAAAAAAATTATATTTTCTTGTTTTATGTTACCAAATTTATTATGTAATTTAAAATTAAATGTTACTCTCAACCTGTATGTATGATACACGCTAGTTGGTTCTTATTATGTCATAATGTAGTTTTACCATTTGATTTTTTCGGTTACAATTGGTTTACAAATCATTTCCTGTGGAATTATGACAACGTTTATAAATCTAAAAAAAGTTGATTTTTATCATTCTATTGCTTTTTTGGTTCTTACTATTTCTTCTTTACTAAAATAGACATATAATAAAATAATATGTAAGAAAAAGTTAAGAGAGTAGGGATAATATAAGTATGGATATTGTAACTCAAAAAATAAATATTTTTATTTATTTGAGAAACCATTATGTTAAAATTATTGTAAAGTTTTTATGATCAAGTTGGTTAAATAGAAGAGACACCTATCCAAATAAGACTATTGAAACATTGTTCACTAACCCACTAGGGGGAATGAGTAGTTGTAGAAGGTTGATTGACAAGTGGCAGCACTAGCATTTCACTTTCTAGCTGTTGTAGGAAGCAAATTCCCTAAAATTGTGGTCATGTTCCCAAATTGTGGTCATCTTCCCTAAGAGAGGGAACTGAGCAGGTGACTGATTTAATTTCAAAACTGACCCAAAGAGTTAGGAAATCTTATAAACATCATCGAATTTAGCTGGAGGCTCACTACATTCTATTCCAAGGGAATGAAGGCTTGTGACTGCTGCAAATTGAAAAGTTAGGCACACAAGGAATTCGATGAGGGGATAACTATAGTGAATTGTTGAGTTAAGTCTGATATTGAGTGCTAAGTTTCAGAAAGTTTTATGTGTACTGTTACACAGTCTCTTCATCCTAGTGGTTTAGTGAACAAGCTCGAGAGTCCTAAGAAAGTAATATTGGCTGCTTGAAGAGATGGTTGGGTGGAACGGTCTCCTTTGGGTGTTTGTCCCTGTTCCGCAAATTATCTAGGTTCTAAATTGTTTGTTGTTTATCTGTAATTTTAATTTATATCTGTATTTTGTTTATGCAAAATGTGTAATATGTACAAATTTTTAATGGTAACTGTTTTATATGGTATCTATCTAGAAAGGAAAAACTATATTTATTTCCCGATGATATTATAAACAATTTTTCTGATGAATATTACTCTAATAGTTGTAAAACACATCATTATAGTTGTAGATTATAATGATAAGTGATATATAGAAAATTCATTTCTCCTTCAGTCAGTATTAGTTGAATTACATTTATTTTAATTAGAATTACTAAGTTCCAAACTAGAATTCAAATCTCCCTCTTATCACTTAGTATACCTAAGATTTACTTAGTCATGTATTATATACTTATACTTTCTTATCAGTAATAAAAAAAAACTAGGGTTTATAAAGCTAATTTCTAAACTTCTATAAAACTTCATTATAACCCTTCAGTTTTCGACAAGGTTCTATTAAAAGGGATCTTCTACGTAATTATACATTACAACATTTTAAAACAACAATTAAACAATTTTACAAAGTACACGATTATTATTCTTTATTGAATTATATATTAAAAATACTACCCAAAAGCTAATCTCTTTATATCAAAGATGCAAATCTTGTAACTCTCGACAATCATAGAGTATATCTATACTACTAGGGCTTTACAAAGAAATTCAACAATGAATTTTAATCAAAACTAAAATAAAACCATACTGTTCAAACATTTGTTTCAATATATTATAAATCCAAACCGAAAATATTATTATTTGGCCTCACTACCCATCTTTAACAAATCAAAACAGAGTAATGGCCTCACGGTCGTTACTGTTTGAACTAATCCATTATTACTCAAACCCAGTATTGAAGTAGAAACGGCCCTTCGACCTTAAAATGATTTTTAATTAACCGGTGTTCAATCTACAATAAAATTTTAGTAATCATTTGGTTTTCAGATTTAAACATGCTCTCAGCTAAAACAAGAAATACGAACTGTTCCATTCTAATAAACCTCCAATTCATAAATTCATCCAAAACCGAGTTTGAATCCCATATGATAAGTTATAGCTATAGAAAGTAAAACAATTTATAAACTAGAACTCGTAAATCCATCTGCTGCTAAACCAATGCCTTACGGCGCATTGGGAAATATTTTCCCTATTTCATTAACAAAGCATTGCTCTAAAATAAAAATAACTAAAATGAAAACATAGCAACGACCTCTCGGCCTTAACAATTTATTTATTTATCTACTGCAAAATTTATGAAGAGCCTCATGACTTTAATAAAGATCAAGAATAATAAATTACAGAGTCTTAACCATGGCAACATTCATACTACCAAAACAAGAAAACGAATTGACTATAAAAACACATTATCAAGCCCTCATGGGAGTATATTTTATTTTAAACAAAAAACTCTATAAGTATGGAGCGACAGCCGAAAGGACTAACCAAACACTCCACCAGTTCTCTTAAACCACAACAAGTTATTTGAATACATTATAGTATCAGTATTGAGGAGGATTTCTCCTTTTAAAACCCACTTTCAAATACCACAATGCAAAACCAAGAAAATCGCCATGGATATAACAACATGAAAATCGCAGGAACAGTCCAGGGCAAGAGAACGTAGTTAAGGCACAAGTCCCACAAGCCTCAGAGCCATGGGGAAATGAGGGACGGGTCTTACCAAGACCAAAATTCCATTAAGTGCAGAGACCATTAAAACCCAACACAGTATTCCAAATCCGAACCTCCTGCACATTAAACCCATCGAGGTCAAACTTTGAAGCTATATTAAATTCGTCATAGCAAGGAACAGTAAATTAACCAAAGGATGAAACTTACCCCACAATAGACTGAGCAAGCAGTAAAATTTTCATTGCTGCCTTTGTGGAGCACGCCAACAGAGAAAACAACTAAGCCACCAAATTTTGCAGAGAGGAAATGAAGGTGTAGGCCACGATGCCAACTTCTTCACAGTAAGACCTATGCGATATTGCGCACTAGACTGTGAAGCCAATATCTTGGAGGCCGAAGGATCATCTCTCCTCCCCTCTATTCTCTCCACGGCTTCTAACAAAACAAGAAAATAACATGGAAACAGACCATTAACAAAAATCTATGAACTTTTAAACCCTTAGGGTTTTAGATGTGACATTTCATGCCACTAATTGGTGCATTTAAAACCGTCACATGGATTGCACAGGGTCGCATTTAGTCCAAGGACCTAACCATCAAATCAATTTAGTTTACAAACCTTTATTTTATCATTGATGCCATAATGTGTTCTTATTGCATGATTTTAATGTCTTTTGGTAATAATAGATCGTATCCCTTTTATCTTTTGTTAAGTCCTTTTCTTATGATTTTTCTTAGGAGGTGTTGTATACCCTAGTTAGGCCCTTGTATTTTAGCGAAGAGGTTTTAAACCTTGTCATATTCACCTACAAGAAGATTCATAAAAATGCATTAGCCATATGAGCTAAGTAAGACCCACATCTCTTTTCCCCTAGCATCTAAGTATGGTAGAACAAACATCCAATGACGAACATAAGCAGCTAGCACAATGACTTTAAAACAACAGAAATACAAGTGACATTCTTTCATAGAAGTAAAGTAGTGTCGCCATAGTTTTAAGTCGCGGCATAAAATCATCATAAAGAGACATTTATGTCAGAGATAATAGACTACAAACGTTCTTGTAAGGATATTTTTTATTTACGTTATCCCTTGGTTGCAGTGAAACATAAGTCACATCTTATAGTTGTCATAACTATGTCTTTTATATGAAACGTAACTTAAAGCAAATGCAAGGGTTCATTTATCCTTTATTTTTCCAGTTAGTTCATTTGTTGAATTTCTTTTTTACGAAATTTGGAGATGTTACATGTGGCATCAAAGCAAGTTTCCAAACACTAGGCCTGATTGGCTCACTCACACGTAAACAGGAAACAAAATATATTGATCATGTTTTAAATTATTCTATACATAAATATAAAATTGTATTTTGCAGGAAATGGAAGGAGCTGAAACATCTGCTGAAAATGGATCCCATCACAATAATCCAGACAATATTTATGTGGATTTAAATAATCAACCCTCAAAGTTATTTCAAACGGTGAAAGAACTAAAGGATGAACTACAAACTGTGAAAGTAGATCATGAAAGAATTTTGGAACTAAATCATATTTTACTAGACAAAATACACAACAGAGGTAAAGATAAAATAAATCTGTATGACACCGATTCTAGAACAATATCATACAAAAACAAGGGTAAGAAATTAAAATTTTCTAATAGTGAATCTTATTTAGGAGTTAAAGTAAGGTTGAATAGAGGAAGATATACATACACAAGTGAAAGTAGTGAAAACGACCGTAGTACTAGGAAAAGGAAGTATAATCCTTATGAAGAAATCTTAGGAGAATTTAAAAAGATAAAACCTCCCATGTTTAACAGGAAAATGGAAAAGGGTGAAGAAGCCGAGGCTTGGTTATCGGGGATGAAAAATTACTTTCATATTTATAACTAATCCAATAGAGTGAAAGACGAGATGGCTATCTATAACCTAACTAGAAAAGAGGACATCTGGTGGCAAGACATAAAAAGAGTCAAAATCCTTAAGGACTCAGTATTAACTTGGAGAGTCTTTAAAAAGTAATTTAAAAAGTAATTTTTTATCTGAACAATATTATGAAGAAAGAGCTAAAGAGTTTTATGAACTGAAACTAGGCTCAATGTCAATGAAAGAGTTAGGTAGCAAATTTCTAAATTTACTAAGATATGCACCATATATAATTGATGAAAGGCCTAAAATACAAAGGTGTCTATGTTGTCTGCCTACTAGCTCCAATGATAGAATTGAATTGATAATCCAAATACCCTTGAAGATCCAATGATAAAAGCCGACTTTTGTTACGAACAAAGTAAAAATAGAGAAAGCATACCTAACTAGAAAAATAAGAGAGCAAGTAACTTTGACCAGAAAGGAAAAGGTTTTAAGCCTAATAAAAGTTTCGGCAACAACTCTCGGAATTTCTCTAAGAATAATTATCAAGGAACATATTTTAAAGGTAAAACACAGCAAAACATTACAGCACCAAAAGGCAGAGACATGCCTAATAATTATGTTAAAAAAATGAACATAAGAAACTTGTAAAATGTTGGGAATTTCAAGGACCGCATTATGCCAAGTATTGTTCGAACAGAAAGGGGAACGTCAGTAATGTGCATACCATTCAGGAAGAGGAAACAGTTGGAGATGTAGAAAATGAAATTCCCATAATAGATGCAGCATTGGAAAATCGATAGGCTAATCATCAAACCTCCATGGTGGAAGTACAAGATATGATACAAAACCAGACTGTTTCTATTCTGACTGACCCAGGTGCTAGTTTAAGCTATGTGTCACCTAGCATAGTGGAAAAATGCAATTTACCTTTGAAAAAGTTTGAAAAATCTAGGTTGGTTCAGTTAGCTATAGAGACTAAAAGAAAAGTGGTTAATTATGTTGAAAACTGTGAAATGTTTATGAGTCACTTCAAAACTCAAGTAAAGTTAAATGTGTTACTGTTAGGATCTTATGATGTTATAATAGCTATGGATTGGTTGGAAAGACATCAAGTAATTTTAAATTGTTTTTAGAAAACATTTACTTGTTGAAGTGATAAAGGAGAAATAATTACAGTCAAAGGGATACCTAGGCAAGTTTCTGTTAGATAAATCTTAGGATTACAAATGAAAAATATTGTAAAGTCTTTGCTAGACATTATAAATAACGAACATATGGATAAAGAATATAAGCTGGAATTCGATGATATTCCAATCCTACAAGATTTCTCGGATATTTTCCAAAAAAAAAATCCAGTATTACCTCTGAAGAGAGGTTTGGATTTTACTATTGAATTAGTAGCAGAAGTTATACCTAATTCAAAGGCTCTTTATCAAATGAACATTTGAGAACTTAATGAATTAAAATTACAATTACGAGAACTAATAGACAAAAATTATGTAAGACCAAGTGTATCCCCTTGGGGAGCACCTGTCTTAGTTGTTAAAAATAAAGACGGTACATTACGTCTATGTATAGACTATCGTCAACTAAAAAAAACTGAAAATTAAAAATAGATATCATATTCCCCGCATTGATGATCTGTTTGATCAGATACGCGAAGCAATGATATTTTCAAAAATAGACTTGAGCTGGATATCATCAAGTCATAATTAAAGACGAATATATTTTTAAGACCGCTTTCAGAACTAGATACGAGCACTATGAGTTTGTAGTTATGCCCTCTAGGCTAACAAACACTCCAAGAACTTTTATGTGTTTAATGAACAGTGTCTTAAGTAAATACTAAAATAAATTTGTAGCCGTCTTCATAGTTGAAAAATTAATTTATTTGAAAATGAAAGAAGAACATGATGAACGCTTGCAAATAATACTAAAGGTTCTAAGAGAACATAAATTGTATGCAAAATTCAGTAAATGAGAATTTTATAAAGATAAGATACAGTATCTAGGGCACGTGATATCTGAGGAAGGGATATCAGTAGACCCATATAAAATAAAAGCAATAATTGATTAGCATGTTCCCAAAGATGTAACATATGTACGATCATTCATGGGAATTACTGGTTATTAACAGAAATTCATCGAAGGATTCTCGAAGATTGTGAATCCCATAACGTATTTGCAGAAAAAGGGAAAAAATATTTGTATGGAATCAAAAGTGTGAAGAAAGCTTTAATAAATTAAAAGAATTGTTAACTACTGCACCTATATTAAAAATAGCAGATCTAGACAAAAAATTTTGTTGTATGCATTGATGCATGCAATGAAGGCTTGGGTGGAGTATTAACACAAGAAGGCCATGTAATTGCTTATGAATTGAGGAAGCTAAAAACACATGGAATGAATTATGTAACTTATGACTTAGAGCTGGTTTCCATAATTCATTCTCTAAAAATGTGGCTCCATCATCTAATTGGTAAAAGATTCTTTTTAATGTCTGATAAGATAATATTGAAGTATTTGTTTGATCAACAAAATATGAATGCAAGGTAATCTAGATGGTTAGATTTCCTAAGCGAATATGATTTTGAAATCAAACACATCAAATGAAAAGAAAATAAAGTGGCTCATTCCTTAAGCAGAAATGCAATAAAAAATTTTATAGCTGCCATTAACAGTTATAAAACAGAATTAGATGAAAGTTGGAAGAAGGGATAAAACTTGACAAGGAATACCAAAATCTACGAGAAAAAGTAACTCATAATGAATCTGAAAATGTAAAAAAATATTACAGTTTAAATTAAAAATGATTAATGTTGTATAAAAACAGAATTTATGTGCCTACCATACCAGAAATTAAATTGCTGATTTTAAATGAAGTACATAAAAGTCCTTATTCCAGACATATGGGGTATCAAAAGATGATAACAATGTTAAGAAAATAATATTTTTGGCCTAATATGAAGAACGAAGTTGCTGAACATATAGCTACATGTATAGAATGTCATCAAGTTAAAGCTAAGCATCAACACCCAATAGTTCTTTTACAACCATTACCAATTCCAAATTGGAAATGGGATTTCATCAATCTTGATTTTATAACTAGTTTGCCTAAAAATTAAAAATAAAATGATTCAATAATGGTAGTAGTGGAAAAACTAAGCAAGGAAACACACTTTATACTTGTTAAAACAACTTATAAAGTTGCTAACATTGCTGAAATCTTTATGAAGAAATTTTTTCAGTTGCACGGAATTCTGAAGGTAATAATTTCTGACAGAGATCCTAAGTTTATGGGTAGTTTTTGGAAGTCATTGTTTAAAGGACTAGATATTAAATTGAATTTCAATACTACTTATCATCTGAAAACTAATGGACAAACATAAAGAGTCAATCAAGTACTAGAATACATGTTACGAATGTATGTTAGAGACTATCCCAAGAAATTGGAAGATTGTTTGCACTTAGTTGAATTTGCGTACAATCATCATTATCAAGCTTCAGCTAAACTTATTCCTTTTGAAATATTATATCTTAGAAAATGTAATACTCCCATTAAATGGAGTAATCCAGTTGACAGATTGATGTTAGGACCTGACTTGTTAAAATAACTAGAACTAATAGTGAAACAGGTAAAAGGAAATTTAAAAATTGCTCAGGACAAACAAAAGAAGCACGCAGACCTTAAAAGAACTCATAAATAATTCCAAGTAGGTGAGCATGTATTTGTTAAGATAAAACCCCGAAAGAGATCCTTTAAGTTGGGGAATTGTGCTAAATTAACACTGAGTTATTGTGGACCATTCGAAATATTGACAAGATTTGGCCCAGTGGCATATCAGTTAGCTTTGCCACCTAATCTTAGAATACATAATGTCTTTCTTATTTCCATATTGAAAAAGTATGTGCATGATGCTACTCATGTGATCGACTGGAATGTTATTCAAGTAGAACACGAAGGATATTTTCAGGAGGAACCAGACTGTATTCTCGACAAGAGGGAAATTTTTATTCGGAATTGCACCATTGGACAGGTAAAGGTGCAATGGAAACACCTCAGTACAAATGAAGCAACCTAGGAATTGGAGAGTCATATGCAGGAAGCATATCCAGCTCTACTCCAGGAAGGCTCAGAATAAAATTAAGCAACATCGAGGATGGTGTTGAACTTAAGGGGGGGTGTTTGTAACCCACCTAGAATTGAAAAATAAATATTTTTATTTATTTGAGCAACCATTATGTTAAAATTATTGTGAAGTTTTTATGACCAAGCTGGTCAAGGATGATTGTAATTGAATATTTATTTATTTTAATAATTAAATATAAGAGACACCTATCCAAAGGAGACTGTTGAAAGAGTGTTCACTGACCCACTAGGGGGAATGAGCAGCTGTAGAAGGCTGATTGACAAGTGGTGTCACTATCATTTAACTTTTTAGTTGTTGCAGGAAGCAAAATCCCTAAAATTGTGGTCATGTTCCCTGAGAGGGGGAACTAAGCAGGTGGTTCATTTAATTTCAAAACTAGCCCAAATACCTAGGAAATCTTATAAATACCATCGAATTGAGTAGGAGGCTCACTACATTCTATTCCAAGGGAATGAACCTTATGACTGTTACAAACTGAAAATTCAGGCACACAAGGAATTCGATGAGGGGATAGCTAAAGTGGAATTGTTGAGTTAAGTCTTCTATTGAATGCTAAGTTTCATAAATTTTTGTGTGTACTCTTACACAGTCTCTTCATCCTAGTGGTTTAGTGAACAAGATCGGGGGTCCTAAGAAATTAATCTTGGCTGCTTCAGGAGACGGTTGGGTGGAACGGTCTCCTTTGGGTGTTTGTCCCCCTTTTCCAAATTATCTAGGTTCTAAACTTTTTGTTGATTATTTGTGATTTGTTTTAATATCTGTATTTTGTTTATGCAGAATGTGTAATGTATACAGAGTTTTAATGGTAATTGTTTTATATGGTATCTGTCTGAAAAGGAAAAACTGTAGTTATTTCCTTATTATATTATAAACATTTTTTCTGATGAATATTACTCTAACAGCTGTAAAACCCATCATTATATTTGTAGATTATAATGATAAGTGATATATGGATAAGGAATTTCTCCTTCAGTTAGTATTAGTTGTAGTACACTTATCTTAATTAGAATTACTAAGTTCCAAACTAGAATTCGAATCTCCCTCTTATCACTTAGTATACCTAATATTTACTTAATCATGTATTATAGAATTATGTTTTCTTATGAGTAATAACCAAAAACTAGGTTTTATAAATATAATTTCTAAACTGCTATAGAACCTCATTATAACCCTTCAGTTTTCGACATGGTTCTATTAAAAGGGATCTTCTACATAATTATACATTACAATTTTTTAAAACATCAGTTAAACAGTTTTACAAAGTACAAGATTAGTATTATTTATGTAATTATATATTAAAAATCCTACCCAAAAGCTAATCTCTTTATATCAAAGAGACAAATCCTATAACTCTCAAAAATAAGAGAGTATATCTATAATACTAGGGTTTTACAAAGAAATTCAACAATGAATTTTAATCAAAACTAAACAAAAACCATATTTTTCAAACTTTTGTTTCAATATATTATAAACCCAAATTGAAAATTTTTATTATTTGGCCTCACGACCATAACTGTTAACTAATCCATTATTACTCAAACCCAGTATTGAAGTAGAAATGGCCCTTCAACCTTAAAAGGATTTTTAATAAACCAGTGTTCAATCTACAATAAAAATTTAGTAATGATTTGGTTTTCAGATCGAAACCTTCTCTCAGCTAAAACAAGAAATAAGAACTGTTCCATTCTAATAAACCTCCAATTTATAAATTCATCCAAAGATGAGTTCGAATCCCATAGGAAAATTTTACCCGTAAATAGTAAAACAATTTATAAACTAGAACTCATAAATCCATCTGCTGCTAAAACTAATGCGTTACGACGCATTGAGAAATATTTTCCCGATTTCATTAATAGAGCATTGCTCTAAAATAAAAATAACTAAAATGAAAACAGAGCACCAGTCTCACGGCCTAAACAATTTATTTATTTATCTACTGCAAAATTTATGAATAGCCTCACGACTTTAATAAAGACCGAGAATAATAAACTATAGAGTCTTAACCATGGAAACATTCATACTACCAAAACAAGAAAGCGAATTGACTGTAAAAATACGTTATCAATCCCTCACAGGAGTATATTTTATTTTAAACAAAAAAATCTACAATTCTGGAGCGATGGCCAAAAGGACTGAGCAAACACTCCACAAGTTCTATAAAACTACAAAAATATATTTGAATACATTACAGTATCAATTGAGGAGGATTTCTCCTTTTAAAACCCTCTTTCAAATACCACAATGCAGAACCAAGAAAATTACCATGGATATAACGACATGAAAATCACAGGAACAGTCCAGGGAAAGAGAACGTTGTTAGGCCACAAGTCCCACAAGCCTTAGAGCCATGAGGAAACAAGAGACACGTCTTACCAGGACCAAAACGCCAATAAGTGCAGAGACCATTAAAACCCAACGCAATAGTCCAAAGCCGAACCTCCTGCACATTAAACCCATTGAGGTCAAACTTTGAAGCTATGATATATTCGTCATAAGGAATAGTAAATTAACCAAAGGAAGTCACTTACCCCACAATAGACTAAGCAAGCAATAAAAGTTTCATTGCCACCTTTTTGGAGCACGCCAACAGAGAAAAAAACTCAGCCACCAAGTTTTGCAGAAAGGAAATGAAGGTGTATGCCACAATGCCAACTTCTTCATAGTAAGACAGATGCGATATTGCGCACTAGAGTGTGAAGCCAATATCCTGGAGGCTGAAGGATCATCTCTCCTCCCCTCTTCTCTCTCCACAGTTTCTAACAAAACAAGAAAATAACGTGGAAATAGACCATTAACAAAAATCTAGGAACTTTTAAACCCTTCGGGTTTTAGATGTGACATTTCATGCCGCTAGTTGGTGCATTTAAAACCATCAGATAGCCTGTGCAGGGTCATATTTAGTCCAAGTATGTAACCATCAAATCAATTTAGTTTACAAACGTTTATTTTATCATCGATGCCATAATGTGTTCTTAATGCATGATTTTAATGTCTTTTGGTAATAATAGATCGTATCCCTTTTATCTTTTGTTAAGGCCTTTTCTGAGGCCTTTGCTTAGGAGGTGCGGTGTACCCTAGTTAGGACCTTGTATCTTAGCTAGGAGGTTTTAAACCTTGTTGTATTCACCTGCAAGAAGTTTCATAAAATGCATTAGCCATATGAGCTAAATAAGACCCGCATCTCTTTTCCCCTAGCATCTAAGTACGGTAAAATAAACATCCAATGACGAACATAAACTGCTAGCACAATGAATTTAAAACAACAGAAATATAAGTGACATTCTTTCACAGAATTAAAGTAGTGTCGCCATAGTTTTAAGTCGCAGCATAAAATCATCATAAAGAGACATTTATGTCAAAGATAAGAGACTACAAACTTTCTTGTAAGGATCTTTTTGACTCTACGTTATCCCTTGGTTGCAGTGAAACATAAGTCACATCTTATAGTTGTCGTAACTATGTATTTTATATGAAACATAACTTAAAGCAAATGTAAGGGCTCATTTATCCTGTATTTTTGTCATTTGTTGATTTTTTTTTTACAAAATTTTGAGATGTTCCAGATATTGCAAAAAAATATATTATGATGTGGATGAAAATGTTGTGTTTCTCTATTTTATCATTTTTTTTTCTAGGACTACAAAAACTATGAGTACATTCATCATTCATGTTATCCCAAATGTAATTGACTTGTCACTATTATTCAAGAAAACCAATAAAATAACTCATTAATAGTATGTGAAAATGTAGACTTTCAACATGCCAATGCCTCTAGACTTTTAACCTATTTATTTTCAAATTAAATTATGATTATTATTAATAAATATTAAAAAGTATTTTTATATTGTATAAGTTATATTTTTAATCCCTTCATCAACCAATATTATTGGAACCTTTGAAATCCAAATAATTTAACTTTTACTTTTAATTTATAATTTATAAAAAAATTATTTTTTATTTTATTACATTTGAATATTTAAATTTATGTATTTTGAGTGCACTTGGAAATGAAAAGATGTTAATGTGATTATTGTTATCTAATTAATTCGATGAATAAGGTACTAATACCAAATCATTTAATATTTTTCTCAAGAAGTGTTCATATATATATATATATATATACTTTATTGTAGCACCAAAAGAATCATAAACTATGAGGATTTATTGGTGTGAATCTAAGTACCAATTAGAAAGACATAATTTTCACATCAAATAAAAATACCAACCTTAATGTCACTCGAGAGTTGATTACAAGATCTACATAGATCGTATTATATACTAGTGTTATCTATGAGTAAGATGAATTGGTTATTTTAGGATGTATGACGTTGGGTATAATGCATATTATTGCTACCTAATCTTCTCTTGGGAAACATGAAAGAAATTTTAATTCAGTCATTGTAATATAGGGAAATTTTGTTAAAATAATATAATTTTACAAAATAGTCTACTTGTACTTTACATTATCATTATTTCACTTTCGGGAGATGTCACTGATGTAAAAGGTCATGTAAAAGTCATAACCCTATGCTGTAATTCCAGTCATTAGTACCACGAAAAGAATAATATACTTATTATTCTAAGATTTCCTAGGTATGTCGGCCCTGCCAATTAGATAGGTTGGTTTAGTTAGGTTAAAAGTCACTTGGGAAGATTAGTATAAATAGGGAGACACCCTCCCTCATCTATACACACTCACTCACACTTGTATTGTGTAAGAGAGAGAAGGAAGGAAGGACAGAGAAGGAGGAGGACTAGTGTCTTTGGTGTTTGGGCTGTTATGCTGTGGGTTTGGTCTCTCTCTCTCTCTCTCTCTTATGAGACCTTGTTATTTGGTCATTACATTCAGGTAATCTATATTGAGGAGTTTTTGTTGAGTTTCTCCCTTTAGGGTTTCCCACGGTAAATTGTTGTGTACCGTGTGATTGTGTTTCTTTCAGTGATCCTCTCTATGTTGTTGTTGTGAAAATGTATTAAATGCTTATCAAGTTAGGACTTAAGTTATAGCTGCATATAAAATTTAACATGGTATTAGAGCTAGCCTAAAAAGAGCATCTTTCATGAGGTAAATATCTCTCTCCTTCTCCAGACAAGAAAATTAAGGTTTTCGACTAAAGAGGAGTTTTGAGTGCAAGTGACATAGGGAAGTGCTCCCATCCTAGGCACATCTTTCGGTAGAAAGATATAAATTTTTCAGTGGCAAGATCCTTTAGAAATTCAAATCCTAGTTTGGCTTGGAACTAGAAAACCAAAAAACCATAAACCCAGAAACATAACGAGAAATTGTAGTCAAGAATATTGTAAGTCTAGTTCAAAGGTTAGAATTTGAATTCTTCAGAAACTGATTGTACCAACATTGTCACGAACCTGTAAAATACACCATAAAAAAAACTTTTTATAAATATTGGGAGTCGAGGAAGAGGCCTGATCTGAAATTTCACGGTCTTTTAACCATTAATTTGCATTTGAATTTGCATGTTAAATAATCATAAACATGCTTAACAATAGAAATTTTAAATGCTTTAAATAATTCACAAAGCAAATAAAAACAGATATGCAAATCAGAAATAGAAGACACAACTGATAACGAAGTTCACCCCTCCTGGGCTACATCTCTAGGTCGCGTCCAATGGGAAGGTCAATCTATTAAGTCTTCAAAAGTTTACAATTGAGTGTTCAGGAAACACTTCAGAATTCTTTTTTTCTTTTAGAAGAAATAAATAGCACCATTGAAGTCCTTGCGAAATTCTGAGAAAAACAAATATAAACGTGAATATATTTTCCTGAGACCTCCTCTGACATGCAAAACGAGAAAACCCTTTTCCCTGCGTGTACTAACTGTACTTTCCTTCCTCAAGAACTATGCACATTCATGTATGTACTTCACGCCTCATGATCTATGCCCACGCTAGGTATTGGGATCTATTCCCACGCTGTGTTGAACTCTGAATCGTGAACTCCCTGAACTTTCAAAATCCATGGCCTTTTTATAAGGTTAAAAATCATGGTTTTGGGGTTGCGGGCCATCGGCCACACACCCTTTTTGAGCGCCCATCCTCGACGCAATATTTAACCATATATTCCCAATCCCTACCAAGGCTCATCGTAATGGCATGTTGGTAGGTCGTGGGGGATATGTGGCAGAGGTCCCGGGGTGAAACCCACGGGCCTCTACCCTTCCTACACTATTTTTTAATAGTGTTATATAATGGTTTATATGGCAGCACGTTGATATATATTAACCACGTTACATGATGGTTAACATAAGGTTCGATGGATATGGTTTGTTTCTTTGCGATAAGGTTTAAATGGTTTATTTGTCGCTTGTATGGATAAGGGTTAGTTCCACCATATGGTTTACAACATATAATATAGATCACAATGGGGGCCTCGATGTTGGCACGGGGTCGACGGCTATGCCCTTGGCCTCTCCCCATTTTTTAATTTTCAAACCTTTCAACCATGATATAATGTGATTGTCAATGGAGCTTATGTTGACATTGGTGGAGGTCTTGGGTTCGATTCCCATAGTTCTAACCCACATAACCTATAAACCATTTTTGTCACCATTTTTTAAACATTTTTAACTTTCATTGTCGACACTTCAAATGCTGACAACTTCTGCATCCTAAGACTGTTTCACACGAAATAAACTTTGCTAGAAAGTTGCCGACGAGCTATTTTATCTTGTAAGATTTTATTTTAATTTTGAAGCCTTTAAATTTGATCGAATTTGAGATGATCCACCTAGATCAATGTCACTTTATATAATAGTGATAACATTAAAATTATGATTACATCTAAATCTAGGGAGAAGATGTAGCGAGATAAATAGGTAGAGGATAAGAGAAAATTAAGATATTATAAGGAGGTGATCAACCCTAATCTAGATAATCGAAAGTATCTCTACGTTTTAACTAGTGTTAAGAAAATAATAAACGTATACCGAAATAAGAACAAACTCTTATAAGCTCCATAGTGAAACAAGGTGTCTTACCATTCCTAAGATTCCATGAGATGAAAGAATGTGTCATATTTGTGATACAAGAGGGTTGAAAATGAAAATCATTTTCTCACAAAATGCCATGTATTTTTTTCAGAAGAAAAAAAACCAGTCCTTAATATTCATTTATGAATCAAAGGGAATTTTTTACATTGCACACTTAGCTGAGAGGTTCACTTCAGTGCTACAGCAAGGAAAATATGTCAAAAAATATGGGCAGGAGATCACCAAGTCGTTCTAGGAAAAATACAAAGCCGAAAAGGAGCTGGGAACATCAAACAACAAGTAATACAAGAAAGTCCCAATAGTTCCCTGATAGACACAGAAGTAATCTACCCAGAGCACAGTGAGAGGTCAGAGAGTTGATCCAACAAAGATGCCCTCGAGATATAGCTCAAAAAACTCAAGTGATGAAAAATAATCAAAGTCAACAAGTTCCCAAAAAGACAATACTAAGCTCCAGCGCTGAGCTCTAAAAGAGTTGAAAATCACCATTCCCAATAATGATATCCTCATATATCTTAGAGAAATAATAGTGGTCATGGGCCAATAAGAGGGCATCTTTAGATAAGCCATCTACTCTTTGATTGTGCTCTCTGTAGACGTGAATGATGTCCAAACAGAAATCTATCCATCAAGGTTCTGATATTTTCACACCAATGGCCCAGCTCAAGAGAATATAAGGTAGTCTTATTGTTTATCCAGTTGATGACCACAAAAGAATCACCAAAGATATGTAGAGTAGGGAGACCCCAATCTGAATTCAAAACTAGAAAGGCCCAAAGAGCTAGGAGCTCCACTCTCATGTTTGTACTAAGGCCACAACCAAGTTTGTAGTAGAAAGTGTGGACCCTGCTGATAGAAATGTCGATACCTGCTCCTCCTAGCTGGTCTGCGGCAGCTCCATCAAAAAAACCATATGGATAAACTAACACAGGAGCTGACCCAATGTTTTTGAGCTTCATATTTTTATCCAGGACTGGATAATGATGCAAGAGGAATTCAATTTGGTTGATCATGTTGGAGAGAGATACCACCCTGTCATAAAAATGTATTTCTTGCGTACATATCATCATGAACAGGATGAGGCGGTAGAGAAGACAAGGATTCAAACACCAACTAAAAATATCCTTCCTCTAGGAGCCAAGCTCGGTTAAATTTAGAGGGATACTTGTGGGCTTGAAACTTAGTGTTCCATTCCAGAAAAATCGAATAGTGATCCGAGACATTAGAGGGGAAAGACCAAACTCAGTGTCTAAACATGCTAGGAACGAGTGAGGCGGATACCAGAAATATGTCTAGTCCCTTACCGAGGCCCTCTTCACCTGCTCTACCATTTCTCCAGGTTGGCCCCGCACAAGGAGGGGCAATGTCGACCATAATGGAGTTAGAGTTGATCTGAGAGAAATAAGATTCCATTGGGTCAAATTGAGCCTTTTTTCCCCAAATCTCCGTAGCATTTAGTGTGAAATTAAGGTCTCCATCTAGGATCAAGTTAGGTAGAATAAGTAAACCATCACCCCCCACATTTTTCTAGAAAGCATCTCTATTTTGATAAGGCCCATAACAATTGAGAATGGAGAAGATAGTAGTGGAACCCCAAAATCTAGATTCTACCAAGATTCTTGCTGATGTCTCAAAAGCCTTGCAACGTACAGAGAGAGGGTTCCACCCTGAAAGCAACCCTCCAGAGAGACTTACTGCATCAAGAGCACAAAATTCCCATCTAGATAGGAGATTTGAGAAAGAAAGTCGAGCATGATAGTGACTGCACATGGTTTCCTGGATCGAAATCATATCGGGAGCCAAAGAAAGAAGGAGGGTGCGGAGGGTTTTTTGTTTATCCAACCCCCTGAAGCCACACACATTGAGAGATACAATCCTCATTAAGAACCACTGAGGGTGGGTGACAATTCTCTAAGAACCCGGGATGGAGGGGTAGCATGACTTCTAGCTACATTTTTAATTATGACCAACAGAGGAGTGTAAGGGGGGGCTTCAGAACCCAGAACAACACTCAAAGAAGGCTTCTTCTTTGGCTTCCTAATGGTCACATTCTCAAAATGTATGGAGCCAAGTGGCAGCGTGGAGGGAGAGAGAGGTGACTTTGCTCAAAAAATAGCCAGATGTTTCATGAGTGCAGGGTCTGAGAAAGCTAGAGCTTCACAAGGGCTGTCTGGGGTATGAGAGCAAGGGCCTGAGGGCCCAACACCCACTAAGGGTGGGAATTCCTCCGAGGTGAAAAGGGGAGCATCAGGGGGTTAAGGGAAAGGATCAAGTGGTCCATCATATACAAAGGGAGGGTAAGCCTCCAGAGAGTAAGTGGGGACAACTTCTCCACAGGGAAGACCCTTCGAGGGAGAACTAATAAGGTCAACTATCGGCATCTCCCTTGAGCAAGTTAGGGTGCCAAGGAAGAAGAAACCAGAGGAGTCTTCGAAAGAGCAGCACAAGTCTCAATATCATGAATATACAAGAGTTCTCTTTTTGTAAGGTCCTCAAAGGTAGAAAGAGAGTGTAAGTTATAGAAACCTACAGGAGGAGATGACGAAGTAGCGAGTACAATCGATGGGGGTGGAGAAAAACCACTGCTCGTGGGAGTGGATCCTCCATATAGTATCAGAGGATCTCATCCCATGAAGAAAAGCAGGGAAAGATCGACGCCGGTGACCCACAACATTGCACTAGTTGCACTTGAACGACACATTTAAGTAATCTAACCGTTGGCAGATATGGATATCATTGCACAAGATCTCTATTTTGGCAGGTAACCCCCTGGATACATCCAGTTTGACCAACACCTTTGTCATTTTTTTGTCGAAGATAAGCTGAAAATCATCTTCTACGGCAACAAAGCGGCCAAGGGTATTCACAAGGATCTCGAGGAAGTCCCTGATCTAGAGAGGGAAAGGAAGAGATGGTAGTAAAACCTAGAGGTGGCGTTTTACTACACATTTGCGTAGGGGGTCAAAATCCATGTGCCATCTGCTAAGCACAAGCAACCCTTTGTCAATCCACCAAAGCGAATCCAAGATTTGAGTTGCATCCTTTTCTTCCAGGAAGAATCCAGCCATTAGCGAGAAGAATAATAGTAGGGACATAAGTAAGGATGGGATTCCAATGCCTCGTCGACCACTCCACCCATTCTCTTTTACCCATGCTGCAACACTCCAGTCTACCCACCAAGGCATTACTACACAGGGCACCCACCATGTCCATATAGATATGACGACCCAGGACATATCAAAGCTTACCTTCCAGAGCTTTAATAGTCTTGGTATGATGGCGAGCTTGGGATTTTTCATAGCCATCCGGAGGACCCAAACCCTTGGTAACCTGATGAGCCATATAAAAATAACCGAGGTCAAACAGAGAAGTTGACAGTTGTCTCGGTGTTTACCCTGCAGGAGGAAAGAGAAAAAACGATGGATTAAATAGAGACCAGAAAGAACCACAGAGGAGAGTGGGGTACCTAAAACGAAACGCACGCCCCCAAAAGTCACAGAGAAACGACCGGAACCCTAATCTGTAGAAGGGCTAGAATTGAAACAAGGTCACAAGAAGAAGAAGTAGAAGCCTGTTAAAGGAGCAAACTAAAACCCCGAGAGGAGCGATACTGATAAACATAGAATCATGAACGAGTCAATACAAGTGACAGAGACCCCAAGAAAGAGAACCGTGTATCCCAAGTGATGCAGATGCCAGAAACCATGAGATAAAACAGGTCTCGACGATAGCCAAGAGACGAGAAAGGGGGAAACAGAAAAAATGCAGGCACGAAAACCGACAGAGTACTATCCCAGTAAGTGAAAGGTGATATCATGGGTCAGAAGAAACCTTTCCACCACTGCACATGATAACAATGAAGACCCTCGAAAGTATCCTTCCTGCCACAGGAAAACACTCAGGAACTGAGAAGAGGGCAACCCCAAAGTCAAAATCTGGCACCAAACCAGTATCAGTAATAACAAGTCAAGATAAGACCCGTCAACAAACAACAAGACGTGACTCAAAGAAAGGAATCAAACCCTTAAAAAACAGAGCATAAAATAAAAAACGACGAGACTCACCATGCTGCCACCCTAGACCACATAGGTGAAATAACAAAGAAAAACCACAAAGAGGACAGAGGACCCGAAGGAAAAATGATACTAAGGAGAACAGGCTATTCCCACCTTTTTATAACATGGTTGGTACTAGTCCCCCAGGGTGGGGGATGAAATCCATGTGCACTGAAACCCAGTGGCCCAAAGACAAAGACCAAGGAAAATCAGTAACCGGGGACAGAAGACTACATAGCATTTTGGGAGCATAAATTACCTGAAAAGAACGTCGAAAAAGACTGGCTGATGGTTATTCCGCGCCGAAGAAGACATACTGAATGGAGACGTCCACCCAAACCTTGCTTTATCGCAGACAGTTGAGCCAAAAGGGCGCCGCCATGAGGATGGAACCGCCAAACCCTAGAGCTCCGCAGAATAACCCAAATGATTGTTCTTACGATTACTATTTCATACTTTATGAAAACACAAGGTAATTGTTGACATTAAATCCCATGTATAGATTCATATTAGAGTCCAATTTCAAAATATTTACTACAATATTAGTTTTCCTAATTTTTTAACTAATCACAACTATTCTGATTTATGAATGCTTCTCTTAAAACTTTTAATACATATAAATAAAAATCTAAAAAAATCAAACACTTTCAAAAAATAAAACTCAAACCTACCAAAGTTAATTTTATTTAACTTAATAACTATCGTCACCATAATATTGAAATACCCATATATACCAACATGATGATTTATAATAATGTGTATGCTTTATAACTGGTACCACAATTAAGTTAATTTGTGGCACAACATTCTATGCTATCTTTCAGAGAAGATTAAAGAAGATTACGATGTATCACGTCACAATTAGATGAATCAAGACTATGGATCGACATTCGATGCTATGTTTGGAACAAGACTGAATCACAAGTATGCGCGAAACAATAATCAATGTTCTTTTAAGTACAGTAAAAAACCGTTTAAAAAAAAGGGCAGGCTTACTGAACTCTGTTTTCACGTAATGAAATAATAATTAATGTTATTTTTAAATTTATGGTGTAAAAAGTTATAAAAAAAATCTATTAAACTTAATGTGGGAAGGTTTGAGTAATGGGATGTTATTTTATACCTTGCCGAATGGCAGGTTATATTGTAATCATCTTAAAGTCAAATTTTCTTTGACTTTTAATTAACCAATTAAAATAAAATGTTATTAAAAAATTAAACATTATAATTAATAAAATAAAATTATTTTAAAAAGTACATATCTTCTATTTAATTAGCTAAATGTAAGATACCCAAATCAGGGATCAAATTTGAAGGGCAGGGTCTCATTTCACTTTGAAGGGTTGTGAGAAATTTAACCCTTCTATATTGACATGTAAAACTAAATCATTCTTTTCATTTGAAATTGTAAGTGTACAACAAAATTTCATTATTTATTAAAAACTGGGTATAAACAAAAATGATAATAAGAAGAAATATCAAGTGATTCAACATTTATATGGAATTAGTGAAGTAAACATTGTACATAATGATTTATCATGTCGAAATTCTTTTTATGGGAGATTACTCAAGAGTTAGTATAGAGGAGGAGAAGCTAAAATAAAGGTTGAGAGTGAAGAA
>LPNX011048880.1:137484-153312 GCA_001517045.1 Pseudotsuga menziesii
TCACTTGTAAGTTGTGAGAACACATGACTCGGTGAACAATAAGATGACAGATGGAAAACTGAGTAGGCAGGTGGCATCATCTCATACCAATATTTAATGAAGTTGGTGAATAAGGAATGCATGCCAATGCCATTAAATGATTTAAAAGTGAACATCAAATCCTGATTCACAATCGCGACTCACCAAGTTGAACTTGGAACTAGGCATCCTAGTGGCCCACCGTGGTCCATGCCGATTGGGACCAAGATCCTCATCCATGATCCAACTATTCAAAGGCACTTGGGAAGGCTCTGAGTCCCGAATATCCCATAGTCCACTAAATCACTAATAACCCCTAGAAGGGAAAATTTTGTAGCTGCCCTTCTGTTGCAAATTTACCCAGGCGTACTCAA
The DNA here is from genome assembly GCA_001517045.1 of Pseudotsuga menziesii. NCBI lineage: Eukaryota > Viridiplantae > Streptophyta > Pinopsida > Pinales > Pinaceae > Pseudotsuga > Pseudotsuga menziesii. The sequence goes on from LPNX011048880.1 coordinate 137,877, forward strand.
TTTCATTATTGACGTGCTGGAAATGAAACTAATTTTTTTTTGCATGGTAAAATTATTTTTGGCCTTCTATGACGTTTAAAATGGCCTTTGAAGGGCTCTGAAGGCTTCAAATTTGAAGCCTGACCCAAATTCTTATATATATCCAAACCAATCAAGTATTATAAAGTACGTCAAGACTTTTATCGACATAATATGTTAATCACCTCTTTCAAATTTTCTTCTACTCATGGTCAGGAAAATCAAAACAACTAGTAATTAGCATAATCATTTAATTGTGATAACTGAAACCAACAAGTACAAGATATTTTAGGATTTTAGCAATGACAAGGATATAAACGAAAAACCAAATATAAATAAACAAGAGTCTTTTTAAGGGTTAAGGTTAAGAGCATCTATTTACATACTTTCAACTTCTTATTATGTCATCCATATATACATTAGTTTAGGGTAGGTTGTTAAATAAATAAAAAACTATAATTCAAACATTAGAATTAAGATTTTATTTGCAAAATTAATTTTTGAAATAACATTTTTTTAGTTTATGACTGGTTGTTTTAAGCTCATGTATGTCTCGTTGTATGCTTCCCACCACGGTCGGTAGAGGCCAGCCAATTTAAATGTTGAACCTGCCCCTGCATATTTAAATAAATGTTAAACCTGTCTTCTCCAAAGTGGTTCGCGCGATCTGCAAGGTGGTTCAAAAAAATCGATATGGTTTTTGTTGGTTGTGTATGCAACGTCATTTAAATCTGAATGTAGCCTGGTAGTTTGCATCTTTTCCTCGGATGGATGCTGGGTTTAAATTCCAGGGATAACTAAATGCTGATACCTGATTAAGGCCGAGTCTAATCCACCTGGCCTTCGATTGTAATCCACCTCATGCGTATTGAACGATGCCTCCAGTTCGAGACCCCAACCATAATGAGCTTGGCCTTTCAGGATGTCGACGGCGATTTCTGAACTCATTGCTCATCTTGTTGCTTTTTTCCTCCATGCGTGTCCACATTTAGAGAGGAACCTGACTTCGCTTATAGAGGGATTGGTTGTGTAGAAGCCCAAGTGGAACGCCTATAAAAACGATGGTCTAGCTTCTTCGGTGAGTGGACGAATCATGTATTTGCTCCTAGGAATCAGGGGAATCTCATCTCGACCAGGTATATCAGTCCCTTTGGGTTTGCAGTTTGAGTTCTAAGGCATATCAGGGCCACTCCCCGTGGCAGGGAGGGAAACAAGTGTATGGATGGATTTTAAATTCAAACCAGGGATGGATTTTTTGAGTCAAAATCATTTTCAAACGTAACATGGATGGATTTTAACATTCAAACTAGGTAGAGATTCATTCTCAGATTCGCATTTCTTTTAAAAATCCTGCTTGCATGTTGTCCTTTGAAGCTTTAGGTATCAATTTTTTGTTATTCTTCACTTGAATATTTTTTTGCTTCAGCCTATCTTCTTCAAATTAAAGGTATCTAATGCTTCCAAACCACAGGGTTTTTTTTTTGTTTTTCTTTAAAACAGATACTGTTTTGGATTTTAAAATCGCAGCTTCAATTTCCCTGGCCTTCAAATGCTTTGATGTGATCTCCTTGTCCGATTGAATTTTACTTGATTGTAAGTCGTGGGAATGCTTATATTTTTCATTCATTCTATGTAATCTTTGGATTTTAAATCCAAGCCAGAACGTTGAACATGATACTTTAACATGTGCTTCTTGCTGCATTGCCAGGATTAAGTAGTCGTCCTAGTAGGAGCTTTCTTCTTATTCATTCCAAGTTATTACACAAACACTGATGGAAATGTCAGCAACGTTGGGAGTACAAGGCCTGCTTTTGTAAATGTTGGCGCTCTTTTAGTATTTAGTTCTACAATTGTAAGAGTGGAAAAGACGACTATAGAATTGGCTGTGAAAGACGTTAACAACAATGCAAATTTGTTGAATGGGACAAAAATGGTGTGAACTATGGTCAACTCTAATTGCAATGCATTCATAGGAACTGCATAAGGTTCACAAGCTAAAACCGTTATTTAGATGACCTTGATTATTTTGTATTTAAAACAATAGTTTTGACCATGGATTCCTCTTGTGCTTCTTATCTCTAGTGATTGATTAAAGGGTGGCATTTACTGTTTGAATAGTTCTTATTAGGAACTATGTAAACATTGAACAAACCGATATTGCATACTCAGTCTGTATGTGAGATGCACAGTTTCAGAAATTTACCTTCTCTAAGATTAGTAGAAGATTAGTAGAAGTGTGAGTGAGAGAGCAGGCAGAGGTGCTCTCCAAGTTTTAGGATTTCCTAAACAAGTTCTCTAACTAGGCGACTTTTTGGAACACTTTCCTTAGCTAAATTACTGTTTTTTTAGAAATTAGAGAGACCAACTAGGCGATCCATTAGGTATGGGTTTGCTTAAATAGAGAATGCAAAGTGCCCAAGAGTCTGTGGTTCCTTTGAGCAGTAAGTCCACATTTCTAGCACAGTCTTTTACATACATTTGTGGAATTCTTTTTGTTCTTTATGCTTCTGAGCATAGCTGGCTCATCATGTCACATGCTTATGGGAGGATGGGATTGCACCGTTGTATTTTATAATCCACATATATATATTATGTCCATATTATTTATCATTTATGTCGATATTGTCTTCAATTCAATTTGACCTATGACCATCACATTCCTTTTTGTTATCTTTGTTTTAGTAAAGGGTTTATTGGATTCTATGCATCAATAACAATTACCAACGACATTTAAAAACTGGATTTTATACAATTACAAACATATCTCACTTTCAAAAATGATGCTTGGGGCCGGTCTCACAATTCTTTAAACAAGAGGCTCTCTAAAATTTGCAGATTTCTGGTACAAATCACATGTTTACCCTTGCAAAGTTAGCACCGCGTCAACTTACCATTCATACATGATTTGCAGTCAACTTTCGTCCCTCAATTTTTGGTGGAAATACATATGTTAACATTGAATATGAAGCATCAAAGTTCTTTGAATTACAAAATGTTGTGATTTAGTTACCTTTACCCACACTTCAAGATCCTCCAACTGTCAACAAGTTGACGGGGAACAAGTTGACGGGGACTGGAGGTTAATTCTTTAAGTTACATATGTATTGTATCATTCTCATCATTATTTGTTGCAAAATTACAATGATCTATCCAACCAATATTTTATCTCTTCAATATCTCATCATTTTAGTGGGCAATTGCCTAAAGATATAGTTTATCAACAAAATTTGTCTCATGAGAAGGTCTCTCATCTTGAGGAGCAATTTACTTGTCAGTGGACCATTCCTAAAGAACACATTCCACATTTGGATGAACAGTCAATTCATCACCAAACCTTGCCTCATGTACTTTCTGATCATGTGCTACAAACACATACCATGAAGTCGAGCCATCCTATGTGTGAAGGAATTCCTTTTTCTCAAGGTGATTGCTCAGATAGTTCGTTAAGAACATTTCCTTTATATTCTGGATCAAACCCAGTCAAATAAAATTTATGCCATTCTAAGATTAGCAAGATACGGTGATGCAAAAAGTCAAACTGTTCATCAAGGAAGTATAGATCCACCTATATTTCTGGACTGCAAAGGAATAAAGTTAGACAAGGGAGTGGAGAGAGTTTAGAGGAACACCCTTCTCTTAATTCTCATTTTTGTGAGAGGTCAGTTGAGAGTGAGACCGATAGGGTTGTGTTGCTGCCGCAACTGTTCCCCCCAAATTTATTTAAATTCTGGGCCCCTCCTCATCATTTTTGCTTGGTGGGATCGTTAAATGCTTGAGCCTCTCGGGCATATCTTCTTTTCATTTTTCTTTGAAGATTGGATGTCAGCAGGTTTATTTATGCCATGTTCAATTTCGGTTAAGTCGTGGATTTCTGGCCGTGAGGAAGTAAAATTTTGTTCTTCAGGGCAGCCTTTGCGAAGAAAACGACTTTGGTTGTTAACGCTGTTCAAATCCTTGATTTTTCCTGTAGTCGGGCCTCTTTTTGCTGTTGAATCGGAAGTTGCAAAGTCTCAGCCTCTCCGCCATTGCGGCTCCAAGACCTTTTCTCCGTCCGAAGTCTGAACCCATCCGATGCTCGTTTCATTTTAGCCTTCGATCGCTTGTCTGTAACCTCTACTCATCCGCCGTTGCGGCTGGGAGACCTTTTTCGCTCCCGATCTGAGTGTCTTCCGACATTCGACTTAGTTTTTCCGTCCGCTCCGCGTATCCTCTAACCCTCCTCCTCCGCCGTTGCGGCTCCTAGAGTCTTCTGGTTTCCGAAACTAAAAACCGTCCGACGTTCGATTTATGACATATCCCGCCTGCGTTTCGCTTGGCTGCGACTTAAGCCTCACCCAACGTTGCGGCTGGCAGATCCTCCTAGCCCCCGAGCTCACTTCCTTCTGACTGCTGACTTGAAGTTTTTCCGCTGGTGACCATAGGATATTTTTCCAGGCCCGTATGTGGTGCACCCGGCCATTTCCTTGTAAGATGGTGGTTAATTGATAATATTTGTTATTGAACCATGCTCGTGAATTGACTGCAGGCAGTTTCAAGGAGACCGGTCAATCCACCACGATAAGAAGAAAGACTAACCCGTTTGGCCGAGGTATGACTGAAACGAGGCAAATGGAGAACAAAGTCTGGAGCTGTAAAGGCATGATCCCAGAAACGGATCAGTTACCAAGGGTTTCATGATCACATACTGACAAAAGATCGGAATATGAAGCGTTGAAGAAACTGAAAGACCACTCGTCTGGGGAGGAAAACGAAGCACTCAGTAGTTGTAGTTTAAATATTTTAAAGTGGGAAGAAGAAAGGGCTTTTTTCCCGGGGAAAATTTTGTAAATGTTTGCTTGTAAGAGGAACTACTTCGTTTTGCAAAGGAGACTGCAATTTTTTACCTGTTGGAGAGAGTAGAATGGAATGTATCAATGTGACTCAATGAATAATGTTGAAGAGGAACTATTTTGTTTTCAGCGGTGTTTCATTTGCTGTGAGAATGTCTAATTTCCTGAACCTATGTTCTTGTTGAATATTCTTCGGTATCTTTTTTTGATATTTTCCACTGTGAGCAATTATTGTTGTTATAAAATGATTGGCTATCTAGTCATTTAAATATCTGTAAATGTTCATGTGTCTTGAAAGAAATATCAGCTATCTGTGACTCTTCATAATGCATGTGCAAGATGTATTGCTCACCTAGAATGATAACCTTGTTCCCTAGGGATAGATTAGATAGTTAGTTTATTTCTTATTGTATCTGATTTGGTTGCTTGCGAGCATAAGACGAGAGGTAAGAACCTGTGCATCACATTGTGACTGCTCCCTGCATCTTGATTGCTCTGCATTTAGTTAGGCACTTGCATCTCATTTCTTAAATTCAAAATACCAAAACACAGCGGGCCGGGCCGCAACCGATAAACCCTTGTTGTTACTTTGACCTACGGTAGCCGGACCGTAAAACCGGACGAATTCCCTATACCAAACAGTCAACGGGCTAGTTGGGAACGTTGATTGGGGAGAATCCCTCGCTGTTGCCGCCTGCGAATTTCCAGGCCTCAACAGTTTTGGCGCTAGAAGGAGGGCCGCCAGTGCATGGCTGGCCGAGGAAACCCGTTTTACCGAGATTATTCCGCTAGTTACAGTTCAGAAAGTAGTGGACCACATAATCCAATTCCAGAAGAAGAAAACAGAGAACATCTATATCCTGTTCGCAACGAAATTGTTAACGATCTGAGAAGACATACCCGTGCTTATGTAAAGAAGATTGGAGGGTTGCCGATTATCCACGAATTGCCTAGAAGAGAGTACAAGAAGAAAGACCGTCCTATAGTAGAAGATTCAGTGTTGGTTGGAGACTGGGAAGAACTTGTGGAAACCGCCTTACAGGAAGTTGGATTGCCTTTGAACCAAGTGGGCCCAGACACCCCTTACAGTTCTCCTGTTCACACCCCTGTTGGTTCCCCTCCGCACTCTCCACCTCAACTCATGGCCGGTGTTAATGCCAACCAACCTCCTCCCAATCCACCTAATCCACCACCTGCATGGAAAGCCAGGTCACCCCTAAACCTGACTCCCCCTTTGCATGACCTACCTGAAGTCTTCGAAAAGTTACTGCCTAAATTTGACCCCAATGAGAAGATCCTAGTGGACGATCACCTACAAAGTTTCTACTTGGCAATAGAAGGTCTGAGGTCTAGGGAACATGAGGATGTAGTGTGCAGAATTTTCCCGCATACCCTCAAAGGAGCTGCTGCATCTTGGTACTTTGGGTTGCCTGCTAATTCTATCCCGGATTGGGATACTTTTGAGAGAATTTTCAGAAGTAAGTATGCAGTTCAAAAGACTCACGTGGCCCTCATGAAAGGAGTGTGTGCTTTGAAGAAGGAGAAAAAAGAAAAGGTACACAGTTTCACGCAAAGGTTTGCAGCATATCTAAAAAAAAAAATTGAAACAGACAAGCCTTCAGATAAAGTACTAATTGAGTACTACACTTCAGCTTTGGGTCCAGATTTGGCCATGTTTGCTAAAGGTAGGGCCAAGCCTACTTTGACAGAGACCTACGAAGAAGCAGAAGTGGTGGAAGCAGAAAGAGAAAGTATCGAAGACTATCCGGAACAACTGGGAGAAAGAGGCGCAGGAAGGAAGACCTTACTGTTCAATAAGCCTAAGGAAGAAAAGTCACCAGACCTGGAGAATATGGCCAAAATGATGCAAAAGATGTCTAATAAGATCATAGACTTGGAAAAAGAGAAGGAAACACTGAAGTTCTACAGGCCTTATTATAAGAAAAGGGAGGAGAACAATCAGTCCCAACCACCTCCTCACAATACTGCATCTATGAACTTGACAGAGATAGGGATGGAAAATTTCTGCACCTTTCACCAGCAGCCTCACTCCGAAAGGAATTGTCCGCAATGGATAAATTCAATGACGTTAGTTATGAATCAGATGTTAGATTCGAGACTAATGGGAGAAGATGATGATGAAAAGAAAGAAAGTGCTGCTTCTACCTCTACAAAGGGACAGGAAGAAGAGACCATGGCATTATGGAATTCTGTCTCCTTGCTCGATGCAGAAGATGAAAATACTTAGGGACACAAGGATGTCAGGTAAGCTAACATGACAACTAGAAGCCAAGGGACGATTAGTGATGATAGTCTTTTACTTCCAAAGATCAGAAGGCTGCAAAGAAACATCAAGAAAAAATTTCAAGATAAATCCTTGGCTGATAAGGTTTTGGAATTCACTATTACTAGCCAAGATCCCAAGCAGGACAGAATGTTGCCCAAGACAAATGAAGAGAGGGTGAGTTCTGATAAATCTCAGTCCATTAAACAACAAATTGAATATGACATTGTTGAAGATTTAAAGAAGATAAAGGCAAATGTCCCGCTGTTTGAAATGTGCCAAGTACCCCAGCAGAAAGAAAAGTTGTTGAAGGCACTTGAAACGTCAGAAGAAAAGCTTCCCGCTGATAATCAGCCTCGGGACGAGGAAGAAATTGGAGAAGCTAGCACTGGAGGTAAGTCTAAAACTAAATAGCCACCCTTCCTCTTGACATTTGAAATTTTTAATCATAACGTTCACAATTGTCTAGTAGACTCAGGGGCGTCAATTAATGTCATGCCCGTATTAGTATGTAAGAAAATCAATGGGCAATTTAAACCAACCACATGGAGGGTGGTGCAATTGGATAGGACAGACGTTAAGGTAATTGGTGAAATGGAGGACGTTCTAATTCGTCTGTCATCAAATGACAAAGTATGCCAAGTTATCAACATCGTGGTGGCTGATATACCAGACGCTTATGGCCTGGTCCTGAGTAGAGATTGGTCAGCTAAATTGAATGGATACTTTGCCTCAGATTGGTCACACCTGTGGTTGCCGTACAAAGGAAGCCCCAATCAGATTAAGGTTTTGAGAGAGCCTCACATGAAGTACAATGTTACCCAACTGGATGAGAAGAATATACCAGTCGAACCTGTGTTGGGAAACTACTTTCTTGAACTGGAACCAGGGAACTATCAAGCGGAGAAGGCCAGTGACACATCTGACACCCAGCCTGAACTCCTTCTATTCTCGCAGGCTGATGATTTTGATTGTAAAATAGTAGATTTAGCAGTAGAAGTAGATTATTTTTCAGTAGATAATGTTTTTTGGACTTTATTTTTTGACGGATCTAAAAATTTAGAAGGGTCAGGGGCCGGCTGCGTCCTCATTGATCCACAAAAAAATAAACACTTCCTATCCTGTAGATTAGAGTTTGAGTGTACTAACAATACGGTTGAGTATGAAGCACTGCTATAGGGACTCAAGAAAGCGATTGAGCTAAAGGTTAGTAATTTAAAAGTTTTTGGGGACTCAGAAATAGTTGTAAAGCAGATAAGAAATCAAATACATTGTGTTTCCCCCAACTTGAAAGCTTACCAAAGCGAGGTATGGGATTTGCTTAAATGTTTTCGTGCATTTAATATTGTTTCAATCCCAAGAATGAAAAACGCGGCCGCTGATCTTTTGGCCACATCAGCTGCCGGGCTGGTACCCACTAATAACAGATGTTCTATTGAATTACTTTTCAGGCCCTCCGTACCAAATATGATCACCAATCTGAGGGTGTTTGATGCTGACCAGCAAATCATAGAATGTTTGACCAATGAGGATGTATTCAAAGGAGCGATCATCGATGATGAAAAACACCAAGCCGAGATGAAATTTGACAATTTCGTCCCTAAAGGAGTCAGAACATTAGAGAAGATGTTTGACTTGAATGAAAAATTCCGAAGACCCGCTAATGTAAAGACGCACAGCTCAACCCTGCAGTTCGAACTGATATACTTGGGGACTGAGACGGATCCTAAGTTTGTGAACCTCGGCAAACGTTGTTCACCTGCCGAAAGGGATAGGTTTGTCAGTTTGTTCAAGCAGTACAAAGATGTCTTTGCCTGGACTTAAGCATATTTGAAGACCTACGACACCAGCATTATTAATCATATCATCCCTATTAAAGAAGGTGTCAAGCCATATCAGCAGCCGTTAAGGAAGATGCACCCCAAGCTGGAGCCACTGATTCAAAGCGAGGTGAAAAAATTGCTCGACGCTAGGATTATTTTTAAAGTTCGGCATTCAGAGTGGGTGTCAAATTTGGTGCCGGTCAGAAAAAAGTCGGGAGAAATCAGACTGTGCGTGGACTTCAGAAACTTAAATCGCGCCTCAGACAAAGACAACTATCCGGTGCCTCCCATGGAGCAATTGCTACAGATGGTTTCTGGTTCTGAATTGTTCTCATTGTTAGACGGATTTTCTGGCTACAACCAAGTGTTAGTGGCCGAGGAAGATAGAATGAAGACAACGTTCAGAACTAAATGGGGAACTTTCGCATATAGAAGAATGCCTTTTGGACTGATTAATGCTGGCGTGACATTTCAGAGAGCTATGGACATAGCTTTCCGTGGACTGATTGGACGAAGTGTGGTGGTCTACCTTGATGATATCACAATATTTTCAAAGAAAAGAGGGGAGCACGCGTTCCACCTAAAGCAAATTTTCGAGCGCTGTCGGAAGTATGGCATTTCCCTCAATCCTAAGAAATGTGTATTCGCGGTCACAGAAGGCAAATTACTGGGGCATATAGTTTCAAAGAGAGGTATATCTATAGACCCAGAAAGAATCACGGCCATTGAACAAATCCCCATGCCCCATAATAAAAAAGGAATGCAATCCTTCATGGGGACAATAAACTTTGTGCATAGGTTTGTGCCTAATTTTGCTCAGACTGTCAAGCCACTGCAGCAGATGGTCAAGTCGAATGCACAGTTTAAGTGGACTGAAACTGAAAAGACTGCTTTTAACAAAATCAAGACTGATGTTGCCCATGCACCCTCCCTGAAAAGTACAGACTTTGATAAAGACTTCATTATGTACACATTTGCATCCGATGATTCATTGGCAGCCGTGCTTACACAAAAGGAGGACGGGGGTGATGAATTCCCAATCTCTTTCATGAGCACTGGGCTTCAAGGGGCTGAATTAAACTACCCAGCCATTAATAAGCAGGCTTACGCAGTATTTAAGGCAGTGAAGCTTTTCAGGCCTTATATATTAAAAAATCGGACCAAGGTAATAGTCCCTTACCCAACAGTAAGATCTCTTCTCATTCAGAAAGAGTTGGGAGAAAGAAGGGGAAACTGGGTAACAACCCTTCAAGAATACGACCTTGAATTCAAACCGGCTACTATAGCGAAAGGTCAAGGGCTATGCAAATTGATGACTGGAAGTAGAAACAACGAAGAACAAGCATTGGAAGAGGAAGCCCAATTGCATGTAATGGATGTATGCCCTCTGTTTACAGCTCCTGATTCCTGGTATAGGGACCTTGTGCATTACTTACAGTCGGGGATATTACCAGAACATTGGAATTCCAAGCAAAGAAGAGCTCTGCGTCTCAAATCAGCCTCCTATCATCTTGTTGAAGGAGTGTTATTCAGAAATAATTATGACGGGGTTCTCCTTAGGTGTTTAGAAAAGGAAGATGCAAAGAAAGTAATGGCAGAATTACATGACGGTCTGGCTGGGGGACATTATTCCGGTGACACTACAGCCCACAAAATCCTTAGAGCCGGTTACTATTGGCCTACACTCTTCAAGGATGCACATGCACATGTCAGGAAATGTGATATTTTTCAAAGGTGTGGTGGAAGACATCCCAAGGCAGCTGCACCCCTAAAGCCTGTTATGATCTCAGAACCATTTGAACAATGGGGGTTGGACATTATCGGGGAAATAAAACCAAATTCTTCCCTGCTGCACAAGTACATTCTCACTGCGACTGATTATTTCACCCGCTGGGTCGAAGCTATCCCATTGTGCAAGATCAACGAGGACGAAGTCATCAGCTTCCTACAAGATCATATCATGACCAGGTTTGGAGTTCCAATTTCAGTAGTTTTTGATAATGCCAAATAATTTTCATCAATTAAATTGACTGCCTTTGCTCATGATAAAGGGATAAAATTACATTATTCTGCTAACTACTATCCACAAGGGAATGGCCTGGCTGAATCCTCCAATAAAAACCTCATTAGAATCCTGAAGAAGACTGTCATAGAAAACTAGCGAAGTTGGCACTCAACCTTACCCAACGCCCTGTGGGCTGACAGAGTCACCCCCAAGTCTGCAATAGGAGTGTCACCCTATACCCTTGTGTATGGTAAGGAAGCTATTTTGCCTCCCAATCTCATGCTATCAGCCTCCATACTAGCCCAAGAGTCTAGGGGGTTGGATGATGAAGTTCTACAAATAAGAATATATAATCTCCTGAAAGCAGAAGAGGCCAGATCCAAGGCTAAAGAACATTTTAAACAATAGCAAGAGTCAGTTAAGAGATGGTTTAACAAGCATAAAGCTGGGACAAAAGACTTTGAAGTGGGAGACTTAGTCCTCAAATGGGACCACCCCCATGATGAGAAAGGAAAGCATACCAAATTCCAATAGTTATGGGTAGGCCCTTTTCAGATCGTAGCCAAACTTGGCCCTGCTACTTATAAACTGCAGGATTTACAGGGATGGGAGGAGAACTTGCCAGTCAATGGTTTGGTTCTCAAGCCTTACTTTTCTTGAGTTTCTTTCTTCTTTCTTCCTTGTATATAAATAAGCTGTGTGGTTGTTTTCAAGTCATGCTTTCATTTGATTTAATTTTAAGTTTTTGATTTTCAATAAGGGGAACAAACTTACGGTCGTCTGGAGGATATTAAGGTCTTTCGGGAATAGCAAATACGTTGAGTGTCAGCCTGTGTATTGCTAAAATATTTCTTCCAGCCTAACAATTTTCTCGAATAAAATGTTGTGTGCATTGAAGTCCTGCTTAACCCCTATGAATTAAACTGGATTCAAAGAGTCTGGAGTACTATGTCGGGGCTCCATCCACATCACATTTAAAATGTTCTAAGGAGCGATAGTAAAGGACCCATGGGCGGAAGCAAGGTGAACAGTGTATTAAATATAAATGATCCCATGCCAAGAAACGAATGCCAAAAGGCAAGTAAAGAGTCAAAACTTCTATAAAAGCATCATAAATCAAAGCAAGTGTTGAATCATAAATACTAAATTGCCAAAAGATCCTCTCTGTCCGTGAGCTGAAACTTAAAGTACACCACTCACACAAAAGGGCACTATGGGATAGAGGATCCTGAATTAAAATTCAGTAAGAAAGGCGTACAGAAGGACTCATATGAAAGGGACAAAAGTCCAAAAGCACAAAAGCTGTTAAAATGGCATGGGAACGGGGAACAAACGAATACTGCTGTTTACTATTTGCTGCAATCCTGTGGTGTCCACGCTGTTAGCTACCTGAAAACAGAGGTAATAATGAAACTCATACTCTGGCCTCAACATAGTTGTCTGGACTTGAAGGTCTCGGTTTTCCCTTCCCCCAAATGGACCATCATCAATGATTAAGGTACACACTTCTGTCAGTCGAGGAATCCATATCGCCAGAAGAATTCATTAGAAGCATTCTGGTTAAACAGTCTGTTGCTCAAAGTATAATCACCCAGAGATCTAGGTTCACCAGGTAATCGCCAGTTGTTGCTGCCGCAACTGTTCCCCCCAAATTTATTCAAATTCTGGGCCCCTCCTCATCATTTCTGCTTGGTGGGATCGTTAAATGCTTGAGCCTCTCGGGCATATCTTCTTTTCGTTTTTCTTTGAAAATTGGATGTCAGCAGGTTTATTTATGCCATGTTCAATTTCAGTTAAGTCGTGGATTTATGGCCGTGGGGAAGTAAAATTTTGTTCTTCAGGGCAGCCTTTGCGAAGAAAACGACTTTGGTTGTTAACGCTGTTCAAATCCTTGAGTTTTCCTGTAGTCGGGCCTCTTTTTGCTGTTGAATCGGAAGTTGCAAAGTCTCAGCCTCTCTGCCGTTGCGGCTCCAAGACCTTTTCTCCATCCGAAGTCTGAACCCATCCGACGCCCATTTCATTTTAGCCTTCGATCGCTTGTCCGTAACCTCTACTCATCCGCCGTTGCGGCTGGGAGACCTTTTTTGCTCCCGATCTGAGTGTCTTCTGACATTCGACTTATTTTTCCCGTCCGCTCCGTGTATCCTCTAACCCTCCTCCTCCACCGTTGCGGCTCCTAGAGTCTTCTGGTTTTCGAAACTAAAAACCGTCCGACGCCCGATTTATGGCATATCCTGCCCGCGTTTCGCTTGGCTGCGACTTAAGCCTCACCCGACGTTGCGGCTGGCAGATCCTCCTGGCCCCCGAGCTCACTTCCTTCTGACTGCCGACTTGAATTTTTCCCACTGGTGACCATAGGATATTTTTCCAGGCCTGTATGTGGTGCACCCGGCCATTTCCTTGTAAGATGGTGGTTAATTGATCATATTTGTTATCGAACCATGCTCCTGAATTGACTGCAGGAAGTTTCAAGGAGACCGGTCAATCCACCACGATAAGAAGAAAGACTAACCCATTTGGTGGAGGTATGACTGAAACGAGGCAAATGGAGAACGAAGTCCGAAGCTGTAAAGGAATGATCCCAGAAACGGATCAGTTACCAAGGGTTTCATGATCACATACTGACAAAAGATCGGAATATGAAGCGTTGAAGAAACTGAAAGACCACACATCTGGGGAGGAAAACGAAGCACTTAGTAGTTGTAGTTTAAATATTTGAAAGTGGGAAGAAGAAAGGGCTTTTTTCCAGGGGAAAATTTTGTAAATGTTTGCTTGTAAGAGGAACTACTTCGTTTTGCAAAGGAGACTGCAATTTTTTACCTGTTGGAGAGAGTAGAATGGAATGTATCAATGCAACTCAATGAATAATGTTGAAGAGGAACTATTTCATTTTCAGCGGTGTTTCATTTGTTGTGAGAATGTCTAATTTCCTGAACCTATGTTCTTGTTGAATATTCTTCGGTATCTATTTTGATATTTTCCACTGTGAGCAATTATTGTTGTTATAAAATGATCGGTTATCTGGTCATTTAAATATCTGTAAATGTTCATGTGTCTTGAAAGAAATATCAGCTATCTGTGACTCTTTATAATGCATGTGCAAGATGTATTGCTCACCCAGAATGATAACCTTGCTCCCTAGGGATAGATTAGATAGTTAGTTTATTTCTTATTGTATCTGATTTGGTTGCTTGCGAGCATAAGACGAGAGGTAAGAACTTGCGCATCACATTGTGACTGCTCGCTGCATCTTGATCGCTCTACATTTAGTTAGGCACTTGCATTTCATTTCTTAAAGTCAAAATACCAAAACACGGTGGGCCGGGCCGCAACCGGTAAACCCTTGTTGTTACTTTGACCTACGGTAGCCGGACCATAAAACCGGATGGATTCCCTATACCAAACAGTCAACGGGCTAGTTGGGAACGTTGATTGGGGAGAATCCCTCACTGTTGCCGCCTGCGAATTTCCAGGCCTCAACAGGTTGTTCAGAAAACAACATTGGACCAGGATGGTAAAATTTACCCTGTTATGAAGACATTATTAAATCAATACGAAGGTAACGATGTTGAGCAAATTACAGAATTTTTCAGGGAGTTACAATGCCAACTCAGCTGGAAGATTAGTTGAAAACAGATTATGCAGCGAACTAAAGAAAGAAGAGAACATAGAACAGTTTGGAAAAACACACACGCTACGGAGAGTATCTCGATCCGTTTATATTAAGTGAAACTAAGATAGAAAACTGTTACAACAAACTCTGGGGAAATATGATCTAATTAAGAAAACTCTAGTTCGTCTAACTCTCTCATTAATTCTCCATTATTTCAAGTCTTCCCCTTAATGGAGAATGGATTAATAGCTACACCCAACATTTCCCTAAACAATTCAAATTTGATCTTTCCAAGAGGCTTTGTGAAAATGTCAGCAGTATTTTCACAAGTATTACAATATATGAGATCTATTTCATTGGATTGTAGCTTCTCTCTAACAAAATGATACTGAGCATCAACATGCTTTGTCCTTGCATGAAAAATAGGATTATTTGCCAACTTGATTGAACTTTGATTATCACATTTGATTACTGTAGGTTTCTTTTGTTCTTATCCGACATCTTGAAGAAGTCTTCTCAGCCAAACAGCTTCACAGGTCGTTGCACACAGGGCCTTGTATTCTGCTTCAGTAGAGGACAGAGATACAGTAGGCTGCTTTTTACTGCTCCATGAAACAATTCCGGATCCTATGCTAATTGCATATCCAGTGGCTGATCTTCGATCATCCAGATTCCTAGCCCAATCAGAATCTGAATAACCTGTCAACTCAACAACAGAAGCATCAGTATATTTAATACCAAAGTCAAGTGTTCCTTTTAGATACCTGAGTACCGTCTTTGCTACATTCCAATGGCTTTCTTGAGGTTTTGCCATAAACTGACTTAGCACACTCACAGAATATGCAATGTCAGGTCTAGTTGTGG
>LPNX011048880.1:153394-165197 GCA_001517045.1 Pseudotsuga menziesii
TGTACAATGTATCATTCACCTCCTTTGAACCATCATCACAAGAGAGTTTCACATTCTACTGCATGGGAACAGTAGATGATTTACACTGATCCATTTTAAATCTCTGAAGTACATCTCTGACATACTTACTTTGACAAACAAATGTTTGGCCTGCATTTCTCCAAACTTCAAGACCTAGGCAGTAATGAAGCTCACCCAGATCTTTCATATCAAAAACTTATGACATCTGTTCCTTGATTTCATCAATCAGATTCTCTGAATTTCCTGTAATTATTAAGTCATCAACATATACAGAAATCAATACTATATACCCCTGCTCATCACATTTGATATATATATTTGGATCACTCTTGCTCCTCAGAAATCCATGTTGAAGAAAGAAAGAGTCTATCTTCTCATACCATGACCTAGGTGCCTGTTTTAGTCCATACAATGCTTTCTTTAACTTACACACTAAGTGTTCTTGCCCTTTTTCCACAAACCATTCAGGTTGAGTAAGGTACACCTCCTCTTTTAACTCACCATTCAAGAAGGAAGATTTAACATCTAATTGGTTTAACTTCCAATTATACTTTGTAGCTAAGGAAATTCATAATCTGATAGTATTCAATTTAGCTACAGGTGCAAATGTTTCAACATAGTCAATACCTTCTGTTTGTGAGTATCCCTTTGCCACCAATCTAGCCTTATATTTGTCTATGCTACCATCTGATTTAAACTTGGGTTTGTATATCCATTTGCATCCTATTGGCTTTGTATGTTTAGGTAATTCAGTCAATTCCCAGGTATTGTTTTTCATTATTGATTCATATTCTTCCTCCATTGCATTTCTCCATTCATCATGTACATTGGCTTCATCAAAACTAATGGGTTCTATGACATTTGAAATGCTACTCAAAAGGGCATAGTCTTTGTACCTTTCAGGAGATCGAACCTGTCTTGAAGATCTTCTTAGCCGTAGCTTATCTTCCTCTTCGTTGTGTGAACTTTTGTCTTCATCACTAGTTGAGCTTGGACTGTTTGTATCACTGAATCCCTCTTGCTGTTGCTGCTGTTCCTGTGTGTTTGGCTGCTGTAATACAGTTTGTTGTTCTTGTGTAACCCCTTCATCAAGAACTTTATGCCATTCCTCATGGCTTTGGTTGCTGTTCTCTGAAATTTCTATTTCTTGTTCATGGAAGAGTACATCTCTACTTGCAAATACCTTGTGAGTAGAAGGATCAAACAATTTATATGCTTTGAATTGAGAACAATAACCTATGAAGATACATTTAATGGCTTTGGCATCCAGTTTCTTCCTATTTTCCTTTGGAATATGTGCAAAAGATGTACACCCAAAAACTTTCAAATTTTGAACTACTGGTTTGGAACCATACACATTCTACCAGAGTTCTGTTTTTCCTTTTAGCAACTCCATTCTGCTGTGGAGTGCTGGGTACTGTAAACTGTTGTACTATTCCATTATCTTTGCAATATTTGTTGAAGACCCCTGATTTATACTCTCCCCCTTGATCTGAACGAAGGATTTTAATGGATTTTTCTGTCTGCTTTTCAACCATGTTTCGGAACTCCTTAAAGTACTCAAAAACATCACTCTTTATTCTAAGAAAGTAAACCCATGTGTATCTTGTGCAATCATCAATAAATAGCAAAAAATAAAATGCACCTCCTAAGGATCTAGTCTGCATAGGCCCGCAAACATCAGTATGCACAATATCTAACACATCTCTTTTTTTCCTATCAGGATTAGAAGGAAATTCATCTCTGTGCATCTTTCCTAATGCACATCCTTCACAAGCAATGTTCACATTTTTTAACATGGGAAGTCCTTCAACCATATTATACTTCAATAATAACAATAAATCTTGATGATTGATGTGGCCATACCTTTGATTCCAAAGACTCTATGTTGGCATGGTTGCATCAGTTAATGCGTGATGCTCTTTACTAGTAACATCAAGCTTTATAGGCCTCCTACTCTGACTCCCTTTGCAAGAGTTTTGTATTGGTCTAGTAAGTCCTTCACTATGCAGTAGTTTTTGAAGAATCCAACCTTCAAATTATGACCTATAATAGTAGACACAGATATCAGATTTTTCTTTATCCCTGGCACATACACCACATTGCAAATGTGACGAACACTACCATTTGGCAATGTTACTGGAATATCTCCGTATCCCTTGATCTGATATGCATGGTCATCACCAAGATATATACTAGCACCATTATGTGGTTCTTTATAGTTAGTATACCACTTATTATTACAAGTCATATGCACTGATGCTCTGGAGTCAACAAACCAAGCATCAATATCATCAACTTCAGCAGATAAAGCAGCATTAGACACAAACAGTCTAAGATCCCTTGAGTCAAAGTTTGGCATTTCAGTAATCTCATCAGCAATTTCATCTCTAGCCATAAACAGTTTTAGATCATGTGTTGAAGAGTCTTCAGCAAAATGACCTGAATATTTTCTAGGTTGTCTATTCCTAGCCTCATCATTCTTCTTCTTATGACAGTCTTTAATAAGATGTCCAGGTCGACCACAATAAAAACAAATTTTTGACTCATTCTTGTTAGATGGCATACCTTGATTCGGTCTTTGAGGAGCTCTACTTTGTGATGACTTGCCTCCTCTGCCTCTTTCTCCTGATCTCCCTCTCGGAGATCTCTTATTTGACCACAATGCCAAACCTGAATCTTGAGGCTTCAAGTTCCCACACCTCTCTTCTTCTTGCAGCAAAATACCAATCAGCTCTTCAAAAGTAGGAGGTTTCTCCCTTGCTGCGAGACCTATTATAAACATATGGTAGTCCTCTAGCATACCATTCAATTTGATTGTTACGAGATCAGTGCTGGAGACTGATTCTCCTATGTCTCCTAGCTTATCTTTCACTTCTTTGATACGACCCAAGAATGAACTAACAGACTCATTTGCATCCATCTTAATGCCTAGCAATTTAGTTTTTAAGAAAAGGAGATGGTTCATATTGCTAGTTTCATACAGATGTTTAAGTGCTGTCCACGTTTCAGCAGAAGTTTTAGCTTCTCTGATATGTGGAATAATACTATCTTTAACAGACATTTGTAAGAATACCTTGGCTTTGTTCTCGCGCTTATCCCAGTCCTGGATTTGTGTTGGTGTTCCACCCGCAGCTGCTACAAGTTTCTCTTCATATCCATTGGTGATTGTCCAGACACCATAGCCTTCCATTAGGGTCTGCATTTTGAATTTCCAGTTTATGAAATTCGAGCCATCCAATTTGTTGGCCTCATTGAGATAGGTCTCTGCCAATGGATTTGACATTTCAGCAACTCCGCTGTACAATGCTCAGCTCAGCTCACACAAAATAGCTTCTGCTCTCACGTTTTACAGTAGTAAGAAGTGAGCAAACAGTGAGTTCCTCTATGCACAAGTTGAACAACTCTCCAGAAAACAGAGCACACGGGTTCTTCACAGCAAACTGCTCCAGCAACCCACGGCTCCACTTCTTCTAGCTTCTGCTTCCCACAACAAAGCAGAAATTGGTTCACACTGCTAGGGTGATTAACTTAATGAGAACAACAAACCTTGAGCATCGGCGGCTCTTTCTCTCCACATGCAACAGCTGCTCCTCGAGCTCTGCGACTCCTTTGAAGAAATACGATTCACGGCTTCCTCGACGGCTCCTCTAAATAGTATAAACGGGCTCCATTATACCTCCAGGCTACAATTTACACCCTCAATGGCTCTTCTACACAGATTCCAGGGTGAATTTGGCAGAAGACGCCTCACAACTTGATGCACAGCTCTGACGACACCCTCTAGCACAGCTCTGCGTCTACCTTATAGCTCCCTTCCTGCTCTGTACTGAGCAGCGGCAAACTCCTCTCTCTGTAAAGGAAACCCCAAGACGTTTTGCTCTAACATAGAGTTGAAAACAGAGTATGCAACAAACTAAAGAAAGCAGAGCACAGAGAACAGTTTGGAAAAACACACACGCTACGGAGAGTATCTTGATTCGTTTATATTAAGTGAAACTAAGATAGAAAACTGTTACAACAAACTCCGGGGAAATAGGATCTAATTAAGAAAAATATAGTTCATCTAACTGTCTCATTAATTCTCCATTATTTCAAGTAGATTTGGTGGCATAGCATGTTCAGTGAACATGAATACCTTTTTTCCTCCTAGTTTGAGTGATTCTTATCAAGATTACCAAAAAATTGAAAATATTGAAGCTTTTGTGGCAACACTGTGTCAACTTAAGCTACCTATTACTAAGGGGAGAAGGCCTGACGTAGGAATTCTTACTGATTCCATGCAAGAACTACAACTATATGAAATAATGAACCAAATATCAACGCCTACGTCTAGGCCCAATGCACTGGAAGGTGGATCAACTAATCTTCTAGAAGAGTATACCACTCTTAATCATGATGGGGATGTTCATCTTAAGTTTCCTACTATTGAACAGAGAATCATGGGTGAGAAATTGGCAGAAACTGCTTTAAATTCTTGCTTGTCAATAGCTGGATTTGAACAATGTATTCCTTTGAGTACATCTACAACAAGATGGGGTGAGATGGGATTAGATAGATCTTGTAATAAAGTTGAAGCATTTATTTATTCCTTTGGACAAACAAGAAGTTCAGCTGATGACTTGTCTCACGATGAATTTCCCTTGATGGTTAACAATGATATGGGCACGTTACAATACCATGCAGCACAGCTCTTTGGCAAGAGCCTGATTGATCATGACATCATGCCCCCATCTTATCCAGTTTCTAGTATTCTGTTAAGTTTCAACCTTGTTGATGAGTTTGCATGTTCTATTTCTGTGGCCTTGCTTGTCAGTACTGAAGAGGATGGAATTTATCAGAAAGCAGATTCAAACCATGGTATTAGTAAAGGCTTATTTCTAGAGACAACATACCCCAAAACAGGAGCAAGTCACCCAGATGAAAACTGCAACAAAGACTCTTCAATGCATTTAAATGTTATGGAGGCTCCTTTCACCCATGTCAATGCCCAAGATCATTTAGACATGGGAACTAAAGGTGATTCACAGAGTCTTATGGAGAGCATAACAACTTCAAAGAATTCAAAATTTCTTCTTGATTCAACCCTTGCAGAGTATGACTGGGAGCATGTATGCAAGGTTAGAGTTGAGGAAAACATATCACTTGAGAAAGTGATGGAAATTGTAGATGAGGATTCCATGACAGTTCAAATTCAGACACCGAGGTATGCATTTTCTGATCCATAAGACCTTTCTGCATTCTGTAAGTCATTTGTTATCATAGGTTTGCTTTGCACTAACAAATTTTATGTGTTTAGGAAGCTAAGATCGATGACACAGACAAGGATGATCCCGTGAGTGATGCAATTGTTGTTGAAGCTGAAGCTATAACTCATGGATTGAAGGTTAGAGCAGTGGCCTTTTCAAGTTAAAAAATAAATTTGTTATGTTTTGGTTCTCAAAAGGTCTATCTTTTCATGGTATTTTGAAGAGATTATAAAGAATGCAGATCTTGCAAAATTGTGAGAACTTGGTTCTGGCATTTTTGGAATAATATTCCATGGGAAATGGAGGGGATCGAATATTACAATAAAACGAATTAAAAATAATTGCTTTATGGGAAGGGAATCAGAGCAAGAGCGAATGGTGAGTTCCTAATATAAACTTTTGTGGATTTGACATTGAAGAATTTGTTGCTTTCTTTACATTAGTCATCCCATGTTGCATTTACAAGTTTGCAAGATTGGTTAAGTGGATGGTAGTCAATTAATGGGCATGGCTCAACTAATTGACAAAGAGCTGATTTTTGGAGGGAATCTCACTTGCTTGACCACCTGCATCATCCAAATGGTGTTTCCTTCTATGGTGTTGTACCAAATGGGCCCAATAGAACTTTGGCAATAGTCACATAATACATGGTAAATGGCTCACTTAAATAGGTCATGAAAAGGAAAGATAGGTATGGTTTGAGTCTTCAGTGGTGTAGCCAAGGAAAAAACCTGACTGCATGCATAAACACTTTCCCTTTCGTCTATAGGACTAAAGGGTAGAGTCTCTTTGAATAAGGAAAAAGAAAAACCTGCAACACACTGTTAGAAATGAACAAAAGTAACCCTGCAACAAACCATTAGAACTAAACTAAGCATGAGCATGTACATATTGCAAAAGAAATTAACAAAACAAAAAATAATATACCTATCTATCTAGTTTGAAGGAGGGACACCACGCCCTAAGTTTGAAGCTGCCTCTCCATAGGCTCGGAATGGGTGGAGCTATGGCTAAACACACCAAGGGAATGGGAATGAGCAAGTGGAGGAATGGAGCAATGAGGGATGAATAGCTTGAGAGTGAAAGGGCTCTCAAGGTACTCATGCAGGAATTATAATGACAAGGAAAAATGGGAGTGTTTGATGGTGACCCCCACCCCTCCCTTTATAGATTTTTTCTCCACTTAGGGCTTTTAGCCTCTGGTAAGGGTTTTGGACCCTACCTAGGGTTTTAAGCCCTTTTCCTTATTTCGTAGCTCATTTTGGGGGATTTAATCCATTTTAGGGATTTTAGCCCCATTTTGGGCCTTTTAGCCCCTTTGTGAGCCTTTTGGCTCCTTGGTGAGCTATTTGGGTTTTTTTGGGGTTTTTTAAGCCCCTTTTTAATTATTTTTGAGCCTTTGGGAGAAAAAAAGAGGCTAAAGATGGGTGTGGGGGTCAAATGGGTTAGGAGATGGATGTCTGCAAATGGTGTAGGCTAGACGGAGCATGATGAGAAAATTTTTATGTTAACAAATTGCCCCCTGATGTGTAAGGGCAGGAGCTCATTGTATGGCGGAAGAACATCATTGGATCATTAGGATAGTGGAGAGACCTGTGAAGAAGCAGTGCTTCCTCGTTCGAGACATGGTGGTTGTTTGTTTTGTATTAATTTTGGTTCCCATCAATGGGTGAGATACAATAAATATGTGACATGTATATGGACAATGCGGGAATCCCCATGCTCGTAACCATGTCAAAAGAATAATGTGATCTAGGCTCCAAAATGCAAGAGTCGATCATGTATAACTGTCGTTACATAATGGTTGCCTCAATGAGAGGTTGAAAACACTATTGATCTAAAGAATTGATACATAGGACCCATGGAATTCTCATGTAATTCTATATCTTCATAATTGATGGTCTATTGGATTTGGAGAGGTACATAACTGTAGGGACTCACTAACGGAGAGTCAGAGTCTCTGTGGTACAATATACTGCATAAATCATGAATCTATACAGAAGCACTGCTCTGGGGCTTCTTAACACTATCTCCAACACAAACCGGAAGTTACAAGGTACATGAATTTGTTTGGGTCCCTTCATAGAATCACCGATGTGCTAGATTTAGGTGACACCTAGGGTCTTCAACCAAATAATGCACAGGACAATACCCTATATGAATCTCAATGGTGTGATGATGTAGTTGGAGTCGAGCACGTGAGACACAACCATCCTTAGAGTCACTAAGGAGTCCTCTCAAGTGGTCCAAGGAACTCATCAGTGAGGTTAATGAGACCAGGATACAGGGACCTCTGGGTCTATCCTCTGGAATACATGTGTTGACATCGACAGAGGGAGACCTGCAATTGATCAAGGCAATGATGTTTCCTTAACCAGGAGTGCGAGGAAGATAACCAAGGGTGTGAGACAATCTGAGGACTGACACACTGAATTGGGGAACAGGGACAGGAGGGGTACAGGGGACTCAAACTTCCTATGTTTAGAGTATGATGATAGGGTTGACCTGGCAGTGAATGAAACTGACTCATAGGAGAGGGATCATAGCTGTAATACTGGGAATGTAATTGTAGATGGGAAATACTTGGGGGAGGTAGACACTTTTGGTGTTCATGGGATCCAAGAGAGACTCATTGCATAATACTCTGAACAGAGGTGACCTAAAGGGGGAATGCTGCTGAACTGTAATTTATGGGGTGCTGTCTAAAAACACCATTATGGTACGATCTCGTGGATTTTTAGTGAGCCCAAGAAATTAAATGCTCGATGGTTCTTTCAATTTTAGAGAGTCTGCAAGCATGAAGAATACTCCAGTGGGGTATCTTTTTTGTTGAGAGTATCCTGTGTCCGAAAACGGATAAAAGTGTACATAGGAGAGCTCGCCCATCCTTTAGGGGATGGGAGACTTCTTTATCATTGGTAGTCCAATCAGGCCGAAAAAGGTTAAACTTGTATTGACTGGATGGTCATTCACATACTTTTACGAGCATGAACGAAACCAAGTTTGCTCGACGATCTTTTCTTGATGAGAAGGCTGGAAAAGATCTTAAAGACAACCCATGATGAGATTTTTTGTAAAGTTCAATCCCACTGCCCGAGAAAGCATGAAAGGATGCAGAGGGAAATGTTCGTGGCTTGAATATGCCAAGGTGGTCCTTTTCATATGGTATTTTACATAGTTCATAAAAGGAGATAAATGAGACAATGTAGATGCCCTTTCCTATACTTTAATGAGTGGGAAAGGAAGCAAGGGCACTCGACAATCTTTTCATTCTTTTAGGAGTCAGAAAAGAGATTAACAGAAACTCTGTTATGGTCAACCAAGCCGGGGGCACTAGTGGTACCCCGTGGCGGGATAGTGAAAGGTGGTCAAACATGACCAACCGTGCAGCATGGATGGAGCAAGTGGCTCTTGAACATACCAATGTATGCACTGGACAGTTTGTGGCAGAGGCACGTGAATCGAGGTGGCCTCCAGTAATAGGTCCAAAGAATCAGTGTAAGTTGCGGTGGGAAGACTAGACTACATATGATGTAAGCACAAATCCTAAGGCAGTTATATGCCAAGTGCATGTTCTAGGAAATGGTCCAAAAACCCGCGGTGGATGGATTAGATGGTTATATGCGAAGGGCACGTAAACTGAAGTAACTTCTAGGAAATGGCCTCGGAAATTACTCATAAAACATGAGACGATGGTCCAATAAATATATAGAGGATGGAAAACTGAAACCAATGGTATGAATGGCGTTTGAAATGGACTCTGTATGGCTTTGTTATGCCCGAAATAAGAAACTAGACCTAATGAGGCCTATAAATGAGTGGGGACCACATTTCAAGTGTCATTGTCACTATTCATTGCTGAGTTGGAGAGGAGGGCCTCAAACTTATTTTCCTGATTTCTTCTGTTTCGACCGTCGGTTTAGAAATCCGTGACTTGTAGGTAAGAGTTCTTGCAAAACCCATCTTTTTCAGTGGTTTACTTTTCTGATTTGCTCACTCAAGACCCTCTGCTAGCCTGTTAGGGCTTCCACGAGCCGGGTCACTCATTTCGAGGGAAAAGGAGTGACTTGGTCATCCTTTGTGGCCACACAGGTGCGATTGGGTTGCTCATGTTGAGTAGAAAGGTGTAAATGGAGATCACTCCTATTTGGCATGAAAGTGTGACCCAGTCACATATTCCTGGTCTGTGTGAGAGACTTGGTCGCTGGTTTTGGTCCGACAGATGCGACTTGGTCCTGGGTGAGTTTTTTGCTGAGAGCTGGGGATAACAATAGTTTTGTGCTTATGCAGGATGGCCCCACCAGTATGGCGAGAGCGGGAATGGAAGAATATATGGAGAGACACACTCTGAGATGCAGGGACATAGGATACACTTTCCCACTGTGGACTCCTCAAGTTCATGCACATACCTTTGATGAAGAGCTTGCGACTATTACTTGAGGTATTAGTGGGTTTGTGGGATGCTCATGGGGAGTGCTTTATTATACACAGGAAGTGTATTGAGATTACACTGCGAGATGTGTACTTCCTGACTGGGCTCCCAATGATGGGAGTGGTTGGTGATCTAGTGCCAAGGATCTCGCATGGGGAGACACTTTATGAGCTCTGCGAGAGGAACTATTATGCCTCTGCGTATGTTCGAGGCTCACATATTTTGATTTGTGATATTGAGAGTCTTTCGACTCGTGCAGTTGCAACAATGGTGCTGCAGATCTTGGGTTCTTCTGGGAATCACACGATATCCACGGGTCAGCTCCAAATGGTGGAGAGGGATATGGGAGGCACATATTTTGGATGGGCCCAGATGTATTTGTTTGCTGTTTGGTGTACCTTGAACAATTCCAAGTTGGTTGGCGGGGAATTTTGATTTGCATATTTCTTGTGCACCTTCTTCTTTGAGAGGGTTCTGACCCTCTGACCGCACGTAGCAGTGCGTGATGGTGGGCCTCGGGAGCCACGGATGCGCAGATGGTACGAGATGATGATACATGAGTGAGGCAGCATAATGGGCCATTTATTCACTCAGGAGTTGCTGCATCAGTGGAGGAAGATATCGGTAGTCATTGAGAACTACCCATATGCAGAGATGGACTACACTGGGGACCGGGGATGCCCCGTCCTTCAGGTCAGGACTGGGGACCAGATGGTAAGTATACATGATGTTTTTATTTTTTTTCATTCATATATAGAGTACTTAGCTTGTTTCTATCTATTTGATATACCGAGATTGATGATATCCTTGTGTGCATGTGCAGATATTGGGTCGCGCCCACCAGCAGGTTACCAGCATCACATGGGTGTGGTGGTGGGGTTGGAGTTACCTGCGCGTAGGAAGGAGCGCAAGGTTATCAATGATATATGGGGACATGTGGAGCACCTCCTGGAGGGGGTGATAGATGATGGGTGGTAGTACCTAGATGAAGATCTTATTGTTGCATGCTACCATGCTCCCCACGAGTGGGTCCCTTTGATGAGGAGGATTGTTGTTGTGGCTGAATATGTTCGGGCAACAATGGGGGGTCATGTGCCGATGGGCGATGATGATGCCATCGAGGAGGAGGAGGAGGAGGATGGCTCTGAGGAGGGGACAGAGTTATAGGAGCAAGATGATGAGTCCATCTCTGATTAGTAGGTTAGGGGCTGCTCCTAGTGCATTGGTGCACTTAGGATTTTTGTATCGTGATGTATATTCAGCTGAGAAAGCATATGTAGCTTCTCATTTTGTATTCGACATATTTGGACATGCGATATATATTTGACACACGTGGATGCGTTTTTATGATTTTTATATGTGATTCTTTTATGATGATATGAAAAAATGGCTAGATGATGTATTTTTACATGTGTATGCATATTTATGTGTAATGATGCATGATGCAGTTTTATGTATGCCTCCTATATGCGATGATGAATATGCCAATTTAGAATGTCGTTAGCCATTTGATCTCCTACATTATTGAGGTTCCTGGGAACATTTGTGAATGTGAAGGATTCAAATGTTCTAACCATATGTTTAGTGCATGGGAATTTTCTAAAGAGGCAGGGATCACATACCCGATAGTGATTATTCAACTGGGAGACATGAAGCTGGGAGTCTAAGAAGACGTTGATGTGGTTAATACTGAACTAGGGGGTGACAACCAAGAGGCTTGTGACACCATTGTACTCCACCTGGTTGTTGGTTGCAATGCACACACATATTCTGTCAATATGGATCAACTCATGTAATGGTAAATATATAACCCATGTAGCCAAGGTGAGACTTGGATACCATCTACTTGCTCTGTCAGCAAATCCAATGTAGTTTCATGAGGTAGGATCCATCTGGAGTAGTCAAGGAAACAATATGTAAGACTCACTTCAAAAAATGTGTAAAACAAAAAAGGACAAGACTATGCTACAAGTTGTACTGCACATCAATTAAAGAGGTGATGTGTTACGGAGAGAAATTCCTATGGCTTGGGGTACCACAACAGACAACTAGACTCCAGAAATCAATCTTTCCCAATATGCAATAGAAATAAACAATCTAA
>LPNX011048880.1:174698-251145 GCA_001517045.1 Pseudotsuga menziesii
ATGGAAATGCATGTGTCCATGAAAACAGGGTATGCGTACTACGTGTAATGCACAATTCTTCTTCAAATGCTGAATGCAAATTTTCCTATATGAACACCTAACTATTACTCCAAAGCAAATCTAGATCTAGTGCAAGTACAATGCAAAGTGCATAATGCAATGCATGATGAGAAGCACATATTTTTGTATTTTCTGAAAATAAAGAGATACAATAAGCAAAAGAATGATTCTACCCACCCCAGACTCTGCAAGCACACATAAACAACATTCTAGCAAAGCACTAAGGTAAAAGGACTCTAATGCACTAATCTCAAACAAAAAATCAAAGATGCCATGACAAGAACTTTCCTAAAAAAAAATTTAGGCTAAAAAAAAAACGTTTTTGGTCAAACACAGAGGCAATAACAGACTGAGGCAGTGCCAAAGGAGACTCAGCAACTATCAGAACTCACCCAGCAATCCACTATCTTCCACAAAAGGGTAAAAACCAGGGTATACGCGACTGTGTGCAGTAAACCCACGTGTATACGCGGAAATACCAGGGGAAACCGCGTGTATACGCAACTGTAAACAATAAACCCGCGTACAGGAAGAAAAAGATGCATAAACCACAGGCAAACAGACAGGCTGAGACTTATTTCACACCAATCAGGCTCTACCAAGCATACATGCCCCCATACCCAACACAGAAACAAGAGAAAGAGAGCAATTCAAATACATTGAATGCCAAGAAACCAATCCCCAAAGGTCAACTACTAGGAACTCCCCAGCGGAGTCGCCAATTCTGTTACGGAGAGAAATTCCTATGGCTTGGGGTACCACAACAGACAGCTAGACTCCAGAAATCAATCTTTCCCAATATGCAATAGAAATAAACAATCTAACACTAAAGGATCGAACCTCGTACCTTATTCCGGACGGTTGTAGTAGATCCCCGTTGAGCTTTCCAATCTTCAGCTTGAATTGTTATAGCACGTCCTCAACAACAAGTAAACAATACAAGCATACTATATTTCATGGTGTTAGATCTATTCTAGCATATATAATCAATAATGTAAAAGCATTTGACATATTCCAATGGAAACAATATTCATTCAAATACACATTACTGGACAGGAAAAGATATTTCTATTAATAAGAATCAGAGATTACAAGTGACAACCTCTGACGGCACGTCTGTGAATCGGAGAAACTGAATCCCCCACTTGGGCCTCCACCACCTCAATCCTACATCACTTCGATAGCAAGCTTACTAGTGAAAGGCAAGCTTGGGAAGAACACAACAGTGCTCCAAGGGACAAAGGGATGCAGACTCAAGCATAAATCCTGGCAACAATGGACTATAGTTTTGTTACTCTCAAAGTTCTCTTATGCTTTCAATGTACCAATGGGTTCCTTATATAGTTCTTCAAAGGGGTACTGAAGGGTCGAATCCGTGCGATCTCAAGGCATATGGAAGGCCAGGAGTCATATGAGTCGGATCCAAGTCAAGGAACAGTCCAAAAGGATTTGGATTTATGTACACATCCCGATGTACGCGACTATAGGGGAAATATCCGCGTATGTATGCGGATATCGAAGGAAAAGCCGCGTATATCAATATTCTAATGTTTTTAGGGATGATCAAGGTAACATTAAAAGATATAAAGTGGTCCAAAGGGGCTAATGAGTTTGCAGCGGGACAAGGGAAGGCCATACAATGTGTGATTCACCTAGTGTGGTGAAATCCGCTATAACATGATGATAAAGGGATAGTAGTTTGGACTTTGAGAGGGTCAGCTATCATTCCTTTGTGAGACACAATGAACCCTAGGAGATGGCTCATTGGGACATAGAAAACACACTTGAAAGGGTTCAAGCATATTTTATACTTGCGACATTGCAGGAAGGATTTCCGCAAGTCATCTATGTGTTGTGCTTGCTTATGTGTCCTAGCAATGACATTGTCTAGATAGACCAACATGACGTGGATGAGGTCGTGGAAGAAATACGTCATGGCCCGATGGAAGGTGGGTCCAACATTCTTTAGACCAAAGGGCATTACTTGATATGCGAATGTGCCCCATGGGGTTGTAAATGCAGTCTTGTAACGATCTTCTTTCCGGATCTGAATTTGGTTGTATTTGGAAAAGTCGTCCATGAAGGAAAAGACCTCATGTTTGGCACATGCATCAATGATATGATCAATGAAGGGTGTTGGGAAGTTGTCTTTAGGACATGCCCAATTCAAATTGTGGAATTCTGTACAGATGTGAATGGTACCCTATTTTTTGTTCACAGGAACATGATTTGAAATCCACATTGTGTAAGCAATGGGGTAAATGAATTTGGTTGTACACAGCTTCTCAATTTATGCTTTAAACGTGGCAGCTTTGGAAGGAAGGATCACCATTGATTTTGGTGCACGGGTACCACTTCAGGCCATGTGTTCATGTGGTGCTCAACAATGGATAGATCCAACCCGAGAATTTTAGTGTAGGACCAAGCAAAGATAGCGCGAAAGTCTTGGAAGAGAACTTTGTCGGAAGCGACTTCTTTAGAGGAGAAGGATACCCCCAACATTATTTCTTGAACCATCCCAGGTGTGGTCGAGATGTTTAATTTAATGGTTGGTGAAATATTGGCCATCTTCCCTTCTTCGAAAGCATCAGGTGCTGGAATGGGATCTTTGAACCAGTCAACTTTATCATGAATGAAATCCTTTATCTCAACTGAAAACTGATCAGATGGCAACATAGGTTCTTCAGGGATGAAGAACGAGCGATGGTGCATGTCATCCTAAGGGTATTCAGTAGTGGTTAAGGCTTCAAGTATCTCGTCATTATTGCAGAAGCAATGAAGAGATAGATCCGAGGGACTTTCGGTGATTATGGGGATAAGAGGGTTTGTGGAGTTGGACATGGTGTCTGAAGAAGGAGGTGGGGGGTGGGTTTCTTCAGTCAGAGTGATCTCAGATTCAAGGGCATGTTTTCAAAGGTTAGCTAGGGCCACTCAAAACTTCGGCAAGTCCTGGCAGTGGTGAGAATAATGTCCATACAATCCACAGAGGGAACATGCATGTTTCGTTCTCAAAGACTTGTTTTTCACTATTGGCTCACTTGGGAGGACAACCACAGGGATATTATCTGTTATATCCATGGAATATAAGTGTGCGCAGAGCATGGGAATCTCAGGGCATTTTTTAGTTGCGTGGCCTTGTACATCGCACACGGTGCATGGAGGAGTCTTTCGGGGTTCAGTTGTTGTTTTCGCATTTTTTCCCCTGGCCCTTTTTGGGTAGGGCAGGGTAGGTGCAGGTGTAGTGGTTGGTTTTTGTGGGCAAGGTGGAGGATTTGATTCAACCGCAATGGGTTGAATAGGGGTCAACACAACTTGGGGCATCGGAGGTTGAGCCGGTGGGTCGAGGTACCACATGGGAATTGCCAATGTAAAGTTGGGTAAGTTTAAGGTAGCCATTACTGGCTTACTTATGATGCCAGATGGGGGAAAAAGGAAGGGAATTGTATGGACTAGGAAGGAGCCACAGTAGTTCCCTGGTGACTGCGTTTGGGGATGCACTTGCGATTGTGGCTGCAGATGATGTTGCAGATGCGGGTGATGTTGCAGCTGGAGTTAGGGTTTGGGTGTATTAGTGCTAGATGAGAGCATGCACAAATCCGCAGTATCACTTGGTGTCGGTGGAGGTGACATGAAGGGGAAGGAAGCCTTCATAGAGGTGTCGGGGAACAACTCAGGGCTTACGCTCAACAATGGTGGAGTGGTTGTGCTGTTGACAGTAGTGTCATTGGTAGGGATAATGTTGGCTGGTGCTATTGGCCCTTGTGGATCATGGGAAGTTAGTTGATCCACCATCACAATCTTCTCGTCATGAGGGAACATCATAAGGTGAAACATGGTGAATGCCACAACTCTCATGGTGTACATGTTACTTCGTCCCAAGAGAAGGTTATAGTCCAACTACCCGTTGACCACCTTTATGTCAATTAGGACTATCTTCCCCGCTAAAGTGATGGGGACATGTGGAAGGATTCTTTGGTCTCTGGTGGGGTGGCCATCATAAGCATGCACTGTAGTGGTGAATGGTTGCAGGATAGAGGACCCAAGTTTCTTCTAGACCAAGGTTGACATAACACAAGTGGATTCCCCCTCCTCAACAATGCACCGGTGTACGACCAAATTCTGAATGGACACCAGAATTTGGAAGGAAATGGTTGATGGCATCCAGGGCTCTCCGTTGTCCAAATCAAAAGTGATCAATTTTGAATTGGATGGATCTACAGCACCGAGGGAAGCTAGTAAATATTTTCACTGTGTTGGGAATGTTTTAAGGACCTTGAGAGAAGACATGGCTGTGGGTGATTGGGCTAAATTGTTGACAATGCTATAATTGGCTGCCGCTCTTGCAGTGGTGTTGTTGGCGAGACACCTAAAGGGGAGATGCGGACCTTTGGCTGCCCCATCCATGGGAGGGGGAGGGAGGTGAAGAGGAATGTTGGTAGTGTTGGATGCGGATGCTGCTAATGTGTCAGTGGTTTTGGTAGTGGACTCATATTGGTTCCGCCTAGTCTTCAAGTTCACTTCTTCAACTTTCATGGCTAGCAGGTGATGAACTCCTGTCTCTACGGGAGGGGGAGTAGGGGGCGTTGCAGGTGGAGGTTGGGGAAACGCTATAGATGCTACCAATCCTTGGAGTGGTAATATATTCTAGAGAACCATAGGAGGGCTTGGTGGTGTTGGATTGGGTTGTGTTTGGGCTACCGCATTAGTGCCCTATTGGGCTTCGTCGTGGAGGTACTTTTCGGCACGTCCCATGAAAGGACATTCAAGTGTAGTGCTCGTAGACACTACACAACTTACATGGATGGTTGGTTCACAATGGCGCATTCTGTCGAGGTGGGTTAGGCTGTTGGTGATTTTGGGCTGGTCTATTTGCTCTAGTGTTGTTGGAAGGGTTCGACTGTTGGCCGCCTCCTTGTGGTTGGTTGTTACCCCGATTCCTGCCTTGATTATTTCTACCTTGCCCTTGTTGGTTATCATGGGACAGTTGGCTGGGAATATTTTGTTGAGAAAACACTTGTCCCAAGGGTGGTGGCAGAGCTGGGGTGGGGGTTGGAGCAGCTTGCGCTAGCAGTGCATAGTAGATAGGGGGAGTTGGTGCTACAAATCTATTAATCTGTCCCGAATATTGTTGTATTGGCCAAATTGGTGCATGGGCATGCTATTGTGGCATGGGTTGTGTGTACGAGGTTGTGGCTTTGGATTGAGACATCATCCTCCAATAGTTAGGGGCTTGGGTCAGGTGGGAAACACTAGGGGTGTTGCTTGAGTGTAGTGGCATCACAAGTGGTGTCACATGGTGTTGTGATTGATGGGAAACAGAGCCTATGATGCCATCTACGGCATGGGATTCCCACGACGCATCATAGTAGGAAGTGCTCGCACGGGGAGCATTTGGAATGATGGTATAAAGGTATCCAGACTGAGCGTAAATTAGATCAAACTATTGGGCCTTCAAGATGGCCTCCTCTTCGGATTGGGGACGTTCGAATGTGACATCCTTTTCTATAGGTGGTAGAAATTTTTTTAGGAACCAATCTAGGAAGATCATGTCATCAAGATGAATCTTGCACAAACTATGATGTCGCCACAACTCATGGATGTGGTTGATTATGTGTGTTGCATTAATCTGGCGGAAAGATAGCAAGATCTCCACCCTTTCTTCGTATCTAACGAGGAGTTGGAAATACTGTAGGAACATGAAGGACAAGGAGTTAAAATCTAGGTATTTGGGTTGAGGTAGCCCAATGTACCATTTGGCTGCGACACCTATGAGGGTATGTTGGAACAGCCTAAGTTTGATCGAGTCGTCTACGATGCTATTTGATGAGAACCATAGGTGAAACATCATTATGTGGTTTTGGGGGCATTCCCCTACCTTCCCTTGAAACTTTGGAATGTATGATGGGAGTTTGGTTGGCATGGGAGGCCAATGGGATTGATGAGAGTTTGGGTCGTTGGTTGACCTGGCCAAGTTAGGCAAGTTAAGGTGAGACATGAAAGGGAGGTTAGACCCAAAGTTAGTGAAAGAGGGATCGACAATGGCGCTGAGGTTTACAGGAGTGTGATGGCCATGTGTGACTGGGGGAACTTGCAATTGACCTCCCATGATGGGGGTAGCTGATATGGTTGTGGAAGGGACACTACCCCCGGGTACTATAGGTGGGACGAAAGGTATGGTTGGTATAGGTGTGGGTTCTCTACTATTGGGTAGCTGAGTTAAAAAGGTCTGTGCAGCTATGCTAGGACCACCGATAGGGATGCTGGTGATGATTTTTGGTATTGACATGGGTCCACTGCCAATCAACCCTTCAGAGAAGGGATCCAGGTTTGCACCAGCCATGGGGCTAGAGGGTGCAGTGTGTAGGTGTGGTTCATATTGGTATGAATCTGAGTCAGATTCAGAGGTTGTATGGCCTTTTGACGGTGAAGAAATCCGTCGAGAATGGTCTCGATGGTGTTGGTTTAACAGTCCAAACTGAGGGGACTCCCCCTTAAGGTGAGAGGAGGAACGTGGTGGGTCAATGGTGTCTGGAACCGGAAATGAAGATCCAGACCCCAGTTTAATGGCTTCCTAGTGGCTTGTAGGTGGTTACTCGGCCACTAAGACTACCAGAAGACAACGCTTGGCTTTTTCCTCACCACGAGGGCTTCACTTGTTGGCCAATATCCTATCATGTTAGTTCATATTGTGGGTTTTAAAATGATAAAAAATTGAACCAATATATTGCAGGTATTGGGGGGATGAGGNACTAACTGAAGCCCCCGTGTTCCTCACAGGATTTACTAGTCAATCAGAAGGGGTCGCTGGCCTGTTTTGCTTCGAAACTTGTCTCATTGGCTAGCTAATTTAGGGTTCCTGTGGTACTCCTCATAATGAGTTTTAGGGAATAGCCCAAGCACTTCCACAGTTTATGGCAATCAGGGACTTATGTCCTCATATTGCAATTTTTTTGACTTAGAGTAAATTGAATGATTTTAAGAGGTTCACTCGACGTCATGAACTGAGTTTGGTTGGATTAAGTGGTGTGTTTGTGTGCATTTTAAGTGTATGAGTACTGTTCATTTAACATTAATTTATGCAATTATGTGGTTTAGAAGATGTTTTTGGTTTTGTAGATTGAACAATCGAAAACCTGTAATATATGGAAAAACCAATGAAATTAAACAGAACTAAAAATGAAACTAGAACTAACAAACATGTACATTTTTTCCAGTGACTACCCTATCCTTGTATCCCTCTTAGGCCAAGAAAGGGTGTCGGGCTCTCATCAAAGTGGGAACAAGCCCACCCATAGATCCACAAGTCACCCTTCAAGTGCAAGGTTGGTCAATAGGGAGGATACGAACACTGTGAGACCCCCAATGGTCTCCACCCCCTCTACCTTCCAAGTCACCTATTTTCAATGGCTTAGAGCAATAAAATTGACAAATGCCTATTACTATACTTTCTCAACCCTTTGTATTATATCAGAATACCCTGGAGGGTGATGACTGAGTAGAGGAGGGAGGGCTGTGCAAGGGGGTTTATTTCCACTAATTCTTTAAAACTGAAAAAAATAACTGTGCAGAAATAAAACTAAGCATTTAGGCAGATTTGTATTTGTCAATTGTTAACTACATACCCAACTGAACTAAAAAAAATACTTGCAGGAAAAGACAGGCTGCTGAACAATGGCGGTAGAGCCGCACTGATAGTCCAAACAACCGAAACAGACAACCTGAGATCTAGATTGCTCTTTTTGGGGCCAATGTGGCGAGGGGGTCACCTCTGTCAGCCCATAATAGGCGAGGGGGACACATTGTTAAGCCTGAAATAAGCGACTCAGCCTACAAAATCAGGTCTCTCCCGTTGGGGACAATGTGGCGAGGGGGTCACTCTTATAGGCTGAGTTTGAGTGACGGGGTCGCCATTTTAGGCCCGAAAGTAGCGACCTGGCCCGAAAATGGAAAAATTTAAAAATCATAGCTGAGAACGGCTAATAATAACTGGTACTGTGGCAGAACGGGCTCGGGTCGGCCTCAAGGGGGATTGACCAATAACCAAAATGGAAATAAATGGAAAGAAACTTCTTAAACAACTACTTAAAGACATAAAAAAACTAATCAAACCCAGGGATTCTATGGGATTGACCTAGTATGGTCATCTAACTGTAGCCAAGGAAAAACTCTAGATATGTGCAGAAACACCTGCCCTTTCATTTATAGGACAAAAGGGTAGAGTCTCTATGAATAACGAAAAATAAAACCTTGCAACATATTGTTAGAAATGAACATAAGCAACCCTGCAACAAACCATTAGAACTAAACTAAGCATGAGCATGTACATATTGAAAAAGAAATTAACAGAACACAAAATAGTATACCTATCTATCTAGTTTGAAGGAGGGCCACCGTGCCCTAACTCTAAATCTGCCTCTCCAGAGGCTGGGAATGGGTGGAGCTATGGCTCAACACACCAAGGGAATGGGAATGAGAAAGTGGAGGAATTTAGCAATGAGGGATGAATAGCTTGAGATTGAAAGGGCTCTCAAGGTACTCATGTGGGCATTATAACGATAGGGAAAAATGGGAGTGTTTGATGGTGACCCCCACCCCTCCTTTTATATCTTTTTTCTCCACTTAGGGATTTTATCCCCTGGTCAGGGTTTTGGGCCCTACTTAGGGTTTTAAGCCCTTTACCCTTATTTCGTAGCTCCTTTTGGGGGATTTAAGCCCTTTTAGGGATTTTAGACCCTTTTTGAGCCTTTTAGCCCCTTTGTCAGCCTTTTGGCTCCTTGGTGAGCTATTTTGGCTCTTTTGGGGTTTTTTAAGCCCCTTTTTAATTATTTTTGAGCCTTAGGAAGAAAAACATAGGCTAAATATGGGTTTGGGGGTCAAATGGGTTAGGAGATGGATGTCTACAAATGGTGTAGGCTAGATAGAGCACGGTGAGTAAATTTTTAGGTTAACAAGTGGTGCTCCTGATGTGCTTTCCATTATTGATTTCTAGCTTTTGATTGTAGAATCCATTGTTTAAGCTTAATAATTTAGGAATCATTTTATGGAGAGAGATAATATAATTTTATTAATGTCCACAAATAATCGAGTGATAGGTCAATGGGAATGGGATTAGAGGTTATAATCAGTGGCAACTAAACAACAGGGGTCTCTAAAACACTTCTTGAGATAAAATGCAACCATCAAATTTAAACCATCAAATATTACGAAAGAGCATTGTCTTTTGCAGGATAATTAATCGTCGAAAGCGGTGGTTAATCGCAAAGGATGTTACTTTTGGAATGGAATACTTACATGGAAAAGATATTGTGCATTTTCACTTGAAATGTGAGAATTTGTTGGTCATCCACGCTGTGCCCAGGTTCACGTTGGGGACAACAGTCGACTGAATGAGTCGAGCTCTATTATGGCGGAAGCATATAAAAAGAACCAACAAAGAAGGAAAAACACTAGGTCGACAAGAAATATACACACATACAACATGAAAGAATTCGAACCAATTTATTACTTCTGCTCCATGAAAATATGGAGGAATAAGATGATATATATTACATTAGCGTACATGCTTAAATAAGATGCTGAGACTCTTGGGTGAATACCCGTTATATTCAGTTACAAAATAATTTATAACAGTTTAGAATTTCAACTGTCACAGAGCATGTTGAGATGTTGTATGTTGAGGCAGAGATGTCGAGGAAAACCTGTCAAACAAACATGTCGAGGTGGACCTGTCGAAGGAGAACCTATCGGATGCTGGTTGGATCATTCATCCTTCCTTAAGAAATGATGGGCTCCATTGTGTATTCGTTTAGGTGAGGAAACTTGTTGATGACTTCATTAGCAGAGTACCATTTTCCTTATGTAGGGACTTGACCATCTTTAGCAACTTGAAACAAGGGAATGGAGTTTTTCCTTGTATGCCATATGCGTCGTCCCACAATGGTGTCACAAAGAATAGGTTTTTGAACATCTATATGGATGTATTCAGGTTTTGTTGTCTACAAATCATTTTGTTCCAATAGTGGTGCATGATATGTTCGAAGTAGATCTACATTGAAAACTAGATGTAGGCCAAGGCATGCAGGAATGTCGAGATGAAAACCATTTTCTACAATCTATTTGAGGATATTGTATGGACCATATCGCAAAGTTTTCATCTTTCTATATGGACCAGTGAAGTGCTCCTTCTTCAGATGTAACTAGAACTAATCCCCAATTTGGAATGAATGAGGAATACAATACTTGTCATGTTTGGCCTTATCCTTTGCATTAGCTCATTGCAACATCTCTTGTGCTTGCTTCTGAATGTTGTAGATTTGATCTTTGAACTTCAATGCTTTCTCCACTTCTTGTCCTTCAAAGTCGGTGTAGTTCGACTATGTCAAGGAACTGATTAAGTCGATAAGTGGTGAAGGTTGAAATCCGTAATAGATCTCAAATGGACTCTTTCCTGTAGAGTTGTGTTGGGTACGATTTCAGTTGTGCTGTATGTATGGAAGGTTTTCATCCCATGTTTGATAATGTGTGTGGTTGTACATGCGAAGAAATTGTATGACTAAGTGATTTACAACTTTTGGTTGTTCGTTTGTCTACGGATGGAAGGTTTTCGACAAAGAAAGTCTCGTATCAATTTGTTGCCAGAGAATTTTCCAAAAGGTGCTGAAAAATATAGCATATTTGTTGGAAATAATGGCCATCGAGAGGCCATAATTTTTCCACACATGTTCAAAGAAGAGTTGAGCAGTCTGTTGTGATATCGTAGTCTTCTTGCATGGTATGAGTATATCCATCTTGGAAAATCTATCTACTACTACTAATATCACGTCATGCTTATGTTTGGTAGTAGTATATCTCGTCAAATAGTCCATAGAAATCGATTCCCAAGGTCGAATAGGAACTGGAAGGTGTGTGTATAGTCCTTGTTGTCGATTTGGTAGTTTAGAAATGGCACAAACCATGCATGATCGAATGTAATTTTTGACGTCATATTTAAGTGAAGGCTAGTAGAAATACTTTTGTAGGATAACAAGTGTTTTTGAGACTCCAAAATGTCCCACGGTCTTGCTATAGTGAGCATCTGAAATGAGCTTCTGTCAGTGCTCACTGGTCGGTACACAAAGTTGTCCAAGCTTGTATAACAATGCGTTCTTTAGGAAGTAGTCTGTAGTTGACAACTTGTTGGTCTAAAGCTATCAATAAATTGTAGAGAAGTCACAGTCTACCAAATACAATCATGGCCAAGTAGTGGTGTCATAACCCTGCATACTCATCACTGCAGATAGTAGAGTAATGGGGGTCTGCTGAGACAATCAACTGCGGCATTGGCTTTGCCTTTCCAATACATAATTACCAACTGAAATTGTTGTAGGTAATTAATCCACTTGATTTGTAGATTTTTCTGTAGTTTCAACTGGGATGGAGTGAACTGTAAGGTTTATGGTCAGGTAGGATGACCATTTCCTTGCCAAGAATGTGGTGTCCATTGTTTGAGAGCTTGCATAATGGTGTATAGTTATTTTTCATATGCCGAGTACCTTCTAACTGTGTCGTTGAAAGTATCAGAATGAAACATGACTGGGTGGCCTGACTGAGTGATCACTACACTGAGGGCATAGTTCGATGCATCCTTCTTAGTATCAAAGGGCTGATACAAACTAGGTAACACAAGTACTGGTGCAGTACAAAGCTTGTTTTTTATTTTCTCAAATTCTTGTTGTTGTGTTGATGTCCACTTGAAGATATTTTTCCCATTTCCTTTTGTCAACTGATTCAAAGGCCTTGCGATGTGATTGAATTCAAGTATGAATCATCGATATAAATTCACCAAACCAAGAAAACTTCTTAGTTATTGAATGTTTGAGGAATGGGCCATTCTTTGAGGATATGTACTTTTTCTGGGTCAACATGAACTCTTGTAGAGTCAATTACATACCCCAAATATTCGATACTGGTAATTGCAAATGAGCATTTTTCCATGTTTAGATATAGCCGATGTTGTTGGAGAGTGTCGAAGACTTGTCAAAGCTGTTTGACATGTTCTTCCCATAATCGACTGAAAATCAAGATATCGTCGAGATAAAAAATGACACATTTACCGATGATAGTTCGTAGAAGGTCATCCATATATCTCATGAAGGTTGCAGGTCCATTGGTTAAGCCGAAAGGCATGACTAACCATTCAAACAATCCTTCTTTGGTCTTGAAAGCCATTTTCCATACATCGGTGGACTCGATTGGAATCTGGTGGTATCCCGACTTGAGGTCGAGTTTTGTAAAGAAATTAGCACCTTTCATATTGTCGATGATTTCATCAATCCATGGAAGAGGGTATCTGTTGTTCACTGAAATTTTGTTGATATTTCGATAGTTGATGCACATGCACCAAGTACCATATTTATTTGGAACAAAAACAACAGGACTTCCACAAGGAGAGGAGCTGGGGTGAATATGACCCTTGTTGATCAAATACTAGATTTGTCTGCAAATATATTTGTTTTCAAGAATGGATCTTTTGTAAAAGGACACGTTAGGTAAGGAGGAACCAGGAACAAATTCAATGGAGTGTTTTACCTGACAATGCAGAGGTACTCCGTCGGGTGCTTGAAATATGTTCTGGTATTCTTCAAGAATGTTGTTGATCTATTGTTGTTGTCGAGAGCTACGTTGGTCAGTGATTCGACTTGTCACTGTAGTATTCTTGGAGTGTTGAGGCTTTATCATGATTAATATGAACTTTTGAGCATGATTGATAAGCTTCTTTTTTTGTTTGGCGGATATCATAGCAACCGTTGATGTGGGTTGTCGCTCTGGTATGCCATACCATTGATTCTGGATTTTGACAATCACCTTCTGAGGCCGTGACTAATATGTACCGTGTCGATCCCATAGGTAGGTTTTATCGAATAAGGAGTCAGCTACGTAAAACGGTTCCATGTCACAGAGTGCTTCATCCAAAAGGCTTAATGAAGTAGGCACGTCGACATTGTCATGTGATCCTTAGTTGTTGCCCATCCTTTATCCAACCGATATTGTAAGGCTGAGGATGTGGAGTGGTGATAAGACCTAATTTCTTCACAAGGTATTCAGAAACGAAGTTCTTCTGGATACCATTATCCACAATTAGATGTAATGGATTTTTTTGAACCCATATTTGTGTATGGAATAGGTGCTCTCATTCCTCCTCATCGACAACGGTTGATGCTATCATAGTGGTCGAGGTCAAATCCAGGAGGGTTGAAGTATCTGGATTAGATTCTACCAGGGTTTTGTCGGACAAGTTGGATTTCAACAATTTTTCCAAAAATGTCTTTCGAGCTTTGCATTCTGACATATCATGCCATGTTGAACTATGATAATCACACCATTTCCTGGTAGGATCTTGTTTGTTGCGATCCCTCTTGTCTTTATGAAATTTCTTCTTTTGATGATGAGGCTTTGGCGGAGTCGGTTGATAAGGATTCTTGAACTTGTCAGAGTCGGTTGATGACTTATTGTCAGATGTTTGACCTGTTGGCTTGTTCGTGAAACATGCTTTTCCTTTGTCTTTAGATTCAATATTGATGGCATAATGAAATGCATCCACAAGCGTACTAACAGTCAGAAACTCCATCTCTTGCTAAATGTACAGGGATAAACCGCTTATGTACTTCAGAACAAGCAATTTCTCTTCTTCTTGGATGCTAAGTCTAGCCATGAGTCAATTGAACTTGTTGATGTAACACTGTACGGATTGGTCTTTCCATTTCCTTAGTTGATGCCACTTCTTATACTGCTGTTCAAGGTACTTGGGCAAGTTGAATTCCTTTCGGACATGTTCGACAAATTTTACCCATGTGTCTATGGGGTATTCTTGTTTTTCCATCTTTGTTGATAGATTTTCCCACCAGTAGTGTACACATGTTGACATAGTTAAGGACTCAATGGTGATCTTTTCCGCTTCGGATTGATTCACTGCATAGTAATATTCTAGTTGGTGTACCCAATTTTTGA
The DNA here is from genome assembly GCA_001517045.1 of Pseudotsuga menziesii. Classification (NCBI taxonomy): domain Eukaryota; kingdom Viridiplantae; phylum Streptophyta; class Pinopsida; order Pinales; family Pinaceae; genus Pseudotsuga; species Pseudotsuga menziesii. The sequence goes on from LPNX011048880.1 coordinate 188,745, forward strand.
CGGATTCCGCATCGATCTTCCCTAAGGTTCGATATGTCTATATTTATTTTCACTTTGAAGGGGCTGATTTTATCGAAGTGAGTCCGCATCGAAGATTTCCCAGAGTTCGCAGTGACTCTCATGAGAATTTTGTTGAACTAGGCGAACATTTCGGTTCACTGGTGAGCCACTGATTTTTCTATGAGTTGTTCTATCTCATCAGTTCCATGTCTATTGTTTGCTTCTTCGACCATCTTTTCTAAATTTGAAGGAAGTGTCTGCTTGTGTTATTGAGTTTGTGAGTGTGTTTGAACATGCATAAGTTAAATAAATTCAATGGAAGTGCTTACATAACTGAAGCTCTGGACAAGATCTTGCTATGATACCCATGATCCAGGCCGTGCCCAGGTGGATGATGGGGACAACAGTCGATTGAATGAGTTGAGATCTGATATGGAAGAAGCATATAAAAAGAATCGGCAAAGCAAGAAACACACTAGGTCGACAAGAAATATACGCAGACAATATGCAAGAATTCAAACCATTTTATTACTTCCACTCAATGAAAATATAGAGGAATCAGATGGTCTATATTACAATAGTGCACATGCTTATATAAGATGCTGAGACGCTTGGGTGAATACCCATTATGTTTAGTTACAAAAGAATTTATAACGGTTTAGAAGTTCAACCGTCGTAGAGCATGTTGAGATGTTGTATGTCGAGGCGAACCTGTCAAATGAACATGTTGAGGCGGACCTGTCAAAGGAGAACCCGTGACTTCTTTAAATTATTCTATGTCAAAGTCACCAGTAAATATTAAATCATGTACATATGGACAGAAAATTAACATCTTACATTGCTCATTCACTTTGGTCTACAATTTCGGTTCACTTTCACTTTTGGGAAATCCATTTTCAGTGAGATAGGAATCAATTCGACTGTACCATGCACTAGGAGCTTGCTTCAAACCATAGAGATCCTTTTTCAGCCTGTACACTTTATGCTCTTGACCTGGAACTTCATAGCCTTGTGGTTGTTCCACATATACTTCCTTTTCTAGAAAGCCATTCAAAAATTCCGAATTGACATCCATTTGATAAATAGACCATTTGTTTTGTGCAGCAATGGCCAAGACTGTTCTGACTGTATCTGCAATAGGTGCAAAGATTTCAGTGAATTCTATACCAGGGTGTTATGTGAACCCTCTTTCTACCATTCTTTCATTGTTCTTCTACACATTCCCATCAGCATCTTGCTTGGTCTTGTAAATATATTTGACATTGATTACATCTTTTTCTTTTGGTACATCAACCAGCTCCCATGTCTAGTTCTTCTCAATGCATTCTATTTCTTCATCCATGGCTTGTGCCCATACTTCTTCTTCAAAATATTCTTCAAATGTTAGTGGAACATATATAAGAGAAAATAATGCAAAGAGAGAGAATGAATTTGGTGTACCAACTTCATATATTTCACGCAGACTTATTGTCTTCACCGGTTCTGTCGATGTCGACCTTGAAGAAATGCTTGATGGAGTTTTCTTGCCTCTTGGTGTGATTTTCGGTGTAGCTTGGTCTGCCCATTGTGTCGATGTTCCTTGTGCTGAACCATGTCACGATGTCATGGGAGTCGACAGTGCTGCAATTGGTTGATTTACCTGTGGTGTTTGAACCAATTCCTCCACCATGTCATCATGGTCGACATTCGACACAATCTTGACATTTATGTCGATAGGTCCATCCCATGATTCATTCTCGACAAATTGAACATCTCGAGTGATGATCACTTTCCTTGTGACAATATCATAAACTTGTATGCTTTTGTGTCTTCAGAATAATCGACAAAAATACATTTTTGTCTATTCTTTTCTAGCTTCTTTCTCAGCTCATCTAGAACATTTGCATATGTGAAACAACCAATTTTTTTTGAATGAGAAACACTATGATTCATACCTTTCCATGCTTCTTGAGGAACTTTGTTCTTCACACTCTTTGTCGGACACCGGTTCATAATGTAAACAACAGTTCTGATTGCTTCATCCCAATATTCATTTGAAAAATGCTTGGCTTCCAACATGCTGCACGCCATGTCCATAAGGGTTTCATTCTTTCTTTCGGTAACATCGTTCTGCTAAGGTGTATACCGTGTAGTGAATTACTTTTGAATTCCATGGGTCTTGCAAAAATTTAGAAATTCAATTGAAACATATTCACCTCCTCTGTCGGTCCTTAAGATCTTGATGCGGTGTCCACTCTGGTTCTTCACAAGTTCCTTGAACTGCTGAATATAACTAAATGCATCAGATTTATGTTTGAGAAAATATACCCATGTTTTTCTTGAGTAGTCATCAATAAAAGTAAGAAAATAATTGCAGCCTCCAATGGATGATGTGTGCGTTGGACCACAAATATCAGAGTGCACAATTTCAAGTGGCGTGGGAGCTCTATAAGACTTTTCGATTGGAAAATTCTCTCTATGATTCTTTCAAAAAATGCAGCCTTCAGAAACCCTTTCTGTTCTATCGATCAATGGTAATCCTTTCACCATATTCTTTGTATGTAGTAAGTAGCTTTAGCCCACCAAAATTCAGATGTCCAATCTGAAATGCCACAGCCAAGATTCATCCTAAACTTCTGTTTGAAATGTAGCTTGAAAATCAGCGCAGCCATTTTCTTTCTTGTCGAGGGGATCAACTGTTTCTTTACTTCTTTCCTTGAATGCAACTCCTATATTTATCTTCCCTTTCATTCCGGGAACTATCCTCAATGGAAACAAGCAATTGCTTGTCATTGGCACTTTTTCTATTAGCTGGTCACTTGGACGTTTGTCTTTAGTCACACAGTGATCATATTCTATGTAGACTCTATAGCCTTTTGTATCAGCTATCTAATACTTAACAAATTATGTTTCAGACCTTTGACATGATAGACATCAAGGATAAACTTACTCTCCCCCTATTTGTTTAGAATACCAATGGTACCTTTTCCCAAAACAATAATTTGGACATTGTTTCCAAGTGTAACATCAGTTTGAACTGAATTATCTAGACTGAAAAACAAATTTAAATTACCAGTCATATGATTGCTGCAGCCTGAATCTAAGTACCATATGTCATGTAGAATTTCTTAAACAACATTGCATTCAACTTGAGATGTAGATGCCATTAACATTGCACTTGTCGGAGTGCTAGTGTTGGTTGACTGATTTGGGATTTTCCTTCCTTGGTCATATTGTTTCTTCCTGCATTCATATGCATAATGACCAGATTTATTACAATAATGACATTGGATTTTTTATTTATCAAACCTATGGCCACTTGGGTGACTTGAATTATGATTCTCTCCTCTACTAGCAACATTTGCACGACTTTTTCCTCGTCCTCCTCTGGAATAATTTCTTCCTCTGCCTCTGGATTTGTTTCTCCCCCTACCTCTAGCACAACTTATGGATGACTGTGCTGTGAATGCACCTTCCAATGATGTTTGTGTCCTACTGAGTCTGTGTTCATGATTGATGAGTGAAGCTTGTAGCTCATCAATGGTAAACACCGACATGTCTGTGTGTTCTTCCAAGATCACAATCAAGGATTCAAATCTTGGGGGAAGGATTTTGAGCATTTTTCAACCACCCTTTGTGATGGTTTCTCCATGATATTTAAGTAGATTTATCAAACCAACAACTCTAGTGTAGTATGTGTCTACAGTCTCTGAATATTTCATTGACAGAGATTCAAAATATCTTCTCAGAATATGCAGCTGGGGATTTTCAACACTCCCCCTTAATTATGAGCAAATGGGGATTTTTCTTTAAACAAAATTTACAAAATGTTTTAGAGTGCAAACATGCTTTGTTCATGACAAAGTTCACTGTGCAAAACTTGTCATTCCAAGATAACTACGAAGATACTGGAATGTTTCCTTTGCCAATGGTTTTGTAAATATGTCTACAAGTTGATATTTAGACCTGTGAAATTCTAAAGAAATTTCCTTGTTGTTCACCAACTCTCTTATGAATTGAAAGCTTATGTCGATGTGCTTGGTTCTCTTGTGGAACACATGATACTTCAATAATACAATGGCTGAATTGTTCTCACAGAATATGGTTATCAGTTCTTGATGGTTCTGTGACAAGTATTTTAACACTCTCCGCATCCAGACAGCTTGACATGCAGCGCTTGTAGCTACAACATACTCTGCTTCTACTGAAGATAGAGTTACTATGGGATGTTTCTTTGAAGCCCATGAAACTGTACCAAAATGAAATGCGTATCTAGATTTGCTCTTCCTTTCATCTATGCTTCCTCCATTGTCACTGTTAGTGTATCCAATGATTTTAAATTTTTTTGAGGTTGAATACATAATGCCAAGGTCTTTTGTGCCACTTACATACCTCATAATTCTTTTACCTACTTACCAATGAGAGTATTTTGGTGACTCCATAAACCTTGAGATCAGACTTACTCCATACATGATGTCTGGTCTTGTCACTATTAAATACATAAGGCTTCCAACTAGCCTTTTAAACAACATAGGATCTATAGTTGATCCTTCATCATGCTTGCTCAATTTTAAACCTGATATTACTCGTGTTGGGTTGTCTTGTAATTAGACATGTTAAATATTTTTAAAAATTCACTTGCATATTTAGTCAGTGATATAAAAATACCACTTTCAGAATGTTGAACTTCAATGCCCAGAAAAACTTCATAAGCCCCAAATCAGTCATTTCAAATTCACTTTCCATGACTTCTTTAAATTATTCTATGTCAAAGTCACCAGTAAATATTAAATCATGTACATATGGACAGAAAATTAACATCTTACATTGCTCATTCACTTTGGTCTACAATTTCGGTTCACTTTCACTTCTGGGAAATCCATTTTCAGTGAGATAGGAATCAATTCAACTGTACCATGCTTCAAGCCATAGATATCCTTTTTCAGCCTGTACACTTTATGCTCTTGACCTGGAACTTTCTTCAAACCATAGATATCCTTTTTCATCCTGTACACTTTATGCTCTTGACCTGGAACTTCATAGCCTTGTGGTTGTTCCACATATACTTCCTTTTCTAGATAGCCATTCAAAAATTCTGAATTGACATCCATTTGATAAATAGACCATTTGTTTTGTGCAGCAATGTCCAAGACTGTTCTGACTGTATCTCCAATAGGTGCAAACATTTTAGTGAATTCTATACCAGGGTGCTATGTGAACCCTCTTGCTACCATTCTTTCATTGTGCTTATACACATTCCCATCAGCATCTTGCTTGGTCTTGTAAATCTATTTGACATTGATTACATCTTTTTCTTTTGGTACATCAACCAGCTCCCATGTCTGGTTCTTCTCAATACATTCTATTTCTTCATCCATGGCTTGTGCCCATACTTCTTCTTCAAAATATTCTTCAAATGTTAGTGGATCATATATAAGAGAAAATAATGCAAAGAGAGAGAATGAATTTGGTGTACCAACTTCATATATTTCACACAGACTTATTGTCTTCACCGGTTCTGTCGATGTCGACCTTGAAGAAATGCTTGATGGAGTCTGCTTGACTCTTGGTGTGATTTTTGGTGTAGCTTGGGCTGCCCATTGTGTCGATGTTCCTTGTGCTGAACCATGTCATGATGTCATGGGAGTCGACAGTGCTGCAACTGGTTGATTTACCTGTGGTGTTTGAACCAATTCCTCCACCATGTCATCATGGTCGACATTCGACACAATATTGACATTTATGTCGATAGGTCCATCCCATGATTCATTCTCGACAAATTGAACATCTCAAGTGATTATCACTTTCCTTGTGACAATATCATAAAATTTTATGCTTTTGTGTCTTCAGAATAATCGACAAAAATACATTTTTGTCTATTCTTGTCTAGCCTCTTTCTCAGCTCATCTAGAACATTTGCATATGTGAAACAACCAAAATTTTTTAAATGAGAAACACTATGATTCATACCTTTCCATGCTTCTTGAGGAACTTTGTTCTTCACACTCTTTGTCGGACACTGGTTCATAATGTAAACAACAGTTCTGACTGCTTCATCCCAATATTCATTTGGAAAATGCTTGGCTTCCAACATGCTGCGCTCCATCTCCATAATGGTTTCGTTCTTTCTTTCGGTAACATCATTCTGCTAAGGTGTATACCGTGTAGTGAATTACTTTTGAATTCCATAGGTCTTGCAAAAATTTAGAAATTCAATTGAAACATATTCACCTCCTCTGTCGGTCCTTAAGATCTTGATGCGGTGCCCACTCTGGTTCTTCACGAGTTCCTTGAACTACTGAATATAACTAAATGCATCAGATTTATGTTTGAGAAAATATACCCATGTTTTTCTTGACTAGTCATCAATAAAAGTAAGAAAATAATTGCAGCCTCCAATGGATGATGTGTGCGTTGGACCACAAATATCAGAGTGCACAATTTCAAGTGGCGTGGGAGCTCTATAAGACTTTTCGATTGGAAAATTCTCTCTATGATTCTTTCAAAAAATGCAGCCTTCAGAAACCCTTTCTGTTCTGTCGATCAATGGCAATCCTTTCACCATATTCTTTGTATGTAGTAAGTAGCTTTAGCACACCAAAATTCAGATGTCCAATCTGAAATGCCACAACCAAGATTCATCCTAAACTTCTGTTTGAAATGTAGCTTGAAAATCAGTGCAGCCATTTTCTTTCTTGTCGAGGGGATCAACTGTTTCTTTACTTTCTGCCTTGAATGCAACTCCTGTATTTATCTTCCCTTTCATTCCGGGAACTATCCTCAATGGAAACAAGCAATTGCTTGTCATTGGCACTTTTTCTATTAGCTGGTCACTTGGACGTTTGTCTTTAGTCACACAGTGATCATATTCTATGTAGACTCTATAGCCTTTTGTATCAGCTGTCTAATACTTAACAAATTATGTTTCAGACCTTTGACATGATAGACATCAAGGATAAACTTACTCTCCCCCTATTTGTTTAGAATACCAACGGTACCTTTTCCCAAAACAATAATTTGGACATTATTTCCAAGTGTAACATCAGTTTGAACTGAATTATCTAGACTGGCAAACAAATTTAAATTACCAGTCATATGATTGCTGCAGCCTGAATCTAAGTACCATATGTCATGTGGAATTTCTTAAACAACATTGCATTCAATTTGAGATGTAGATGCCATTAACATTGCACTTGTCAGAGTGCTAGTGTTGGTCGACTAATTTGGGCTTTTCCTTCCTTGGTCATAGTGTTTCTTCCTGCATTCATATGCATAATGACCAGATTTATTACAATAATGACATTGGATTTTTTATTTATCAAACCTATGGCCACTTGGATGACTTGAATTATGATTCTCTCCTCTACTAGCAACATTTGCACGACTTTTTCCTCGTCCTCCTCTGGAATAATTTCTTCCTCTTCCTCTGGATTTGTTTCTCCCCCTACCTCTAGCACAACTTATGGATGACTGTGCTGTGAATGCACCTTCCAATGATGTTTGTGTCCTACTGAGTCTGTGTTCATGATTGATGAGTGAAGCTTGCAGCTCATCAATGGTAAACACCGACATGTCTGTGTGTTCTTCCAAGATCACAATCAAGGATTCAAATCTTGGGGGAAGGATTTTGAGCATTTTTAAACCACCCTTTGTGATGGTTTCTCCATGATATTTAAGTTGATTTATCAAACCAACAACTCTAGTGTAGTATGTGTCTACAGTCTTTGAATCTTTCATTGACAGAGATTCAAAATATCTTCTCAGAATATGCAGCTTCATATTCTAAGAAGATAACAATTCTACAGAATTACAAAATCATATAACCAAACATTTATGAAGACTTGAGTGGACCAATCTACCCTAAAACCTGGAACTTTCACTGGTTGAGAAATTTATGGATTCTTGATCTTTCACTCAACCATAATTGTAAACAACATTTACACAAGTAGCTGTGGAAAGAATGTGCAGCTAAATAAACATGCTTTCAACCATAAACTATTTCATATAAATAACTTGTCTAGAAATAACAAAAGATAATACAAACTTGTCTGCTCTTTGACTTATCCAAACTTGTCGGCTCATTGACAGATCTAGAGCTTCGACTCTTCGACAGAATCAATCACATAGAAGCTTGAGTTTCAACTTCACTCTTTGCTCAGAGTTCTCTCTTTCTCTCTTTTTCTCACCTAGAGTTTTTTAAAAATGATTTATAGACTTCTTCTTCTATTTATAGGCAACCTGAAAATTGCTTCTACATGAATCTATAGACTTGCCATTAATGGCTATAATAACTATCTACCTACAAACTTAGCTTTAGAAATTAATTCGACGCCGAATGAACTGATACCTATGATAGAGTCCACTGAGCTTGGACTGATACCTCTGACAGAGTCCACTGAGCTCAGATACTGATCTGCCAGTAATTATGTCCTCAAACAAGAGAAACCTCAATGGTTTGATATATCTTTGGATTTTTCTATAACCGAACAAATATTTATACAAATTAGCTTTTTTTCGCATACATAACTGACCATCTTGCATCTATGCATTGCATCGAAACAATCCTTACGAACTCAAGCATATGCTGCCAGCTTTAAGCATTGGGTGCACTGAAGCTTACTATGATAAAAAAGAACTCTTACAGGGGTAGGATAGTCGGCGTGAATGAAAATGGATCATCAGAAGATTATTAACCATCCTCTGAACTAGTCTTCGTATGGATTTCTATAGAGATCTTGGAGAGAGATACATCCTCAAATTTCAGAACAATATGATATCAAAATGTGCAGTCTACTCGTATGGCACATTCCAGCAAACAATCGTATATTTTAACTGCTGCTATTCTTAGCTCTTAATTAGATATGATCCATAAATACTAATCGAAAAATAATATGCATCGATTTCTCGAGTCTAGACTTTCATATTTCCCATTGCAAGTTGCAACTATCATCCATACTATTTCAAGATCAATAATCACAATCAAACACAGAAAAACAACCTTAAAGTTTCCACTTAAATACAATACTTTGTAACTGTTGGGAATGCTCAGAAAAAGGTTGTAAATGCTTAAGTTGTTCTCCACAAAAAACCCAGTTACGTGCATTTTCTCCCATGCTAATAAAACTGTCATCGAGCACCGCAACTCTCAAGGCATGGTATGCTAGGACATATGATGGATGATGACCTTATAGGAAGGATATCCGTGCTCAAATCATTAGCTCCAAAAAAATACAGACCATGTGCATGAACATCTAAGTTTGATAATGAAAACTATCAATTGACAATGATACCACCACGTAAGATTGTTCATTTATGTTTTTGGGAAAAGCATAACAAAATCAATCCTAGCTAAGGGCCCACAACTGTTTCATCAAACTTATAACAACTTGTTGGCAAGCAACACCCTTTGGAGCAATTTGAACATAAGAAATTCCAAATGTGCCATTTGAAATAAATCTTATGAATGATATTTGATATCATCACCTGAATCAATGCTCATCTATAGATATTTTAGGAGTGCCCTCAGAATCTTTGATTCTGATGGCACTCCCAATAGAAGCTGAATTGATCGTTTGATTTGGATTTATCACCATCAGTTTATGTCGAATTTGAATCTCTTAGTTTTAACCCCTCATTTCTTTTGATCATCCAGAAAATTATAGTCTCGAAGGTTAGTAGCTCCTAATTTCACACCATTTATCACTCATGCATATTCGAGGCCAAATGAATTTATTATATCAGTGATTTTTGGCTATTAATCCAGGCAAGTGATTACATGTTATGATACTTGTTTCTTTTCAATTCCTATAGGAGATCCGACAAAGATTTTTTAACTTCTAAATTATTTATGTCATCATGTTAGTCATAAGGTTAAAAAGTGTATGTAATATAATTTTCGTAAGTCATACATTATTATACACTTATCCTTATGAAGAGTTTTCTATTTTCAAAGTGAGTCAGTATTAAAGTCCATCATAAGGTGTTAATATATTTTTCAGAGTTTTGGTATAGGTTTGGTTACGTTATCAATTGTTTCCCTGTCATTATAATATCAACCTTGATCCTAAGTACATCCATTACAATCTTATTTAGTAACATTATTATTGTGATATTTGATGAATGAAGGATTAGGGCATTGTAACCCTTCAATCATGTTTTGAAACAATGCGTTTTCTAGGCTATCACAACATTATGAAAATGTCAATCAGCATTGAGGTTATGATTGAAATTAGGGTTTTTTGATACTCGTGTTACCTGAAGGTTCACCACCTGTCTATTTTCCATCATGCAAACATCACACTTAAGCAGTCGCTTGCCCATTTGCCTACAGATCATTATGGTGTGGTAAATGTTTCTAAACCTCATTAACCTGTCAACTCGTAAGTATGATGACATTGCAGGGAAATTCACAGTGCTTTGATAATATAAGAAATTGTGGAGTGTTGTTTGAAATGTCTGGACTATGGATTAATCGACTGTGTGTTTCAGTCCGGTATTGGAAAACCTTGACAGTTTGTGTAATCGTTACCATGGCTCTGGTGTCAAGGTTTGAACTTTCAGGAGATGAGTATTTGGATGCAACCCCTGAGTGTCGCGAGGTGATACTTAGGGTTGGATGGCTAAAGTTTTTACAGAAGTTCTCTGGGTTCAACGTAACAACTTCCAAGGCGTTTGCAGCATCGTTTGATGGGGTTAATGCACAGGTTGGGGATATTGAACTAAGACTAACTGAAGAGTTTATTTCTAAGGCCATTGGGTTACCATAGACAGGTGAATGATGGTACAAAGGAAAGCATGTAAAAAATCACGATTGGAAGGAGTTTCTTACTCCAGCTCACCGGCAAATGAAATACAAATCTCATTTCCCCTCTAGGTTGCTCATGAAAAAATGGTGTGCTTTGTCGAGCTGATCATTAGGTACATTACCTATGAGTGTAGGCTCTCTCAAACCCAATTCTATCACCTCCGACTATTAATAATATTTAAGGGACACCCTGTGAATATGCCTTACTATTTATTGAATAGCCTACACAAGATGGCCTGCACCTATCAAATGAACATAGGGGACAAGGAGACAAGTCTGTTTCATCACGGATTAATTAAAATTATCGTGTCCTATCGGTTAAGAGAATTAGGAGAATCTTGGGAATCTTTCCTCATGCGTAATGGGTTTGGTGAGAATGAAGAATGGCCCAGACAGAGGCCTAGACTAAGACGTAGGCGTATAAGAGATGAAGAAGCCAATCCAGAGTTAGAAGACTCTGGTTCTCAGGGAAATATGGACAATGAAGCATCTTGACCTAGTCAAATATGGAATGTCAGTGGTGTTAAACTCAAGACTGAGACAAACCTTGAGGTTCCTGTTGATAATCCTCAAACTCGAGCAAGAAAACTGGCAATCACAATACCCCTGTCATAATGAAATTTTTCCTTGTTCACAGGCTAATATTAGTTAGAAACCAGCTGAAGACAAAATTAGCAAGATTTTGAGTAATCAGGCTAGTTGTAGGACAGCTCGTAGTAAGACAGCTGCCCTTTTTTCTAGAAGAGACCTAAGTATTGGAGATACCCCTGTTATTGAATTAAGTGACTCCTCTGAACCTCATCACAATCCAGTCCCCATTGCCCCAACCTTTATGGACTTGAAATATGTGTCTGCCTCTGGAAATGATGTTGTTGACAGTGAACAAATGAATCGTGAATGTGATATGGATCAAGAAATTGATCAGAGGCCTAACAGAGTCAAAGAGGACAGGGGAAGGTTGAATGAAGTATCAAAGAAACAAATTAATAAGAATCCTTATGCTCAGGTTATCTCATCACTAGAAACTGACATGAAGGAGGCTGAAGGTATCAAGTCATCTGCTATGGATGAAGTTGCAGGTCTAAAAACTGATTTAGCTTCTTGGATTGAGAAATGGAATCTTCTGAGGGAAAAGAAGCTTAAGTATAAAAATCAGTTTAAAAAGCTTCTATTGAGGAATCAAAGCTTGATAAAACAGAATAGGATCGTTGAATTCAGGGCTGTTTTATCTAAAGCTAAGTTAGATGAGGCAACGAGAAAAGGATCAATTAGACTTGCTGTCAAATCAGCTTTTAAAATCTGACAGTTTTGTTATTTTTGTAATAAATTCCAAAGTTTGGTCTTATGGTTTTAAATCTTCAATCATGTATGCAGATGATTCCAAAATTAGTCTCTACGGGTCAGTAATATCTTGGTCTTTGTTGTTGTTTCTTCTTAGTGCAAAGTTTTATTATTCAATGAGGATATTTGCAGAATTGAAATTTTGCAGACATCCTGTACATTTCTATGTGATTATTATTTGCACTTTCCTAAAAAATTCTATTTGAAATTGTTAGGTATTAATGACTACGTGACATGGAGTTAGATGTTGTGTTGTTTTTGTGGTTTCAACTGAAGGCCGTTTCAAAGATGCAACTTAGTGTTGGTTTTGCTATTCCTGCACTCATGTTCCTTAACATTATCAGTATGGGTTATCGAATATAGGGATGATATGTTCTAGGGATAATGACACTAGATTATCCAGTAAGTTACCTATTTCTTTGCATGTTATTCCCTCCCGGCGGTTATAAAACGACATTCCTATGATCTTTGTCTTTTCATTGTCCTATATTTGGATAAAACCCATGTATCGTCATGAAAATAGGAGCATTAGTTAATTAGTTGTTATTTATGTTCCCTTTATAAACAAGTTTCAAACATGAGTAAAAGGTTCGATTCCTAAGACTTGTGGAGAGTGGATATTTGATAGTTTTATATTACATTCTGTCGTGCTTATGTTTTTGGAACTTATTCCGAAGATTACTGGATGCTACAGAATACTTAATACCTTAGATAAGTCTTTTTAGTTATTTTATATTGTGCTAATGATGTTCTCCTTTGTTAAATTTCATTTTCATATATATATATATATATATATCGTCATATTGTATGTGAAACCATTCTTTCATGGATCTTGAATGATTACATCATCTTGAAATGTGAATGATTTTCTATTATGTTTGAAGTGAGTGAGTTTCTTCATGATTTTTCGATTGATCATGAAACTGTGTTACATGAAATATTAACTATGTAAGCTGACCTTGTTCTGTCTTCATGTTAATATACGATTGTATCTATCATATTTCAAGATTATGTTAGATTTATATTGATAACAAGTTTTATTTTATATTTAAATTATCTTGTAATGAGATATTATCTTATTGTGAGTTGATTTAGTTTTAGTTCTATTAATTTTAGACTTCTATAACAAATGCATAATTGTAGACTACCTTATACATTGAGACCTGTTGTTAAGTCCAAATTTCACGCTCTCAGCTGAGATAGTTAGCTTGCATTTAGGTCATTGTAGGATAGAATTAGGAGTTACTATTTTTAGTACTTGGTTTGAGTTAGTCTTCAGCATTAGTCAGTCTTTAGGTTGAATCTCTATGATTTGTTAGAATATTTGGTTAAGTAAACCTTGCCACATAGACCTAAGGAGACTCTCTATTTTTGAGAGCACATTATATAGGAAGCAGGGCATTGATCCCGTGAGAGACAGTCACTCCAAACACACGTAATATTGCAGTAAGTTGAGTGTGTGGGATGTCTTTCTGTTGTTCACCTAGGTCAGTATTTTCGGCCAACAAATGGCGCTAGAAGGAGGGGTTGAGCTTAAAGCTTAATGGCTGATCGATCACATAACGCTCCTACTAGAAATCAACCTTCTTCTCCCCTCATGAGTTTTGGAATATTGTCTACCCCGGTCTCTCCATCATAGCTCGAAGCTGTAAACACTCCCTTTTTAGATGCAGTTAGGAACATTATTGAAAGGGACCCAACTGTCTCACCAATTTCCCTAGAGCAGATAAATCAAACCTTAGAGGAATCCCATAGAATCTTAACTAGAGCCTATTCTCACCAAACCGGGATCCCTTCGATCAATTTCAGTTTACCAAGCAGAGGTCATTTTCAAACCTTAGCAGTGGCTGAGTCAATTGCCAATCCAATTGGAGAAGAGCCTCTTGAACCATTAGGAGGGTCTCTTGATTACCACCTTAGTGATATTTTGAGAGGAGTGGCTAGTCATAACACTTCCCGATGATTGTTTTCTGCAGGTGGATCTGATCTACCTCCTTCACCTCCTGAATCAGCACCTAATAGCTCCTGTGACCATAACAACGAGTCTTCGTCAGACCCGGAATTTGATCCAAACATTGGTGATCATGATCAAGGAAACCCTAATGCTGATAGACCATGGTTACAACATGGTGCAGTTGCTGTTCCTGGACTACAACATAACCTACCTAAATACCTTGACAAACTGCTACCTAAGTTTGACCCAGATGATAAGGGCATGGCTGAAAATCACATTGACAAATTCATCCTCACTTTTCAGACTATTAATGTTCAGCATGAAGATGTGGTATGTCGACTATTACCTTTAACTTTCGAAGGAAAATCTGTAGTTTGGTATTTTTCCCTAACTCAAGGATTCGTCACTAACTGGAGTGATTTTAGTCAAGCATTCCTAAACAAGTTTGGTGAAGATAAAAACCCTGTTGTGTTAGCTCTAGAATTGGCTAGAATCAATATTGAGAGCAAGGAAAGGATAAAATATTTCAATCCACGTTTCCTTACTCTTTTGAATAAGATACCAGTAGCCTACCAACCTCCAGAAGATATCATAATCGGGAATTATGCTTCAGCATTACCTAAATACCTAGGTATGTTTGTGAAACAAGCGGGTAAAATCATGTTAGTTGAAACCTTCGAAGAAGCAATAAAGGTTGAAAAGAATTTGTTGACATTTGAACCAGAAAATAATGGCAAAATTGATGGTTCTCTTCGAAAACGCAATGAAGGTTCTGTAAAAACCAACACGGATAAAAAGGATGCTCCTGCTTTCGATGTAGAAAAATTACAACAAGCAATTAGGTCTCTCACGAATGAAGTAGTGATACTGAAAAGGAATAATGGGGAAGGTAATTCAAATAGAGGGAATTTTAAAACCCCATACTGACCATATACATCACCAAATGCTAGGAAAAACACCCAACCTGACATATCAACTAATGAGGAAGTTTTTAATACTATAAGGGTTTTTTATGCCTTACCTGATACTTCAACCGATCAGGATTCAGATGAAGATCGTGAACCTGAGCAGCCTAAAACCGAAGAGGAAGCTAATGAGGATCCCCTCCCATTTAATTTCCATTTATATGATAGTTCAGCCAAAGAGGAAGAGTCTAACGATCATTCTGTCTTTGTCAACCAACACACCCATAATACTAAAAGTAAAGGGCCTGTAGATTCGCAGCCGTCATAAGCACCTAAGAACAGTTCCCAAAATTCTAATCAACAGCCTATGACTCAAGGTATAGATCTCCAATATAAAATCATAGAAGATCTCAAGAAACGGAGGGAAAATATCAGTATGTTTGATTTATTGAAAATTTACCCTATGCCTGGGGGTTCAATACTTTCAAATTTAACGACTTCATCAAACCCTAAAACAAAAAATCAGCTCTCTGTTCCTTCAGTCAATAAACTTGATCCTTCAACTAGTAAAACGTAAGATGGTTTTAATAGTAATATCAAAACAACAGCTGATAAAGATGCGCTGATAGGTAAGAAATCCAAATATACAACTCCTCCCTTTATACTAATGTTTGAAGTATTCAATTGGAATGTTCATAACTGTATGATTGATTCCAAAGCTTCGTCAAATGTCATGCCCTATTCTGTCTGTAAGAAGCTAAATGCCAAACCCACTCCTTGTGAAATTCAAATCAGCCAATTAGATCGATCTAAGGTAAAAATTGTGGGAGAATGAAAAGGAGTAATGATTAGAATGGCTACTAATCCACAGATCTTCCAGGTTATTGATGTAGTGGTAGCATACATACCGGATGTTTAAGGGTTGTTCTTGAGTCGTGACTGGTCTAAAGCCTTAAAAGGATATTTTTCAACCGATTGGTCACACTTGTGGTTGCCTAAAAACGGGCGACCAAATCAGATCAGGATTGATAGGGAGAGGTACATGAAGCACACAGTGACTGATATTAACTCTCCCAATGAACCAGTCTTGTTTAGTGATTCTATTTTGGGAAACTATGGATACGACTCCGATATGGGAAGTTTTCCTACACTTAAATATGCATTTACTAATTCTTTAAATAAATCAGAAATTTTACAATGTTATTTTCAGGAAGCTGTTCCCAGTTTGATTAACACTGTGAATAATGTAAATGATGTGATTAGTCTTGCTGATAAGCTTCGGCATCTGTACTTTGATGGTTCTTGATCCAAGGAAGGTGCAGGAGTAGGTTGCATGCTCTTGGATCCCAAAGGAAACACATTTATGATATCTTGTAGGCCAGAATTTCTTTGCACAAATAACACAGCCGAATATGAGGCCCTCATCCAGGGACTTAAGAAGGCTTTGGACTTAAATGTTAAGGTTCTAATTGCATTTGGTGATTCTGAAATTATTGTTCGACAAGTCCGCAATTCCATTGATTGCTTATCTAATCATTTGCAAAGTTATCAAAAAGAGGTATGGAGTTTAATTTCAGCACTTGATGCTTTCAATATCGAATCTATTCACCGTTTTCAGAATCCGGAAGATGACCTTTTGGAAAATGTAGCTTCACGACTCATCCCCAGAGAATTTTTTTCTCCCAATATTTTTTCTATTGAATTATTGTTTAGAACATCGATCCCTGATGACATCACTAATTGGCATGTAATGATGATTCATAGATCATTTCCTTCTTAACAGGAGAATATGCTTTTAAGGAATCAACAATTGACGAGATCACACATGATGAAGATTTGCATAATTTATCAATAATTCATCCACCTCAGCCGGTTGACCAATATTTTGAGCTGGTAAATTCGATCCCTACCTCAGTCCTTAAGCTCGAAATTTTTTATGACCTGCATGACATGTTCAAGGGAGTGCCTAATTGCAAGACGAACAGTTCCAACATGCGTTATGAAACCATAAATTTAGGCACAGAAGCTAGTCCTCAAAATATTAATTTAGGATTAGGGTGCACCCCAAATGAAAAATCAACCTTCCTGAAACTATTTAGTGAATTCAAGGATGTATTTGCGTGGTCCTACAATGATCTGAAGACTTTTGATACCTAGATCATACGACATGTAATCCCTATGAAATCTCAGTCAAAACCGTTCCAACAGAAACTAAGGAAAATGCACCCTACCTTAGAACCAGTATGAAAGAAAGAATTGAATAAATTGCTTACTGCCTGGTTCATATTTCCTGTATGACATACACAGTGGGTGGCGAACCTTGTCCCGGTTAGGAAGAAAAATGGAGATATTCGGTTATGTGTAGATTTTCAAAACTTAAACCGATCATCAGAGAATGACAACTATCCTATTCTGCCCATGGAACAAATCCTCCAGAAGGTGTTTGGTGCTCAGATGCTGTCTCTATTAGATGGTTTTTTTGGGTACAATCAGGTTCTAGTCTCTCTTGCAAACCAGCTGAAAAGCACGTTTAGGACCCCTTGGGGAACCTATGCCTATAGGAAAATTCCCTTCGGATTGATAAACATTGGTGCTACATTCCAAAGGGCGATGGACGCTGCCTTTAGAGGTCTGATAAATCACTCTGTCATTGTCTATTTGGACGATGTCATTATATTTTCCAAAAATAGATCTGACCACATTTCACACTTACGTAAAGTGCTTGAATGTTGTAGGAAGTTCGGTATTTCCCTTAACCCTAAAAAGACAATATTTGTATTAACTGAGGGAATTTTGTTAGGGTTTGTAGTGTCAAAAGAAGGGATTATGATTGATCCAGAAAGAACAGAGGCTATCTCTAGGATTCCTTTTCCTGCTACTAAGAAATCCATGCAATTCTTCATGGGAAAGATAAATTTTGTAAGGATATTTGTTCCAAGCTTCTCTGAAATCGTATGCCCAATACAGAATATGATTAAGAAAGACAGTAGTTTTTCATGGGAGGATAAAGAAAAAGAGTCATTTATTAGAATTAGAGAGGCCATAGCTGAGGCACCCACACTTGTGAGTCCTGACTTTAAGAAATACTTTATTCTTTATAATTTTGCATTTGACATATCTTACGCAACTGTTCTTACTTAGAAGAACTAGCGGGGGGATGAAGTGCTTATCTCCTTCATGAGCTCGAATTTAAAAGGAGTTGAACTAAACTGCCACGAAGTGGATAAACAATATTTTGCTGTGTTCAAAGCGGTAAAATTTTTTCTCCCTTATCTCCTTAAATCGAAAACTAAGGTAATTGTTCCATTCTCTGCCGTAAGAAATTTGTTAGTACAAAAGGACCTTGGAGAAAAAAGGGCACATTGGATGGCTGCCCTTCAAGAGTATGACCTAGAGATCAAAGATCAAACCCTCTCAAGTGGTATGTGGTTTGGGGTTGTGTAAACTAGTTGTTGAATCAGCACATTTGCCTGCTGACCAGGATGACATACCTTTAGATGACACCTTGCTCCCGAAGGAGGTTTGTTTTATCCCAGATCCAACTGGTTCACGGTACACTGATATTCAAACTTATCTTGAAACCAACAGTGCTCCAGATCATTTGGACCCCCAAAAAAAAGAGCGGTGAGACTAAAATCAACACCCTATCAATTAGTAACTAATGTGATTTTCAGGAAAAATGCAGATGGAGTTTTGCTTCGTTGTTTAGAAAAGGAGGATTCTGTTCTAGTTTTAACACAACTGCATGATGGGCCTACTGGTGGCCACTTCGGTGGTGATACTACTGCTCATAAAATTCTAAGAGCTGGTTATTTTTGGCCAACTCTATTTAAAGATGCCCATGCTTTTGTTAGAAGGTGCCAATATTGCGAGACTGTAGCTGGTAGAGTCAGAAAACCAGCGTTTCCTTTACAGGCTATGGTCGTGGATAGGGATTTCCAATAGTGTGGAATTGATATCGTTGGACCAATAAATCCCTCCTCCTCTCTTCAACATAAGTACATCATAACTGCCACTAACTATTTTACTCGATGGTCTGAAGCAGAACCAATGTGGGTGGTCAATACAAATCAGGTATTGCGGTTTCTTGAAACTAACATAATTACCAGATTTGGAGTGCTTGAATCTCTTGTGTTTGATAATGCATCTTATTTTTCTTCTGGAGAATTAACTGAATTTGCATTAGAAAAGGGAATCAGAATCAGATATTCAGCTAACTGTTACCCACAAGGCAATGTCCTTGCTGAATAAACTAATAAGAAATTGCTGAAAATTACGAAGAGATCCATAGCTGAGCATGATAGGAACTGGCATACTATTCTGTATCAAGCCGTCTGTGCTGATAGGGTTACCCCAAAATCATTTGTTTTTAACTCTCCCTTCTTTTTGGTATATGGAGTAGATGCTATTCTTCCCCCAAATCTGTTTTTGCCTTCATTACATCTTGCACGAGCTATACAAGAAGCTGAGTGTTCATCCATTGAAGAAAGAATCAATATGATTTTGAAATTGGAAGAAGAACTAGAAAATGCTAAGAGACATTTTGCGAAACACCATCAAATTGTTAAGTCATGGTTTGATCATGGCTCATCCTTGAACGGGAAGTTACAAGTAGATGATCTGGTTTTGAAATGGGACAAATCACATGAAGATAAAGGGGAGCATACTAAATTCCAATGTCTTTGGTTAGGTCCATATGTGATAGAAGAAAAGCTTGGTCCTAATACTTTTCGTTTGCAGACTTTGCAAGGATAGCTCGATACCCTCCTGGTAAATGGGCATATCCTTAAAAGGAATTTTCAGTAATCTCATATCATCGAGTCATTTTCATTGTATATTCCATTGTGTAGATATCAGTACATATTCTTGGTTCCATTCTGAATTCTAGTTAGAGTTTACGATCTTGTATTTACCAATTATCTTCTTCCCTATCATCATTATGTTTACTCATTGGAAATTTTAGATGAAAGGTCATGAAAATAATTCGACTCTTCGAGATCATTCACTGTATATAAGATTGAATACTTGCCTCTATAAATAGTTGTTTTATCCGAAGCATCTCCTTCCCTCTCTCACATAATTCAACATAAAGCATTTTACATGGACCTTAGGGAGAACCTGATGGTGAAATATGTCAAATAGGAATGACTGAAATACATATCATATCGTAACCACTGATGGTGGCTGGAAATATTCGATGTCTCATAAGTGATATGTTTTCAAACCGGAATAATTTTTAACCTCTACAAGTTTTTCTTAACAATCCTTGACTGTTGTATCTGGGTGCCTTTATATAAACCAATATCTTAGGAAATCTATTTACTGATTCCAATGAACGTCTACTAAGCTTGAAGGTTTGTTGAAGATATCTAGTCATATTTAAGCTGTCTTAAGAAGTGTCTGGTTTTATCACTCATTTTTCTGAATACATCTGGTGATTCAGCCAGGGCAGTACTCTTGAACTCAAAGTAAATATGAAAGAGGTTAATCAAGAAACAGGAGGTATCATCATGATCCGATATGTTTATGATCATAGGTTCTATTGGAATGATGTTGTCAAAAATTTTGTTACCAGGCCAATGACAGCGACTCTTAGTCAAACAAACTGAGAGACAAGAGGTCTCGTCATGAGCTGGCCTGATTAGTTTCTGGTAGGATTGGTGAATAAAGCTATCATTATTTGGTCACCAAGATAAGATAGTATTCCTAATTAATTCTTTTATATTTACCCTTGTGTATGTGATTTGCATATATACTAACAAAATAAAATATAAAATACAAAAAAAAGAAAAAAAAGAAAAGAAAAAAAAAGGAGAGTATTGTCTCCTATTTTGCTTGATGAGGGGAAAGTCAACTGATGTTCTAAAGAATCCACATTTATACTGGTATTGGCTAACCTCTCTTTGGTATTATAGATCTACGTTGGAATTAAGTCATTTTACATTACACCTACCTAAGGTTGAATAAGATCAGGAACACCCAGATAACAGCCATAGGATTGTTTTGAGAAATCTGTTGAGGCCTGATTATATGCTTAGATTGGTTTGGATTTGGAATCATTTAAGCAGATATCTGATGCTTATGGAAATCATTTTTTATTATCTGAAGTGTGGATGTTGTTTTCGCAGAGATAACTGGTTTGGTACCAGCATGTCACCAATTGTTGGCAAGAAACACCCTCCGGAGCAATTTGAACATAAGAAATTCCAAATGTGTCGTTCGAAATAAATATTATGAACGGTATTTGATATCATAACCTAAATAAATTCTCATCTATAGATATTTTAGGAGTTCCCTCAGAATCTTTGATTCTGAAGGCACTCCCAATAGAAGTGAATCAATCGTTTGATTTGGAGAGATCACCATCAGTTTATGTCGAATTTGAATCTCTTGGTTTTAACCCCTCATTTCTTTTGATCAACCAGAAAATTATAGTCCCGAAGGTTAGTAGCTCCTAATTTCACACCATTTATCACTCATGCATATTCGAGCCCAAATGAATTTATTATATCAGTGATTTTTGGCTATTAATCCAAGCAAGTGATTACATGTTATGATACTTGTTCCTTTTCAATTCCTATAGGAGATCTAAAAAAGCTTTTTTTACTTCTAAATTATTTATCTCATCATGTTAGTCAAAAGGTTAAAAAGTGTATGTAATATAATTTTTGTAAGTCATATATTATTATACACTTATCCTTATGACAAATTTTGTATTTTCGAAGTGAGTCAGTATTAAAGTCCATCATAAGGGGTTAAGATATTTTTCGAAGTTTTGGTATAGGTTTGGTTACGTTATCAATTGTTTCCTTGTCATTATAATATCAACATTGCTCCTAAGTACATCCATTACAATCTTATTTAGTAACATTATTATTGTGATATTTGATGAATGAAGGATTAGGGCATTGTAACCCTTCAATCATGTTTTGAAATGATGAGTTTTCTAGGCTATCACAACATTATGAAAATGTCAATCAACGCTGAGGTTATGATTGAAATTAAAGTTTTTTGATACCCGTGTTACCTGAAGGTTCGTCACCTGTCGATTTTCCATCATGCAAACATCACACTTAAGCAGTCGGTTGCCCATTTTCCTGCAGATCATTATGGTGTGGTAAATGTTTCTAAACCTTATTAACCTGTCAACTCGTAAGTATGATGACATTGCAGGGAAATTCACAGTGCTTTGATAAAATAGTGCATTTTGGAGTGTTATTTGAAATGTCTGGACTATGGATTAATCGACTGTGTGTTTCAGTCCGGTTTTGGAAAACCTTGACAGTTTGTGTAATCGCTACCATGGCTCCGGTGTCGAGGTTTGAACTTATAGGTGATGAGTATTTGGATGCATCCCTTGAGTTTCACGAGGTGATACTTAGGGTTGGATGGCTAAAGTTTTTACAGAAGTTCTCTGGGTTCAACGTAGCAACTTCCAAGGCATTTGTAGCATCGTTTGATGGGATTAATGCACAGGTTGGGGATATTGAACTAAGACTGACTGAATATTTTATTTCTTAGGCCATTGGGTTACCATAGATAGGTGAATGATGGTACAAAGGAAAGCATGTAAAAAATGACGATTGGAAGGAGTTTCTTACCCCAGCTCACTGGCAAACGAAATACAAATCCAGTTTCCCCTCTAGGTTGCTCATGAAAAAATGGTGTGCTTTGCTCGAGCTGATCATTAGGTACATTACCTATGAGGGTAGGCTCTCTCAAACACAATTCTATCACCTCCAATTTTTAATCATATTTAAGGGACACTCTGTGAATATGACTGCACCTACCAAATGAACATAGGGGATAAGGAGAGAATTCTGTTTCATCACAGATTAATTAAAATTATTGTGTCCTATCGGTTAAGAGAGTTAGGAGAAGCTTGGGAATCTTTCCTCATGCGTAATGGGTTTGGTGAGAATGAAGAATGGCCCAGACAGAGGCCTAGAATTAGAGGTAGGCATATAAGAGACGAAGACGTTGAGCTAGATTTAGAAGACTTTGGTTCTCAGGGCAATATGGACAATGAAGTGTGTGGACCTAGTCAAATCCGGAATGTCAATGGTGTTAAAGTTGAGACTGAGACAAACCTTGAGGTTCCTATTGATAATCCTCAAACTCGAGCAAGAAATCCGACAATCACAATACCCTGTCATAATGAGACTTTTCCATGTTCACAGGCTAATATTAGTCAGAATCCAGTTGAAGACCAAATTAGCAGGATTTTGAGTAATCAGGCTATTCGTAGGATAGTGCGTAGTATGACAACTACCCTTTTTTCTAGAAGAGACCTGAGCATTGGAAATACCCCTATTATTGAAGTAAGTGACTCCTCTGAACCTCATCACAATCCAGTCCCCATTGGCCCAACCTTTATGGATTTGAAATATGTGTCTGCCTCTGGAAATGATGTTGTTGATAGTCAACAAATGAATTGTGAATGTGATATGGATCAAGAAATTGATCAGAGGCCTAAAAGAGTCGAAGAGCACATGGGAGGGTTGAATGTAGGATCATAGAAACAAATTAATAAGAATCCTTATGCTCAGGTTATCTCATCACTAGAAACTGACTTGAAGGAGGCTGTAGTTATCAAGTCATATGCTATGGATGAAGTTGTAGTTCTAAAAACTGATTTAGCTTCTTGGATTGAGAAATTGAGTCTTCTGAGGGAAAAGAAGCTTAAGTATAAAACTCAGATTAAAAATCTTCTATTGAGGAATCGACGGTTGATAAAAAAGAATAGGATCACTGAATTCAGGGCTGTTAGATCTAAAGCTAAGTTAGATGAGGCGAGGAGAAATGGATCAATTAGACTTGCCGTCAAATAAACTTTTAAAATATGACATTTTTTTATTTATAATAAATTCCAAAGTTTGGTCTTATGGTTTTAAATCTTCAATTATGTATGCAGATGATTCCAAAATTAGTCTCTACCGGTCAGTAATATATTGGTCTTTGTTGTTGTTTCTTCTTAGTGCAAAGTTTTATTATTCAATGAGGATATCTGCAAAATTGCAATTCTGCAGACATCCTATACATTTCTATGTGATTATTATTTGCACTTTCCTAACAAATTCTGTTTGAAATTGTTAGCTATTAATGAATACGTGACATGGAGTTAGATGTTGTGCTGTTTTTGTGGTTTCAACTGAAGGTTGTTTCAAAGATGCAACTGAGTGTTGGTTTTGCTATTCCTATGCTCCTTTTCCTTAACATTATCAGTATGGGTTATCGAATATAGGGATGATATGTTCTAGGGATAATGACACTGGATTATCCAGTAAGTTACCTATTTCTTTGCACGTTATTCCCTCCTAGCGGTTATACAATGACATTCCTATGATCTTGGTCTTTTCGTTGTCCTATATTTGGATAAATCCCATGTATCATCATGAAAATAGGAGCATTAGTTAATTAGTAAACCATTCTTTCGTGGATCTAGAATGATTACATTATCTTGAAATGTGAATGATTTGTTGTTATGTTGGAAGTGAGTGAGTTTCTTCACGATTTTTTGATTGATCATGAAACTGTGTTACATGAAATATTAACTGTGTAAGCTGACCTTGTTCTGTCTTCATGTTAATATATGATTGTATCTGTCATATTTCAAGATTATGTTAGATTTATATTGATAACATGTTTTATTTTATATTTAAATTATCTTGTAATGAGATATTATCTTATTGTGAGTTGATTTAGTTTTAGTTCTGTTAATTGTAGACTTCTCTAACAAATGCAGAATTGCAGACTACCTTATACATTGAGAGCTATTGTTAAGTCCAAATTTCATGCTCTCAGCTGAGGCAGTTAGCTTCCATTTAGGTCATTGTAGGATAGAATTAGGAGTTACTATTTTTAGTACTTGGTTTGACTTAGTCTTCAGCATTATTCAGTCTTTAGGTTGAATCTCTATGATTTGTTAGAAGATTTGGTTAAGTGAACCTTACCACATAGACCTAAGGAGACTCTCTATTTTTGAGAGCACATTATACATGCAGCAGGGCCTTGATCCTGTTGGAGATAGTCACTCCAAACACACATAAGATTGCAGTAAGTCGAGTGTGTGGCTGTCTTTCCATTGTTGTCCTAGGTCAGTATTTTCAGCCAACAAATGGCGCTAGAAGGAGGGCCTGAGCTTAAATCTTAATGGCTGATCGATCACATAACTCTCCTACCAGCAATAAACCTTCTTCCCACCTAACGAGTTTTGGAATATTGTCTACCCCGATCTCTCCATTACAGCCCGAAGTTGTAAACACTCCCTTTTTAGATGCAGTTAGGACCATTATTGAAAGGGACCCAACTGTCTCACCAATTTACCCAGAGTAGATAAATAAAACCTTAGAGGAATCCCGTAGAATATTAACTAGATCCTATTCTCACCAAATGGGGATCCCTCTAATCAATTTCGATTTACCAAGCAGAGGTCATTTTCAAACCTTAGCAGTGGCTGAGTCAGTTGCCGATCCAATTGGAGAAGAGCCTCTTAAACCATTAACAGGGTCTCATGATTACCACCTTAGTGATATTTTGAGAGGAGTGGCTAGTCATAACACTTCCCAATGATTGTTGTCTGCAGGTCGATCTGATCTACCTCCTTCACCTGCTGAATCACCACCTGATAGCCCCCGTGACCATAACAATGAGTCTTCGTTAGACCAGGAATCTGATCCAGACATGGGTGATCGTGATCAAGGAAACCCTAATGTTGATAAACCATGGTTACGATGCAGTGCTGTTGCTGTGCCTGGACTACAACATAACCTACCTAAATACCGTGACAAACTGCTACTTAAGTTTGACCCAGATGATGAGGGCCTAGATGAAAATCACATTGACAAATTCATCCTAGCTATTCAGACTATGAATGTTCAGCATGAAGATGTGGTATGTTGACTATTCCCTTTAACTTTCGAAGGAAAAGCTGCATTTTGGTATTTTTCCCTAACTCAAGGATCCATCACTAGGTGGAGTGATGTTAGTCAGGAATTCCTAAACAAGTTTGGTGAAGATAAAACCCCTGCCGTGTTAGCTCTAGAATTGGATAGAATCAAGATGGAGAGTAAGGAAAGGATAAAATATTTCAATCAATGTTTCCTTACTCTCTTGAATAAGACACCAGTAGCCTCCCAACCTCCAGAAGATATCATAATTGAGAATTATGCTTCAGCATTACCTAAATACCTGGGCATGCTTGTGAAACAAGTGGGTAAAATCACGTTAGTTGAAACCTTCGAAGAAGCAATAAAGGTTGAAAATAATTCATTGATGTTTGAACCAGAAAATAATGGCAAAACTGATGGTTCTCTTTGTAAACGCAACGAAGGTTCTGTAAAAACCAACATGGATAAAAAGGATGCTCCTGCTTTCGATGTAGAAAAATTACAACAAGCAATTAGGTCTCTCACGAATGAAGTAGTGATACTGAAAAGGAATAATGGGGAAGGTACTTCAAATAGAGGGAATTTTAAAACCCCATACTGACCATATACATCACCAAATGCTAGGAAAAACACCCCTCTTGACATATCAACTAATGAGGAAGTTTTTAATACTATAAGGGTTGTTTATGCCTTACCTGATACTTCAACTGATCAAGATTCGGATGAATACCGTGAACCTGAGCAGCCTGAAACCGAAGAGGAAGATAATGAGGATCCCCTCCTGTTTAATTGCCATTTCTGGGATAGTTTAGCCAAAGACAGAGTGTCTAACGATCATTCTGTCTTTGTCAACCAACACACCCATAATACTAGAAGTAAAGGGCCTGTAGATTCGTAGTCGCCATCAGTACCTAAGAACATTTCCCAAAATTTGAATCAGCAGCCTGTGACTCAAGGTATAGATCTCCAATATGACATCATAGAAGATCTCAAGAAATAGACGGAAAATATCAGTATGTTTGATTTATTGAAAATTTACCCTGTGCTCGGGGGTTCAATACTTTCAAACTTAACGACTTCATCAAACCCTAAAACAAAAAATCAGCTCTCTGTTCCTTCAGTCAATAACCTTGATCCTTCAACCTGTAAAATAGCAGATAGTGTTAATAGTAATATCAAAACAACAGTTGATAAATATGCACTGATAGGTAAGAACTCCAAATCTACAACTCCTCCCTTTCTACTAACGTTCGAAATATTCAATCGGAATGTTCATAACTGTATGATCGATTCTGGAGCTTCATGAAACGTCATGCCCTATTCAGTTTGTAAGAAACTGAATGCCAAACCCACTCCTTGTGAAATTCAAATCAGCCAATTAGATCGATCTAAGGTAAAAATTGTAGGAGAATTAAAAGGAGTAATGATCAGAATGGCTGCTAATCTACAGATCTTCTAGGTTATTGATGTAGCGGTAGCAGACATACCAGAAGTTTATGGGTTGTTCTTGAGTCGTGACTGGTCTCAAGCCTTAAAAGGATATTTTTCAACCGATTGGTCACACTTGTGGTTACCTAAAAATGGGCGACCAAATCCGATCAAGATTGACAGGGAGAGGTACATGAAACACATAGTGACTGATATTAACTCTCCCAATGAACCATTCTTGTTTAGTGATTCTATTTTGGGAAACTATGGATACGATTCCAATTTGGGAAGTTTTCCTGCACTTAAATTTGCATTTACTAATTCTGTAAATACACCAGAAATTTTACATTGTGATTTTCGGGAAGCTGTTCCCAGTTTGATTACCACTGTGAATAATATAAATGATGTAATTAGTCTTGTTGATAAGCCTTGGCATCTGTACTTTGATGGTTCTCGATCCAAGGAAGGTGCAGGAGTAGGTTGCATGCTCCTTGGACCCCGCAGGAATCAAATTTATGATATCTTGTAGGCTGGAATTTCTTTGCACAAATAACACAGCCGAATATGAGGCCCTCATCTAGGGAATTAAGAAGGCATTGGAATTAAATGTTAAGTTTCTAATTGCATTTGGTGATTCTGAAATTATTGTTTGACAAGTCTGCAATTCCATTCATTGCTTATCTAATCATTTGCAAAGTTATCAAAAAGAGGTATGGAGTTTAATTTCGGCACTTGATGCTTTCAATATCGAATCTATTCCTCATTTTCAGAATTCCTGAAGCTGACCTTTTGGCAAACATAGCTTTGTGACTCATTCTCGGAGAAATTTTTTCTCCCAATATTTTTTCTATTGAATGATTGTTTAGACCGTCGATCCCCGATAACATCACTAATTGGCGTGTTTTTAATGATGATTCACAGATCATTTCCTTCTTAACATGAGAAGATGCTTTTAAGGAATCAACAATTGACGAGTTCACACATGACGAAGATTTGCACAATTTCTCAATAATTCATCCACCTCAACCGGTTGACCAATATTTTGAGTTGGTAAATTCTATCCCAACCTCAGTCCTTAGGCTTGAAATTTTTTATGACCTACATGATAAGTTCAAGGGAATGCCTAATTGCAACATGAACAGTTCCAACATGCGTTATGAAACCATAAATTTAGGCACATAAGCTAGTCCTCAAAATATTAATTTAGGATCAGACTGCACCCCAAACAAAAAATCAGCCTTCCTGAAACTATTTAGTGAATTCAAGGATGTATTTGCATGGTCCTACGATGATCTGAAGACTTTCGATAACTAGATCATACAACACGTAATCTGTATGAAATCTCAGTCAAAACCGTTCCAGAAGAAACTAAGGAAAATGCACCCTGCCTTAGAACCAACAGTAAAGAAAGAATTGAATAAATTGCTTACTACTCGGATCATATTTCCTGTAATCCATACACAGTGGGTGGCGAACCTTGTCCCTGTTAGGAAGAAAACTGGAGATATTCGGTTATGTGTAGATTTCTGAAACTTAAACTGATCATCAAAGAAGGACAATTATCTTGTTCCGCCCATGGAACAAATCCTCCAGAAGGTTTCTGGTGCTCAGATGTTGTCTTTAATAGATGGTTTTTCTGGGTACAATCAGGTTCTAGTCTCTCTTGCAGACCAGCTGAAAACCACTTTTAGGACCCCTTTGGAAACCTATGCCTACAGGAAAACGCCCTTCAGATTGATAAACGCTGGGGCTACATTCCAAAGGGTGATGGACGTTGCCTTCAGAGGTATGATAAATCACTCTGTCGTTGTTTATTTGGACGATGTCACTGTATTTTCCAAAAATAGATATGACCACATTTCACACTTACATAAAGTTCTTGAATGTTCTAGGAAGTTTGGTATTTCCCTTAACCCTAAAAATACAATATTTGCAGTAACTGAGGGAATTTTGCTAGGGTTTTTAGTGTCAAAAGAAAGGATTATGATTGATCGAGAAAGAACAGAGGCTATCTCTAGGATTCCTTTTCCTCCTACTAAGAAATTCATGCAATCCTTCATGGGAAAGATAAATTTTGTAAGGAGATTTGTTCCAAGTTTCTCTGTAATCGTACACCCACTGCAGAATATGATTAAGAAAGACAGTAGTTTTCATGGGGGGATAAAGAAAAAGAGTCATTTATCAGAATTAGAGAGGCCATAGCTGAGGCACCCGCACTTGTGAGTCCTGACTTTAAGAAAGACTTTATTCTTTATACTTTTGCATCTGACATATCTTACGCAACTGTTCTTACTCAGAATAACCAGTGGGGGGATGAAGTTCCTATCTCCTTCATGAGATTGAATTTAAAGGAGTTGAACTGAACTACCATGAAGTGGATAAACAAGCTTTTGTTGTGTTCAAAGTGGTAAAACATTTTCTCCCTTTTCTCCTTAAATCGAAAACCAAGGTAATTGTTCCATTCTTTGCTGTAAGAAATTTGTTAGTACAAAAGGACCTTGGAGTAAAAAGGGTACATTGGATAGCTGCCCTTCAAGAGTATGACCTAGAGATCAAACGCTCTCAAGTTGTACGTGGTTTTAGGTTGTGTAAACTAGCTGCTGAATCAGCACATCTTCCCGCTGACTAGAATGAAATACCTTTAGATGACACCTTGCTCCTGAAGGAGGTTTGTTTTATCCCAGATTCGACTGGTTCATGGTACACTGATATTCAAACTTATCTTGAAACAAGCAGTGCTACAGACCATTTCGACCCAAAAAAAAAAGAGTGGCAAGACTAAAATCAACACCCTATAAATTGGTAAATAATGTTCTTTTCAGGAAAAATGCAGATGGAGTTTTGCTTCGTTGTTTAGAAAAGGAGGAGTCTGTTCTAGTTTTAACACAATTGCATGATGGGATTGCTGGTGGCCACTTCGGTGGTGATACTACTGCTCATAAAATTCTAAGAGCTGGTTATTTTTGGCCAACTATATTTAAATATGCCCATGCTTTCGTTAGAAGGTGCCAATATTTCCAGACTGCAGCTGGCAGAGTCAAAAAACCAGCATATGCTTTACAGCCTGTGGTCGTGGGTAGGCCTTTCCAATAGTGGGGAATCGATATCGTTGGACCAATAAATCCCTTCTCATCTCTTCAGCATAAGTACATCATAACTTCCATTGACTATTTTACTCGATGGTCTAAAGCAGAACCAATGCTGGTGGTCAATACAAATCAGGTATTGCAGTTTCTTGAAACTAACATAATTACCAGATTTGGAGTCCCTGAATCTCTCATGTTTGATAATGCATCTTATTTTTCTTCTAGATAATTAACTAAATTTCCATTAGAAAAGGGAATCAAAATCAGATATTCGGCTAACTATTACCAAATTCCAATGTCTTTGGTTAGGTCCATATGTGATAGAAGAAAAGCTTGGTTCTAATACTTTTCATTTGCAGACTTTGTAAGGACAGCTCAATACCCTCCCGGTAAATGGGCATATCCTTAAAAGGTATTTTTCAGTAATCTCATATCATCAAGTCATTTTCATTGTATATTCCATCGTGTAGATCTTTGTACATATTCTTGGTTCCATTCTGAATTCTAGTTAGAGTTTACGATCTTGTATTTACCAATTATCTTCTTCCCTATCATCATTATGTTTACTCATTGGAAATTTTAGATGAAAGGTCATGAAAATAATTCAACTCTTCAAGTTCATTCACTGTATATAAGATTGCATACTTGCCTCTGTAAATAGTTGTTTTATCCGACGCATCTCCTTCCTTCTTTTAAAGAATTCAACATAAAGCATTTTGCATGGACCTTAGGGATAACTTGATGGTGAAATATGTCAAATAGGAATGACTGAAATACATATCAGATCGTAACCACTGATGGTGGCTGGAATTATCTGATGTCTCAAAAGTGATATGTTTTCTAACTGGAATAAGTTTTAACCTCTACAAGTTTTTCTTAATAATCCTTGACTGTTGTATCTGGGTGCCTTTCTATAAACCAATATCTCAGGAAATGTATTTACTGATTCCAATGAATGTCTACTAAGCCTGAAGGTTTGTTGAAGATATCTAGTCATCTTTAAGTTGTCTTAAGAAGTCTATGGTTGTATCCCTCATTTTTGTGAATACATCTAGTGATTTAGCCAGGGCAGTACTCTTGAACTCAAAGTAAATATGAAAGAGGTTAATAAGGAAACAAGAGGTCTCATCACGATTTGGTATGTTTATGATCATAGGTTCTATTGGAATGATGATGTCAAAAATTTGGTTACCAAGCGAATGACAAGGACTCTCAGTCGAACAAATTGAGAGACAAGAGGTCTCATCACGAGCTGGCCTGATCAGTTTCTGGTAGGATTGGTGAATAAAGCTATCATTATTTGGTCACCAAGCTAAGATAGTATTCCTGATTAATTCTTTTATATTTAACCCTGTGTATGTGATTTGTATATATACTAACAAAAAATATATAAAATATAAAATAATAAAATAAAATAAAATAAAATAAAAAAATAAAAAAGAAGGAAAAGAAAATGGAGAGTATTCTCTCCTATTTTTCTTGAATGAGGGGAAAGTCAACCGATGTTCTAAATAAGCCACATCTATATTGGTATTGGCTAACCTCTCTTTGGTCTTATATATCTACGTTGGAATTAAGTCATTTTACTTTACACCTACTTGAGGTTGAATAAGACCAAGAACACCCAGATAACAGCCATAGGAATGTTTTGAGAAATCTGTTGAGGCCTGATTATATGCTTAGATTGGTTTGGATCTGGAATCGTTTAAGCAGATATTTGATGCTTATGGACATCATTTTTTATTATCTGAAGTGTGGATGTTGTTTTCATAGAGATAACTGGTTCGGTCGCAACGAGTCGCCAATTGTTGGCAAGAAACACCCTCCGAAGCAATTTGAACATAAGAAATTCCAAATGTGCCATTTGAAATAAATCTTATGAACGATATTTGATATCATAACCTGAATCAATGCTCATCTATAGATATTTTAGGAGTGCCCTGAGAATCTTTGATTCTGAAGGCACTCCCAATAGAAGATGAATCGATCGTTTGATTTGGAGAGATCACCATCAGTTTATGTTGAATTTGAATCTCTTGGTTTTAACCCCTCATTTCTTTTGATCATCCAGAAAATTATAGTCCCGAAAGTTAGTAGCTCCTAATTTCACACCATTTATCACTCATGCATATTCGAGGCCAAATGAATTTATTATATCAGTGATTTTTTGATATTAATCCAAGGAAGTGATTACATGTTATGATACTTGTTTCTTTTGAATTCCTATACGAGATCTAACAAAGATTTTTTTACTTCTAAATTATTTATCTCATCATGTTAGTCATAAGGTTAAAAAGTGTATGTAATATAATTTTCGTAAGCCATACATTATTATACACTTATCCTTATGACGAATTTTGTATTTTCAAAGTGAGTCAGTATTAAAGTCCATCATAAGGGGTTAAGATATTTTTTAGATTTTTGGTATAGGTTTGGTTACATTATCAGTTGTTTCCTTGTCATTATAATATCAACATCAATCCTAAGTACATCCATTACAATCTTATTTAGTAACATTATTATTTTGATATTTGATGAATGAAGGATTAGGGCATTGTAACCATTCAATCATGTTTTGAAACGATGAGTTTTCTAGGATATCACAACATTATGAAAATGTCAATTGGCATTGAGCTTATGATTGAAATAAGGGTTTTTTGATACCCGTGTTACCTGGAGTTTCGCTACCTGTCGATTTTCCATCATGCAAACATCACACTTAAGAAGTCGCTTGCCCATTTTCCTGCAGATCATTATGGTGTGGTAAATGTTTCTAAACCTCATTAACTTGTCAAGTCGTAAGTATGATGACATTGAAGGGAATTTCACAGTGCTTTGATAAAATAGGGCATTTTGGAGTGTTATTTGAAATGTCTAGACTATCGATTAATCGACTGTGTGTTTTAGTCCGGTTTTGGAAAACCTTAACAGTTTGTGTAATTGCTACCATGGCTTCGGTGTTGAGTTTTGAACTTATAGGTGACGAGTATTTGGATGAATCCCCTGAGTGTCACGAGGTGATATTTAGGGTTGGATGGCTAAATTTTCGACAGAATTTCTATGGGTTCAACGTAGTAACTTCCAAGGCGTTTGCAACATCGTTTGATGGGGTTACTGTACAAGTTGGGGATATTGAACTAAGACTAACTAAAGAGTTTATTTCTCAGGTCGTTGGGTTACCACAGATAGGTGAATGATGTTATGAAGGAAAGCATGTAAAACATGACGATTGGAAGGAGTTTCTTACTCCAGCTCATCGGTAAACGAAATGCAAATATGGTTTCCCCTCTAGGTTACTCATGAAAAAATGGCGTGCTTTGCTCGAGCTGATCATCATGTACGTTACCTAAGAGGGTAGGCTCTCTCAAACCCAATTCTATCACCTCCAACTGTTAATGATATTTAAGGGACACTCTGTGAATATGCCTTACTATTTCTTGAATAGCCTGCACAAGATGGCCTGCACCTATCAAATGAACGTAGGGGACAAGGAGAGAAGTCTGTTTCATCATAGATTAATTAAAATTCTCGTGTCTTATCAGTTAAGAGAATTAGGAGAAGCTTGGGAATCTTTCCTCATGCGTAATGGGTTTGGTGAGAATGAAGAATGGCCCAGATAGAGGCCTAGACTTAGACGTAGGCGTATAAAAGATGAACAAGCCGAGCTGGATTTAGAAGACTTTGGTTCTCAGGGAAATATGGACAATGAAGCATATAGACCTAGTCAAATCGAGAATGTTAGTGGTTTTAAATTTGAGACTGAGACAAACCCTCAGGTTCCTATTGATAATCCTCAAACTCAAGCGAGAAATCCGGCAATCACAATACCCTGTCATAATGAGATTTTTCCTTGTTCACAGGCTAATATTAGTTAGAAACCAACTGAAGACCAAATTAGTAGGATTTTGAGTAATCAGACTATTCATAGGACAACTCGTAGTATGACAGCTGTCCTTTTTTTCCAGAAGAGACCTAAGCATTGGCGATACCCCTGTTATTGAAGTAAGTGACTCTTCTGAACCTCGTCACAATCCAGTCCCCATTGGCCCAACCTTTATGGATTTGAAATATGTGTTTGCCTCTGGAAATGATGTTGTTGACAGTCAACAAATGAATTGTGAATGTGATATGGATCAAGAAATTGATCAGAGGCCTAACAAAGTCGAAGTGGGAAGGGGAGGGTTGAATGTAGGATCATAGAAACAAATTAATAAGAATCCTTATGCTCAGGTTATCTCATCACTAGAAACTG
Organism: Pseudotsuga menziesii; assembly: GCA_001517045.1. Classification (NCBI taxonomy): domain Eukaryota; kingdom Viridiplantae; phylum Streptophyta; class Pinopsida; order Pinales; family Pinaceae; genus Pseudotsuga; species Pseudotsuga menziesii. The sequence goes on from LPNX011048880.1 coordinate 223,383, forward strand.
ACTTGAAGGAGGCTGAAGTTATCAAGTCATCTGCTATGGATGAATTTGCAGGTCTAAAAACTGATTTAGCTTCTTGGATTGAGAAATGGAGTCTTGTGAGGGAAAAGAAGCTTAAGTATAAAAATTAGATTAAAAATATTCTATTGAGGAATCGAAGGTTGATAAAAAAGAATAGGATCGCTGAATTCAGGGCTGTTAGATCTAAAGCTAAGTTAGATGAGGTGAGGAGAAATGGATCAATTAGACTTTCCATCGAATCAACTTTTAAAATCTGATAGTTTTGTTTTTTTTGTAATAAATTCCAAAGTTTGGTCTTATGGTTTTAAATCTTCAATCATGTATGCAGATGATTCCAAAATTAGTCTCTACGGGTCAGTAATATCTTGGTCTTTGTTGTTGTTTCTTCTTAGTGCAAAGTTTTATTATTCAGTGAGGAAATCTGCAGAATTGAAATTCTGTAGACATCCTGTACATTTCTATGTGATTATTATTTGCACTTTCCTAACAAATTATGTTTGAAATTGTTAGCTATTAATGACTACGTCACATGGAGTTAGATGTTGTGCTGGTTTTGTCATTTCAACTGAAGGCTGTTTCGAAGATGCAACTGAGTGTTGGTTTTGCTGATCCTACGGTCTTGTTCGTTAACATTATCAGTATGGGTTATCGAATATAGGGATGATATGTTATAGGGATAATGACACTGGATTATCCAGTAAGTTACCTATTTCTTTGCACGTTATTCCCTCCTGGCGGTTATACAATGACATTCCTATGATCTTGGTCTTTTCGTTGTCCTATATTTGGATAAAACCCATGTATCACCATGAAAATAGGAGAATTAGTTAATTAGTTGTTATTTTTGTTCCCTTTATAAACAAGTTTCAAACATGAGTAAAAGGTTCGATTCCTAAGATATGTGGAGAATGGGTATTTGACAGTTTTATATTACATTCTGTTGTGCTTATGTTTTTGGAACTTATTCTGAAGATTACTGGATGCTACAGAATACTTAAGACATTAGCTAAGTCTTTTTAGTTATTTTATATTGTGCTAATGATTTTCTCCTTTGTTAAATTTCATTTTCATATATATATATATATATATATATATATATATATATATCATCATATTGTATGTGAAACCATTCTTTCGTGGATCTCGAATGATTACATCATCTTGAAATGTGAATGATTTATTGTTATGTTGGGAGTGAGTGAGTTTCTTCACGATTTCTCGATTTATCATGAAACTGTGTTACATGAAATATTGACTGTGTAAGCTGGCCTTGTTCTGTCTTCATGTTAATATACGACTGTATCTATCATATTGCAAGATTATGTTACAATTATATTGATAACAAGTTTTATTTTATATTTAAATTATCTTGTAATGAGATATTATCTTATTGTGATTTGATTTAGTTTTAGTTATGTTAATTGTAGACTTCTCTAACAAATGCATAATTGCAGACTACCTTATACATTGAGACCTGTCATTAAGTCCAAATTTCATGCTCTTAGCTGAGATAGTTAGCTTGCATTTAGGTCATTGTAGGATAGAATTAGGAGTTACTATTTTTAGTAATTGGTTTGAGTTAGTCTTCAGCATTAGTCAGTCTTTAGGTTGAATCTCTATGATTTGTTAGAAGATTTGGTTAAGTAAACCTTGCCACATAGTCCTAAGGAGACTCTCTATTTTTGAAAACACATTATAGAGGCAGCAGGGCCTTGATCCTATGAGATACAGTCACTCCAAATGCACATAAGATTGCAGTAAGTCAAGTGTGTGGGCTGTCTTTCCGTTGTTTTCCTAGGTCAGTATTTTCGGCCAACACTGCTCCTTGGGGATATTTTTTTTACATGATGCTACATACAACCAATTGCTCATATTGGGGAAATTTTTTGACCATAGATGCATATTTATCTCGAAATATTATTTGCAATAAGTGAAATTTATTCTGTTCCCACTCTTCCCGAGTGTATTGCTTTAAAAGTTATACATTTTAAATCTTTTTGGAAAGGAAGCTAGAAATAGTAATATGCACCCTTGTCAATTTCACCACTAGAAAACTCTCAAAAGTCGTATTCAGACATCACCATCTCTATAAAGTACACCAATTCATTAAGAAAATCACTATAAACCACTTGCTTCCTCCTTTTGACAATAAAACATAGAATAAATTATTCTCAGACTATTCTCCAAAATTTTCCCCTTCTTGGACTAGCTTGTTACCTAAAACTAAGATGGCTAAACTTGAGTTATCTCTTAGTTATAAAATTCACCTCTACTTCCTTTTTCTTTTTACTTGTCTAACTCCCACTAGACTATTCTACCAATATGGTCGAAAAGTCCGAAATATTTTACCTATGAAGTAAAAACTTGACACAACAACAATTCCATAGAATTACAAAATCATATAACCAAACACTTAGGAAGACTTGAGTGGACCACTTTGTTGTAAAACCTGGAACTTTTAATAGGTGAGAAATTTATGGATTCTTTGATCTTCCACTCTGTAAATGTAAACAACATTTACACAATTAATTCTAGAGAAAATGTCAACTATATAAACATGCATTTGAACCATAAATTATTTGATTTATATAACTTGTCAAGAAATAACAAAAAAATAATACAAACTTGTAGGCTCTCTGACAAATTATTCTACAGAGCTTTGGCTCTTCGACATAATTAAACACACATAAGATTGAGCTTCAACTCTATTCTTTATTCACTCTCTGCTCAGAATTCTCTCTCTGAGTTCTCTTTCTCTATCTGAGTGATTTACAAACTTCTTCTTCTATTTATAGGAAAACTAAAAATTGGTTCTCTGTGAATCTATAGTCTTGACATTAATGGTTGTAATAACTATCTACCTAAAAATAAAGTTCATAAATTTAATTTGACGGTTTACATTGCAGAATCGTGAACACTTCAGTCTTGTTAGGTTGACTGGAAAAGACTGAACTGATATGGACTCTGGCAGAGTCGACCGAGGTCTGGGTTTGCTTCCTAAATAACGTCCTATTTTGCTTCCTAGCGAGTGTCCACTTTTTCTTCTTAAATGACATCCCCGTCAGTGCCATATTTGCATCCTTAATAGCACCATGTTAGCATCCATTTTTGCTACCACTTTAGCATCCCATTTTGCACCATGTTTTACTTCCAAATATGCATCAATTTTCCCTTCCAAATTTGCACCAATTTTTATTCCTTTTTTGCATCGTGATTTGCTACCAAAATGATGCCAAATATTTCTTCTATTGTTGCACCATATTTTGCTTCCTATGTAGTGCCATGTTTTGCATCCAAAGAATCATCTTATTTTGCTACCATATCAACGCCATGTTTGGATTCATCATTAGCGCCACGTGTTGCATCTTTTTTAATGCCTAGTTTCATATCTCTCATTTTTTGCTCTCTAATTTAGTCATTTTTAGTAATTTTATATACGAATTTTGGTCATTTTGTTTGGTCACTTATCTCTCATTTTTTGGTCACTTGTCTCTTATTTTTTGGTTACTAATTTAGTTGTTTTTAACCGATATTATAATATCATTAGGGCATGGAGGAATCGAACCACCAACCTTCTGCTTGTAAGGCATGCGCTCTTCCATGAGCTAACACCCTTTAAGAATTTGGGAACTTAACTTATAGATTTCTCTATAATGGTAAAAATGAATGGCCGACAAAGGATAATAGATTGTATAAGTTCACAATATATGATCAAGCAGTTTATGAAATCCATAAACATTTTCTAGGAATTTTGAACAAAACTCAAGAAATAGGCTTAATGGGATTACAAAAATAACTATTCCCTAGAAACCATTATGCTTGTTTAAGGTTTGATATTTAATCATACTCCATTAAGAGATCCATAATAAGAGGACATGAAGACACATCCTTAAATGAAAATACAATGATATTCAAGCAAAATAACCATTCTTTACAGCATATTGCAATAAGAGGGTATTGCTGTAATTTTAAGTAATCAACACAGTATATAATGATGTTAAAGCTAGGAAAAAATGATTGTAACAAACCTCAGTTCATAAAAATCTTTATTTTCAAGCGAAAATAAGACTTGTACAGAGTTGGAAATGATTGTTGTGTATGATTTTGACATTCAGAAAATTTATATCAGCACTTGACTCTCAGAAAATTTTGACACTTACTACGTTACTAATGATACAAGATTGGAATTGATTTGATATTTGTTTTTATTACAGTAATGTTTGAAGGATTAATGTTTCACCACGATGTGTTAATCTCAAGTGATCTCAAGGAATGTTTTTGACATGTACGAGTCATGAATGTTTTACTCTTTGCATGGTACTATGTGATCCTGAGATTTATTAAGTATAGAAAATGTTGAATTACAATTTTGAGAAATGGAGTTATTTCAATCCTTAACAAAGGTGGTTAAAATGAACTGAAATAGCTGCTACCTAAAAATGAAGAATGAGATACCGGAGATTAATCACGTCCTTGAATTGTTTGAAAAGGCTAATGTCAATCAGGCCTAGAATTTCAAATCTACTATGCCTGTCAAACTGATATTTGATGACGGTTTTGTAATTTTTATGCCTGCCACTTTACGTTTTATGTATGTATATAAGTGTCAAATTTTGTTTTCATTTTTAAGATTTTAGCTTAACATTTTTATAATATTTATAAATTTTAATCAGTGTAAATTTTAACTACTAATCATCTATATATAAAAGTAAACAAAACCTAAGAAATTAACTCAAACATGTCACAAAAACCATATATAAAACATACGATTTAAAAACAAATCTGTATAAAAAAAACTAATACTAATAAGAAATTAGGTAAAAATAATAAATTACATTATGAAACATTAGTTAAAACTAAATATATATATATATTTCATAACCAACAATAATAAAATAACCTGAAATGATATAATAACCTTGTAATTCTAATTCCAATAATTTATAGTAAAACAAATTTGTACATTTCTTTAAAAATAAAATAAGTATAATTTAATTATATCAATATGTTAATTATTATTATGTATAAATCCTTATCAAAAAAATAAAAATTCTATACAACTTATATTTTTAATTTTAAAAAAATTGCATATTTATGTAAACATAGAATAATTGTATTCTAATTATGTTGATATATTCGATAACTAAGCATACTAAAATAAAAAATTTATTCAATTTTCTTCTTAAATAATAAAAATAAATAAATATTAATTACAATCTATAAGTATGGTTTCACACGCATAGACATTCTAGAATTGACATTGGTTTGCTACCTTAGAATTTGAGGATTTCAATATTGTTCAAGTTGCATATTTCCATCGTTGAAATCGTTTATGTCCAAATTTCACATATGTATAATTCTAGCAAGCCTTATTTGTTTTTGTTCAAATTGGCATTCCAATAAATTGAACCTATTATAAAATGTTACAATTGATAATTATTAAATTGGATTTCTATAAAAAAAAATCAGAAAAAATTATTTCCATTTGTCCCACGTGACAAATTGTTTTCCCATTTATAACAAAAATAAAAGAGTAGAATATTTTTGTTCTAAAGGACCTTGACAGTTTAGTATAACATGCATCTAGTAGAAAATCTCGTAGCAAAGACTATGTATAGGGATGTGAAATGATCTATGGCTATTAGAGTAAAGAGAATGGTAAGAAAAAAGAAGAAAAGAAAAAAGAGGACTAGTAAAGAAAGGAAAGAGAAAAATAGTAAAAATAATTGTAAAGAAAGGAACAAACTTCACGGAAGCACGCTTTTTTAATAAAAAAAATAAAGTAAAGGAAGACTTATTTGGCAAACTTTCCCACCCATTACAGTTTCATCCAACAAACTTATGCATAGCCGCAATAAAATAAAGCCCTAATTTATCAGAGCATGTGAAGTGCGATATCCAAATTTCATGCTCTTAGCTAAGATAGTTAGCTTGCATTTAGGTCATTGTAGGATAGAATTAGGAGTTACTATTTTTAGTAATTGGTTTGAGTTAGTATTCAGCATTAGTCACTCTTTAGGTTGAATCTCTATGATTTGTTAGAAGATTTGGTTAAGTAAACCTTGCCACATAGACCTAAGGAGACTCTCTATTTTTGAGAGCACATTATAGAGGAAGCAAGGCCTTGATCCTGTGAGAGACAGTCACTTCAAACACACATAATATTGCAGTAAGTCAAGTGTGTGGGCTATCTTTCCATTGTTTTCCTAGGTCAGTATTTTCGGCCAACACTGCTCCTTGGGGATATTTTTTTTACATGATGCTACATACAACCAATTGCTCATATTGGGGAAATTTTTTGACCATAGATGCAGATTTATCTCGAAATATTATTTGCAATAAGTGAAATTTATTCTGTTCCCACTCTTCCCGAGTGTATTGCTTTAAAAGTTATACAATTTAAATCTTTTTGGAAAGGAAGCTAGAAATAGTAATATGCACCCTTGTCAATTTCACCACTAGAAAACTCTCAAAAGTCATATTCAGACATCACCATCTCTATAAAGTACACCAATTCATTAAGAAAATCACTATAAATTACTTGCTTCCTCCTTTTGACAATAAAACATTGAATAAATTATTCTCAGACTATTCTCCAAAATTTTCCCCTTCTTGGAATAGCTTGTTACCTAAAATTAAGACGGCTAAACTTGAGTTATCTCTTAGTTATAAAATTCACCTCTACTTCCTTTTTCTTTTTACTTGTCTAACTCCCACTAGACTATTCTACCAATATGGTCGAAAAGTCCGAAATATTTTACCTATGAAGTAAAAACTTGACACAACAACAATTCCACAGAATTACAAAATCATATAACCAAACACTTAGGAAGACTTGAGTGGACCACTTTGTTGTAAAACCTGGAACTTTTAATAGGTGAGAAATTTATGGATTCTTTGATCTTCGACTCTGTAAATGTAAACAACATTTACACAATTAATTCTAGAGAAAATGTCGACTATGTAAACATGCATTTGAACCATAAATTATTTGATTTATATAACTTGTCGAGAAATAACAAAAGGGTAATACAAACTTGTAGGCTCTCTGACAAATTCTTCTACAGAGCTTTGGCTCTTCGACATAATTAAACACACATAAGATTGAGCTTCAACTCTATTCTTTATTCACTCTCTGCTCAGAATTCTCTCTCTGAGTTCTCTTTCTCTATCTGAGTGAATTACAAACTTCCTCTTCTATTTATAGGAAAACTAAAAATTGGTTCTCTGTGAATATATAGTCTTGACATTAATGGTTGTAATAACTATCTACCTAAAAATTAAGTTCATAAATTTAATTCGACGGTTTACATTACAGAATCGTGAACACTTCAATCTTGTTAATTTGACTGTAAAAGACTGAACTGATATGGACTCTGGAAAAGTCGAATAAGGTCCAGAACGACTTCTGTGAGAAATTACTATTTCAAACACTCCCCCTTAATTATGAGTAGATAGCGAAATTAAAACAAAAAAATTGTAACACCCTAGTTTTGACCCCGTTTGCATTAAATGTATATGATGTATATATTGTAATTAATCATGGTGTGGACATAAAGGAAAAATCCCCACCATCGATTTAGCGTTTTATGTTTTGACGATTAAAAATAGTTTCCGATGGTATTTTGTGCTCACTACAACAAATCCTAGAATTAGCATCCCATTTAGCGTCTCTTTTTAGTGTAATTTTTTTTACATTGAGTGGTCAAACTAGACTCTAAATGGGACGAGTCATGGACAAAATATAAAGCGTCTCAAAAAACGTCTTCTTTTTCTTCCTCGATAGCATCCTTTATTGCGTCCAAAATAACGTCTATTTTTGTGCTTCTAGAATAGAGTCCAACTTTGCTTCCTAAACAACGTCGAGGTTTGCTTCCTAAATAACGTCCTATTTTGCTTCCTAGCGAGTGTCCACTTTTGCTTCTTAAATGACATCCCGTAGCGCCATATTTTCATCCTTAATAGCACCATGTTAGCATCCAAATTAGCAACCATTTTTGCTACCACTTTAGCACCCCATTTTGCACCATGTTTTACTTCAAAATATGCGTCAATTTTCGCTTCCAAATTTGCACCAATTTTTGCTTCCTTTTGTACATCGTGTTTTGCTACCAAAATGATGCCAAATATTTCTTCTATTGTTGCACCATATTTTGCTTCCAATGTAGCGCCGTGTTTTTCATCCAAAGAATCGTCTTATTTTGCTACCATATCAACGCCATGTTTGGATTCATCATTAGCGCCATGTGTTGCATCTTTTTTAATGCCTAGTTTCATATCTCTCATTTTTTGCTCACTAATTTAGTCATTTTTAGTAATTTTATATACGAATTTTGGTCATTTTGTTTGGTCACTTATCTCTCATTGTTTGGTCACTTGTCTCTTATTTTTTGGTTACTAATTTAGTTGTTTTTAACCGATATTATAATATCATTAGGGCATGGAGGAATCGAACCACGAACCTCCTGCTTGTAAGGCATGCGCTCTTCCATGAGCTAACACCCTTTAAGAATTTGGGAACTTAACTTACAGAGTTCTCTATAATGGTAAAAATGAATGACCGACAAAGGATAATAGATTGTATAAGTGCGCAATATATGATCAAGCAAGTTATGAAATCCATAAACATTTTCTAGGAATTTTGAACAAAACTCAAGAAATAGGCTTAATGGGATTGCAAAAATCACTATTCCCTAGCAACCATTATGTTTGTTTAAGGTTTGATATTTAATCATACTCCATTAAGAGTTCCATAATAAGAGGACATGAAGACACATCCTTAAATGAAAATACAATGATATTCAAGAAAAATAACCATTCTTTACAACATATTGCAATAAGAGGGTATTGCTGTAATTTTAAGTAATCAACACACTATATAATGATGTTAAAGCTTGGAAAAAATGATTGTAAGAAACCTCAGTTCATAAAAATCTTTGTTTTCAAGAAAAAATAAGACTTGTACAGAGCTGGAAATGATTGTTGTGTATGATTTTGACACTCAGAAAATTTATATCAGCACTTGACTCTCAGAAAATTTTGACACTTACTACATTACTAATGATACAAGATTGGAATTGATTTGATATTTGTTTTTATTACAGTAATGTTTGAAGGATTAATGTTTCACCGCAATGTGTTAATCTCAAGTGATCTCAAGGAATGTTTTCGACATGTACGAGTCATTAATGTTTTACTCTTTGCACGGTACTATGTGATCCTCACATTTATTAATTATAGAAAATGTTGAATTACAATTTTGAGAAATGGAGTTATTTCAATCCTTAACAAAGGTGGTTAAAATGAACTGAAACAACTGCCACTTAAAAATGAAGAATGAGATACCGGAGATTAATCACATCCTTGACTTGTTTGAAAAGGCTAATGTCAATCAGGCCTGGAATTTCAAATCTACTATGCCTGTCAAACTGATATTTGATGACGGTTTTGTAATTTTTATGCCTGCCACTTTACGTTTTATGTATGTATATAAGTGTCAAAATTTGTTTTCATTTTTAAGATTTTAGCTTAACATTTTTATAATATTTATAAATTTTAATCAGTGTAAATTTTAACTACTAATCGTCTATATAAAAGTAAACCAAACCTAAGAAATTAACTCAAACATGTCACAAAAACCATATATAAAACATACGATTTAAAAACAAATCTATATAAAAAAAACTAATACTAATAAGAAATTAGCTAAAAATAATAAATTACATTATGAAACATTAGTTAAAACTAAAAATATATATATATTTCATAACCAACAATAATAAAATAACCTAAAATGATATAATAACCTTGTAATTCTAATTCCAATAATTTATAGTAAAAAAAAATTGTACATTTCTTTAAAAATAAAATAATTATAATTTAATTATATCAATATGTTAATTATTATTATGTATAAATCCTTATCAAAATATTAAAAAAAATTCTATACAACTTATATTTTTTAATTTTAAAAAAATTGTATATTTATGTAAACATAGAATAATTGTATTGTAATTATGTTGATATATTCAATAACTAAGCATACCAAAATCAAAAATTTATTCAATTTTCTTCTTAAATAATAAAAATAAATAAATATTAATTACAATCTATAAGTATGGTTTGGCACGCATAGACATTGTACAATTGACATTGGTTTGCTACCTTAGAATTTGAGGATTTCAATATTGTTCAAGTTGCATACTTCCATCGTTGAAATCGTTTCTGTCCAAATTTCACATATGTATAATTCTAGCAAGCCTTATTTGTTTTTGTTCAAATTGGCATTCCAATAAATTGAACCTATTATAAAATGTTACAATTGATAATTATTAAATTGGATTTCTGTAAAAAAAATCAGAAAAAATTATTTCCATTTGTCCCACGTGACAAATTGTTTTTCCATTTATAACAATAATAAAAGAGTAGAATATTTTTTTTCTAAAGGACCTTGACAGTTTAGTATAACATGCATCTAGTAGAAAATCTTGTAGCAAAGACTATGTATGGATGTGAAATGATCTATGGCTATTAGAGTAAAGAGACTGGTAAGAAAAAAGAAGAAAAGAAAAAAGAGGACTAGTAAAGAAAGGAAAGAGAAAAACAGTAAAAATAATTGTAAAGAAAGGAACAAACTTCGTGGAAGCAGGCTTTTTTAATAAAAAAAATAAAGTAAAGGAATAGCTTATTTGGAAAACTTTCCCACCCATTACAGTTTCATCCAACAAACTTATGCATAGCCGCAATAAAATAAAGCCCTAATTTATCAGAGCATGTGAAGTGCGATATCCAAATTTCATGCTCTTAGCTGAGATAGTTAGCTTGCATTTAGGACATTGTAGGATAGAATTAGGAGTTACTATTTTTAGTAATTGGTTTGAGTTAGTCTTCAACATTAGTCAGTCTTTAGGTTGAATCTCTATGAGTTGTTAGAAGATTTGGTTAAGTAAACCTTGCCACATAGACCTAAGGAGACTCTCCCTTTATGAGAGCACATTATACAGGCAGCAGGGCCTTGATCTTGTGAGAGACAGTCACTCCAAACACACATAAGATTGCAGTAAGTCAAGTGTGTGGGCTGTCTTTCCATTGTTTTCCTAGGTCAGTATTTTCGGCCAACACTGCTCCTTAGGGATATTTTTTTTACAGGATGCTACATACAACCAATTGCTCATATTGGGGAACATTTTTGACCATAGATGCAGATTTATATTGAAATATTATTTTCAATAAGTGAAATTTATTCTGTTCCCACTCTTCCCGAGTGTATTGCTTTAAAAGTTATACATTTTAAATCATTTTGGAAAGGAAGCTAGAAATGGTAATATGCACCCTTGTCAATTTCACCACTAGAAAACTCTCAAAAGTCGTATTCAAATATCACCATCTCTATAAAGTACACCAATTCATTAAGAAAATCACTATAAACCACTTGCTTCCTCCTTTTGACAATAAAACATAGAATAAATTATTCTCAGACTATTCTCCAAAATTTTCCCCTTCTTGGACTAGCTTGCTACCTAAAAAGTCACCTCTACTTCCTTTTTAGTTTTACTTGTCTAACTCCCACTAGACTATTCTACCAATATGGTCGAAAAGTCCGAAATATTTTACCTATGAAGTAAAAACTTGACACAACAACAATTCCATAGAATTACAAAATAATATAACCAAACACTTAGGAAGACTTGAGTGGACCACTTTGTTGTGAAACCTGGAACTTTTAATAGGTGAGAAATTTATGGATTCTTTGATCTTTCACTCTGTAAATGTAAACAACATTTACACAATTAATTCTAGAGAAATTTCGACTATGTAAACATGCATTTCAACCATAAATTATTTTATTTATATAACTTGTCGAGAAATAACAAAAGGGTAATACAAACTTGTAGGCTCTATGACAAATTCTTCTACAGAGCTTTGGATTTTCGACATAATTAAACACACATAAGATTGAGCTTCAACTCTATTCTTTATTCACTCTCTACTCAAAATTCTCTCTCTGAGTTCTCTTTCTCTATCTGAGTGATTTACAAACTTCTTCTTCTATTTATAGGAAAACTAAAAATTGGTTCTCTGTGAATCTATAGTCTTGACATTAATGGTTGTAATAACTATCTACCTAAAAATTAAGTTCATAAATTTAATTCGACGGTTTACATTGCGGAATCGTGAACACTTTAGTCTTGTTAGGTTGACTGGAAAAGACTGAACTGATATGGACTCTGGCAGAGTCGACCAAGGTCTGGTACGACTTCTGCGAGAAATTACTATTTCAAACACTCCCCCTTAATTATGAGTAGATGGGGAACTTAAAACAAAAAAATTGTAACACCCTAGTTTTGACCTCGTTTGCATTAAATGTATATGATGTATATATTGTAATTAATCATGGTGTGGAGATAAGGGAAAAAGCCCCACCATCATTTTAGTGTTTTATGTTTCGATGATTAAAAATAGTTTCCGATGGTATTTTGTGCTCACTACAACAAATCCTGGAATTAGCATCCCATTTAGCGTCCCTTTTTAGTGTAATTTTTTTTTACATTGAGTGGTTAAACTAGACGCTAAATGGGACGCATCATGGACAAAATATAAAGCGTCTAAAAAAACATCTTTTTTTTCTTCCTCGATAGCATCCTTTATTGCGTCCAAAATAACGTCTATTTTTTTGCTTCTAGAATAGAGTCCAACTTTGCTTCCTAAACAACGTTGAGGTTTGCTTCCTAAATAACATCCTATTTTTCTTCCTAGCGAGTGTCCACTTTTGCTTCTTAAATGACATCCCTATCAGCGCCATATTTGCATCCTTAATAGCACAATGTTAGCATCCAAATTAGCATCCATTTTTGCTACCACTTTAGCATCCCATTTTGCACCATGTTTTACTTCCAAATATGCGTCAATTTTCGCTTCCAAATTTGCACCAATTTTTGCTTCCTTTTTTGCATCGTGTTTTGCTACCAAAATGATGCCAAATATTTCTTCTATTGTTGCACCATATTTTGATTCCTATGTAGCGCTGTGTTTTGCATCCAAATAATCGTCTTATTTTGCTACCATATCAACGCCATGTTTGGATTCATCATTAGCGCCATGTGTTGCATCTTTTTTAATGCCTAGTTTCATATCTCTCATTTTTTGCTCACTAATTTAGTCATTTTTAGTAATTTTATATACGAATTTTGGTCATTTTGTTTGGTCACTTATCTCTCATTGTTTGGTCACTTGTCTCTTATTTTTTGGTTACTAATTTAGTTGTTTTTAACCGATATTATAATATCATTAGGGCATGGAGGAATCGAACCACCAACCTCCTGCTTGTAAGGCACGTGATCTCCCATGAGCTAACACCCTTTAAGAATTTGGGAACTTAACTTACAGAGTTCTCTATAATGGTAAAAATGAATGGCCGACAAAGGATAATAGATTGTATAAGTTCACAATATATGATCAAGCAGGTTATGAAATCCATAAACATTTTCTAGGAATTTTGAACAAAACTCAAGAAATAGGCTTAATGGGATTGCAAAAATCATTATTCCCTAGCAACCATTATGTTTGTTTAAGGTTTGATATTTAATCATACTCCATTAAGAGATCCATAATAAGAGGACATGAAGACACATCCTTAAATGAAAATACAATGATATTCAAGCAAAATAACCATTCTTTACAACATATTGCAATAAGAGGGTATTGCTGTAATTTTAAGTAATCAACACAGTATATAATGATGTTAAAGCTTCGAAAAAATGATTGTAAGAAACCTCAGTTCATAAAAATCTTTATTTTCAAGCGAAAATAAGACTTGTACAGAGCTGGAAATGATTGTTGTGTATGATTTTGACACTCAGAAAATTTATATCAGCACTTGACTCTCAGAAAATTTTGACACTTACTACGTTACTAATGATACAAGATTGGAATTGATTTGATATTTGTTTTTATTACAGTAATGTTTTAAGGATTAATGTTTCACCGCAATGTGTTAATCTCAAGTGATCTCAAGGAATGTTTTCGACATGTACGAGTCATTAATGTTTTACTCTTTGCACGATACTATGTGATCCTGAGATTTATTAAGTATAGAAAATGTTGAATTACAATTTTGAGAAATGGAGTTATTTCAATCCTTAACAAAGGTGGTTAAAATGAACTGAAACAATTGCCACTTAAAAATGAAGAATGAGATACCGGAGATTAATCACATCCTTGACTTGTTTGAAAAGGCTAATGTCAATCAGGCCTAGAATTTCAAATCTACTATGCCTGTCAAACTGATATTTGATGACGGTTTTGTAATTTTTATGCCTGCCACTTTACGTTTTATGTATGTATATAAGTGCCAATTTTTTTTTTTCATTTTTAAGATTTTAACTTAACATTTTTATAATATTTATAAATTTTAATCAGTGTAAATTTTAACTACTAATCATCTATATATAAAAGTAAACCAAACCTAAGAAATTAACTCAAACATGTCACAAAAACCTTATATAAAACATACGATTTAAAAACAAATCTATATAAAAAAAACTAATACTAATAAGAAATTAGCTAAAAATAATAAATTACATTATGAAAGATTAGTTAAAACTAAAAAATATATATATTTCATAACCAACGATAATAAAATAACCTAAAATGATATAATAACCTTGTAATTCTAATTCCAATAATTTATAGTAAAAAAAAATTGTACATTTCTTTAAAAATAAAATTATTATAATTTAATTATGTCAATATGTTAATTATTATTATGTATAAATCCTTATCAAAATATAAAAAAAAATTCTATAAAACTTATATTTTTTAATTTTAAAAAAATTGTATATTTATGTAAACATAGAATAATTGTATTCTAATTATGTTGATATATTCGATAACTAAGCATACTAAAATAAAAAATTTATTCAATTTTCTTCTTAAATAATAAAAATAAATAAATATTAATTACAATCTATAAGTATGGTTTGGCATGCATAGACATTCTACAATTGACATTGGTTTGCTACCTTAGAATTTGAGGATTTCAATATTGTTCAAGTTGCATATTTCCATTGTTGAAATCGTTTCTGTCCAAATGTCACATATTGATAATTCTAGCAAGCCTTATTCGTTTTTGTTCAAATTGGCGTTCCAATAAATTGAACCTATTATAAAATGTTACAATTGATAATTATTAAATTGGATTTCTGTAAAAAAAATCAGAAAAAATTATTTCCATTTGTCCCACGTGACAAATTGTTTTTCCATTTATAACAAAAATAAAAGAGTAGAATATTTTTGTTCTAAAGGACCTTGATAGTTTAGTATAACATGCATCTAGTAGAAAATCTTGTAGCAAAGACTATGTATAGGGATGTGAAATGATCTATGGTTATTAGAGTAAAGAGATTGGTAAGAAAAAAGAAGAAAAGAAAAAAGAGGACTAGTAAAGAAAGGAAAGAGAAAAACAGTAAAAATAATTGTAAAGAAAGGAAAAAACTTCACGGAAGCAGGCTTTTTTTATAAAAAAAATAAAGTAAAGGAATAACTTATTTGGCAAACTTTCCCACCCATTACAATTTCATCCAACAAACTTATGCATAGCCGCAATAAAATAAAGCCCTAATTTATCAGAGCATGTGAAGTGCGATATCCTTTTTCGCAACTAATTTGAATTGCAGGTTTTTCTATAAAATTTTGGTGATTCTAGTTGATCCATAACCTATCAAGCCCTTCATGCAAAAAAAAACTATATTCTATACATTTGGATGCATCAAACTAAGTCTGAAACTCAATTTTATGGTAATTTTTTTATATATAAAATTATTTTCTCTACATTTTGATTCATGAAACTAGTTCTGAACCTCAATTTTCTGTCAAATTTATTATCATAGACAAATCTGACTTCGATTCATTTTAGATAAAAAAATAGGTAGAGAAGAAGGTGTAATTTCATAAAACAATGAGCCATAAAACCACCGCAGCATGGCGGTTGCGATTGTGAATACTTACCTTCTTATGCTTGTATTCTTGGTAAGTTTGTGGCCATTGGAAGCTTCTTTGATGTTTTGGTTCATGGAACTGGACTGATGAAATTTCTACTAGACTTGAGGTCTTCAGGCATCGTCTCTCTCCACTCTAATTCCATTAGCTCAAAATCTAACGATTTCAACATTGTTGAAGTTGCATATTTCAGTTGCTCAAATCATAATTTTTGGATTATGGATACTGCATAAAATGAGGTATCCAGAGCCTTTCCCCACTTAGATTTAACACCTATGTTGGAAACCAAAACTATTCCACCCGCTTAGCCGAAGTGGCCAGACAAGCAAAGGAGCACATTTCATATTATTTAGCCACGACTATCTATTAAGAAATCTTCCAACATTGCAGCGGCAACTAATTTTATTGATTCACCACTTAAACACACAAAGACTACTCGCTTCTGCTTGCTGATCTCCCTGGCCTTTGCTTGCTCTCTTGCAGCATGGTTCTCCCTATCTAAAAATTGGTATGCTTATCTGACTGCGGGAAGCCCAGGATAAATAAAAGAATTACAGGTTTTTAAAATATAAGTTTGATGGGTTAGACTGTAATTTGTGATTGAGAATTTCATATTAAACTGTAATTTCTATTCAATAAACTGTATTCAGTCTTTCCTATGGAAATACTTTGAGAATTGCGAGTAGGAGATTAAGGAATGGCCTCAGATAGCAGGTTTATGCTTCTTGCATCTACCAAATACTTCCTAGCCATTAATTTCATTAATACTTTGTTACCAATGTTTAACTGCACCAACAGAGCCAACTTGCCGAGTGCCATGCTAGCAGGTACTAGAATTTATGACGGTTGTTGGACACTACTAGACGTCAAAAGTTGACAGTCCTCATTTCCTGATAAACATAGACGTTGACATGTTATATATAATCTTACATGTCAAATATGTCTCAATTTGACAAATATGTCTCACAGGACGTCAAATTCCAGGCTTAGTGTCAAGATTATGTTTAGGGAATTTAAACAAACTCGTGTATTGCCTAGTCGACAAGAGAATTGAAAATCAGCCAATTTAAATAATTAAAGGAATACTTGATGGAGAAAGATGAGAACCTTGTGGTGAAAGCAATGAGAATCGGTGCTTAGCTTGGGTAGTTACTATTCAGCTGCCAAATATTGGAGATCTCTTTGGTAGATGTGTTTCATATCAAGCAAATTTTGTGGTTGGTTAGTTAGAGACATGAAGGTCATCACACTCGATAATTAAAAGGAAGTGCATTTAGTGATAGTGGCTTAGTCACTCACTTTATCGTGAACCCAAGTGTGGCTATAACTTTTTAAAGTGAGCTCAACCATATTTACTCACCCACCTCCAAAAATAGTAGCTAATCTTCCCAAAAATGTTTCTCATATAAGATAAATGGCACCCCCAAAGGCAACAGGCAATGGTATTAATCCAAATCCTTGATAGTAGAAACAAGACCACCAAAGGATTTCCAAGTGAAAGTGGGAAATTTGCCGGCTTCTTTGATAAAAATCAAAGGTGGAGGCCATGCAGAAGTAGTTGAAACTGAGTTGAATGGACTCCAATGTGTGCTTAGGAACATGAATGCTGAAGTGAGAGGCTGCTTCTTCTAAATCCAGAAAATAAATTCTATTACCCTCTGTTTCTTTCCCTTAACTACTAATCAACATAATTTGCTGAAGTACTTCAGAAATAGCCTTTGATTAGAAGACGGTGGAAAACTATTCCTAGGGTGAAGTTTTAGCTCTAGCTAAAAGGCCCTCTATTTGATTTTATTTATAGTATCTAAAGATTTTGGGGAGCTAACCGGATCCATGGTTACATGTTGAAGGGCATATTTCAAAGAGTACAATTGACCTACAAAGCAAACTTTTTTGAAATTTTTTATTTTTATACAAGAACATGGAAGTGCATTTTGCTATCACACCTACTGAATCACTTAAATTTTTGTACAAACCAATTTGTGGCATTAATCCTTCGATTCAATGAAATTTCTAGTGGAAACTTGTTAGTAATATCCTATTTAGTTCCTCCTTGTTCCAATCACATCGAGGACATGGTCCAATTGGGAAATAGGTGATTGGGGTGACTGTTCAATCCTTGTGGATTCACAGTTTGGAAAGATGGACATTTCAAATTATTCCCTTAGTGCATAGCATTTATTCCCAAGGCTGGGATTTGAGAGGAAACAATGGTCAAAGATTGGCAAATGATATGGATATCAAATTCAAGCAAGTGTTTTCCAATTTACACCTCCCAGGTGGTGACAGGTGTTATTTACGTATTACTAATAATACTAATACTAATTAGTATTATCTATTTTTAAGGTCACATCCTAGCCAAACATTGATTTGGTGTATGAAACCTTTTCTTTTTTGGGACAAGGGATCCCTCCACACAGTGATTTGACTAAAGAGATTGC
The DNA here is from genome assembly GCA_001517045.1 of Pseudotsuga menziesii. Lineage (NCBI taxonomy): Eukaryota > Viridiplantae > Streptophyta > Pinopsida > Pinales > Pinaceae > Pseudotsuga > Pseudotsuga menziesii. The sequence goes on from LPNX011048880.1 coordinate 241,838, forward strand.
AGGCATTTTTTCTCATCTGATTGGGCATTTGTTAACTATGCTAATTTCTATTTAGAATCTATGTAGTTGTTTAGGAGGGTGTAGGCTTGGGTGGTTTCATGATGGAGATTCTTCTTTCTTACAATAGATTTAATGGAAGTGGATATGGTCATATTGGACAAGTGATTAGTGGTGTGGAGGATGGACTCCAATATGATGCCCTGTTTCGCATGGTACAAGCAGCCATAAACGGTTACATAGATACATGGTGCTTTTATTCATTCAATTTCTAGTATAATGAGTATTTCAGGGGTTTTGCTAGGGGCTCGCTCTTGACAGATGTAGTCTTTTGTAGTAAAAAATGACATCCACAAGGTCTTTGAAGATTCATGAGTGACACAAGCTCAAACAATAGGGCTTTATGTTTGGTTGCATTTGAGACTCCACCATCTGTGCAAAGGAAAGGTAATCAATACAGGGATTGGGCAGGTGCATGTGATCATAGTGGTGTGTTAGCTACATAGGTTTGGACATCTTAGTTGTTCAGTAACAATTACACATTTTGTGGTAATTTTATTAGTTATACTGTAAACTCTCGGTATTTTATAATAGCTATAAGTTTTTTTTTATCAAAGTTTGACTAGTCCCAAATATATGGGGTGCAGGATAAACTACATGAAGACGTGGCACTAAATGATGTAACAAGAGAGGTGCTCTAAGATTTGGATTGATAGAATGTTAGACTTGGTAGTAGTGTACTCCAGTGGGGTTCTTGAATGTTTCCTTGTACTCCAGAAGAGAATTGCAACCTTGAAATGATGTCCATATCTTTCTCACACATCCTAGTTGTCATAGTGACAGATTATTTGGTCTCATTGGCTTCAAGCTATTGTTTGTCCTGGATTTACTACATTATGTCATCTAATACATAAAATATATTAGTTTATTTTAAATATGGATGTTCATGAGCCCATTTGGAAGGATTGGCTATGATTGGAGGATTTTTATGGGTCGTTGCATAAAGGAACTCTATGCCAAAATTGATCATTTGGTTTTAGAGTAGAGTTTTTAAATATGAAATGAATCCTCAATGAATTTTGATAGTGATCAATGGATCAATAGTTGTTATAGCAGTCTCGTGATGGGTCGCTGGCACGGAATCTTCTCAGATTGTATGGTCAGGGCAACAAACAGACGACCATCAAATGGATTTTCTATTGCTATCTTGACCTTTCTCAGAGTGTTATTATGAAGTTCTTTAGTAAAAAATAGGTGAGCACTGCATCTGAAAAAATGCATTTATAGTGTAGTGGAAATAAGTGTGCTCTAGATTTTTCAAGGCCTTGTAAACTAAACTCAATTCTTTAACGCTTAAAATTTATACCATGGAAAGCTCCAATTTCCCAAGTTGTAAAACTCGACTCTGTTGAGGTAATTCTAGATCTATGTTACGAGGAACCTTACCATGAGACTTGTTTTTCATTCATTTCGATCCCTATTATCATTCCCGTCTTGAAACTGCATTAGAACATTATGAGTCGATTCTATATGTATATTGTAAGCTGGAAGGGGATGGTGGGTTTATGATTCTTTTCTTGCAAAAGACTCTAGCATTGTTTCTCGATCTGTTCTTTTCCTTTTCTGATGGCATAACATAGATTACAGTGTGTCGTGTTTCTTATCAATGTTTAATGACTTCATGGGATAAGAAACCATGATTATTTGTTTCAATTACTACCTGATGACCTCTAATCCATACCCACTTTCTTAGCATACTCCCTAATCATGACCATGAACTTAAATGAAAGCTACTGCATTGATTGTCTCCAAATTGGTATAAATATTTCCTTAAGCAGTTGGTAGAGACCTCCCAAGCCATATTCTAGACCTTCCAGGCTGCAATAATAAAATGGATGCCTAGTGAGCATGGAGTTACATTTGAGCTTTGCTAGTTCAAAATAATAAAAGACCAGTTCCATACGTCATGAAATGAAAATGGGCAGTTTATTGTTTTTTGTTGTGTATCATTTTTTGGATCCTCTCAGGAAAGTCATTCACGCACGGGAGAGAAAACCTGGAAGCATCTAAGATGAACTTTTTAAGCGGCGATGGAAGACAAACTTAATAAGAGTTCAAAATATTTACTTAATGCAACTATTGCAAGTCAAAGGCTAGCCAAGGTGAGGCATTACTTATGCATACAATAATACAAATATATATAGATAGGAAAATTTAGCAAAAAAATAGAAATTGCGTCATTGAGGGAGAGTATATTATGATTAGAAATAATCACATCCGCAACCAAGAAAGTCCAGTTAAAATATAAAATAATTTAAACATAATCAGGGTTTGCATACCTGATATTAGTAATTTATTGTGATTCCATGGGTGGGTTCTTGCAAGATGGTTATCAACAAAGTGCAGAGCGCCAAGGATTGCATAGACAAGATCAGGGTTTGCAAAGATTATCTTCCCCAATTATCAATTTTAAGTAGTTGAATTCCTAAAAAATGCACATGGACGGAGTCATAGACATATCGGGAACTAGATTCAACTACCAAGTTGAGCGATGAAAACATCCAAAGAGATGAAATTTCATTACATGTCCTCCACTTTTCCCTGTGTGGCCTCAGCCTCTCCTGTGAACAGATCTCCTCCACTTTGCCCTATGTGTGGCCTCGGCCTCTCCTGTGAATAGATCTCCTCCACTTTGCCCTACTTTTCCCTATGTGTGCCATCAACCACTCTTGTGAATAGATCTACTGATTAGATCCAATGGACCTTTGATTTGATCACAATGGAAAATCAGCAATAACAATGGAGGTTAACAATATGAAATGATCAGGGAAAATCCAAATGGGAAAATGGGAAAATTGGGTTCCCTCTCAAAATTTTGCTAGTTTAAAATTCCTTGTTTGCCACCAATTTTACCAACCTTTCGAATATTTAGAGCCACGGTCACACCATTTGTGCTGTAAAGAGAGTCACCAATATTACACAAACATAAACCAAACCATATTACCATTGGTTTTATGCATCCATAATCTAATTAGATTATTTTAAAAGGGAGAATAAACTCTATATGTTGTTTTTCCCAAGAAACATTAAATAAAATGTAGTATGACATTAAATGAGATTATCTATTGTGAGAAAATAATTTAAGATAATAGACTTTGTCTAAATATTGATGTGGAAATTGCATTAACCTTAGTTATGTCTATTGCAATTGGAAATTAACCCTAGTTATGTATATTGCAATTGGAATGAGAGTTTATGAGAGAAAAATTCAGGTAACTAAAGTTTTTGGTTGTTGATTATATTTAACAAACATATATATAATTCAGAGCTTCTTTTTTTTTTGAAAATATGAGAGTGCAAAACCATTTATGGGTTTAAGACTTCTTCTTTAGGAATTATTTAATTGTAACAATTGTATTTAAAACCAAAGATTAGTTATTTTTGGCAACTGGATCTCTCATAATTAGAAATGAAATTTCACCTAGACTCACATAATCACTTCAAATTAATTTTTTTATGGTTCTTTTAGAGGTAACCCAAGGGTAGCAAGAGTGGGAGTGAATCTCATTAGCACCACTAGAAATACAATAGTTAGATTCCCTTAGGGACTTGGAATTGCTTCAAACGACCATGCAAAACTATACATGTTTGGACCAATTTTATTGCATGACCTTTTGATAAAAAAAAACTATAATATTGGGGGATTCTTTATTTATTGTCCAACAAATGTATAAGAAAGTGATTAGGGAAGGTATTATTTACCAAATAACCTTGCACATAATTCATCCAAATTTGGAGGGGATTGCTGATGTATATTATTGAGTTTAATTTACAATTAAAACATCTCAATAGACTCATTTACCTAGTTAATCATGTACTTTGAGAATGGAGATCGTGACATGTGGGTTGGAGAAAAACAACCTACTAACAGTGACACAAACAACTCAAACGCAAAATTTGCATCTAAAGTACATTAAGTGATAAACCTAGGAAACAAGCCATTGAACCTAAAATCCTTTCGGAGGTTAATGTTGGGCCACATGTAATATCACCTAGTTATGTGGAGAAGTTGGATCTTATGTTATCTTGCATGGGTTTCAATGGTACTGATGGAATTGACCCTCCTTGAAAGGATAAACTTGCTTGTCTGAGACCATCGTTCTTCATAGGCACAGGAGCACTCCCTCTAATTTGAACACGTTGCACAATAGAAACATTGCTAGCGGGTCTAACATAATTTGTTCTAGCAATCGTTGAACCAAGGTGCTCCACTGAACCACTAAGAATTTGTTAGTATGATATGGAGTTTCTTCGTTACAAATTAAAATCTATTACGATTGGAAGAAATAAATGGAAACAAAATGACAATACAAGGGTTCCCATTGATTATAGAATGGAGTTGTAATTAGCTTAAACAAATCATTTCCATGTTGTATGATATAGAGTTTTTCCATTACAAATTGTACTCTATTGTGATTTGATTCATGGATTAAGAGTTGTGCTCAGCTTCCAAGTTTGTCGCATTCATTTCCTTCTAGATTTGAAACCCTTAGCATCTTGGAGTATCTTGAATAATATTCAATAGATTGAGCAAATGGACTCCTTATAGCCTATGCAACAGTATGTTTTTGACCCATTTTTTCATCTTTGATCACTGGCCTTATACATGACTACATCTCACTACAATGTGTTGCATAACAACCTCTTCACAAGCTTTATACCAAGAAATATTTATAAGCTCTCTACATTGTATTTCCTTTAGATTTCTAACAACAACATTTGTGGAAATGTACCTCCTTACATGGGACACATGTGAGTATACCTTCTTCCTAGGGACATTGAATAACTTTCCTAATTTTCTTCTTTCATACAACAATCTCAACTGTGTCCTTCCTTCTGAAATAGGAGAGATGATGAAACTAGGAAAGCTCGATCTAAAACCGCAATAATCTCACTATAACCATTCATTGGAGGATTTTATATCTCAACGAATCCTTCAAAAATAGGCAGTTTAACTAAGTTTTAGATCTTAGAGAAGACTAATTGTTGGAAGGAACCATATCACCAACTATTGGCAATCGTGTGATGTTGTTGACAAGTTAACCTTGATTATATGGCTGATGTGTAAACGCTTAACTATGATGATTTGGATAGTGTTTAAAAGATACCAAATAGTTAATAGTGTTTATAAAAGAGGTTACTAAAATCATATTCTGAACATATTTCTTCAAGCACTGCAACAAATATTGAATGCTTTTTGACATTGAAGGAGTCTTGCCTCTTGGTGCGTTTATGTAATGTCTTGGTGGCGAGCACTTGAAATAACTCCTAAAACATGAATATCTACCATAGAAAAATAAAATTATTCTATTATAAATTCCTTCTAACTTTGGAAATTTAAAGAGGCTTTATGAATGCATACAAATTTGTCCCTTTCAGGAATATTCCTTTCATTGAGGCAATGAGACCTTGCGGGAGAGTGATCTGGAGATGGTGTATGATAATGTCGAGCATAAGATTAATGTTGGTTGAATCCACAATCTCTTCTCACACATTTAGGTGTGCCCTCTAGGATAGGACTTCTTGCAGGAGTCTAACTTTGATTATGATGGGGAAGTGTACTCTTATCAACAATAGGACTACGACTTGATCCTCTTGATAACCTTCTTCTTGGAGGCCTGATTCGAATTTTCAAAGGACTTTGAGCTAGGTTTTGTCATGAATGCCTATTGAAACTCCTTTGTGGACTCCTTCTTAAAGGCCTACGAGCAATCACACTTGGGCTCCTACTTAAAGCCCTGTGACTTGGGATCTTGCTCAAAATCATTCAAGGATTTTTACTCAATACCCTTCTAGGAATTCTACTCAGGATATTTCTTGAGATTCTCCTAGGACTCTCACTCTGACTCCTGCTCAGGCTCCTTCTTGGGATTCTTCTCAAGCTTATTCTAGGGATTCTTCTAAAACTCTTTTGAGGGCTCTTGCTCAGACTCCCTGGAGAGAAAATTCCATTTATTAGATTAACAAGACAACAAATTGTACATCGTACAATTATCCAACACCAAAATATATGAAATGATATATATACAACAATATAACATTTATGGTTAGTTAAAAATTCAACAATTGCATATCATGATGCTTACAACGTAAAATATAAATGTACCTTCATCAACTGCAATTATTTTTTTATCTTTTCCTGGAAATATTTCACCACAATTAGAAATATTAACTGAAACAATAGGTCTTCCTTGATATGTAGTTGATAACTACTCAATTTTCTTCATTACATCTATTCCCTCAACAACTCTTCCAAAGACGACATGCTTGTTGCAGATAATAAGAAAAGGGACATTAATTATATGAGAGTAAAACAAAAAATAGAGATGGGGAGAGGCAAGATATCCACATTAGTTAGAAAAGTGTTAGCCTCACCCCCTTAGTAGCATATAGACCAACTGAACTGGACTGAAGAGAACCGCCTACGAATATTTATTAGAATTTAAAATGGTAAGAATACACTGGTGTCTGGCACCCAAAGAAAATAACCCATTATTTCAAAGTAAAGGAATATTGTATTTCTAAAATACGAAATTGACATATGGTGACACTCATGAGTCATGGATAAAGAGAAAATATGCCAATCACAACCAACATGTAAAGTTGCTCAAACAAACTTAGGTGAATACAAAAAATCATAGATATGCAATCAAGTATATACCCATCAAGATGAGGTGTTGCTGCAAAAGTAATAAAGAACTGAGAACCATTGGTGTTATAAGATACAAAATTTCCATATGGTGACACTCATGAGTCATGGATAAAGAGAAAATATGTTGATCACAACCAACATGTAATGCTACTTAGACAAACTCAGGTGAATACAAAGTCTATGGGACTTGATGAATTAAGATTTTATTGAATCAACAAAACAGTTACTCATTAAGTGAATAAAATAAAAAATGGAGCAAAGCCTAAGTATATCTCATCAAAAGAACCACTACCAATTTTGTTCCCAAGCCTATACTTGTTTTTTACGTGTGACTCCATGTCACAGGATGTCACAATTTTAGACCCTATGTGCACACATTTGAGATCAATATGCACATTCCAGTACTTACAATCATGTCCCAACACCCCCACACACACTTCAACATCTACACGTGTTCTAGCTCTGTGCATACACTTTGTCATCATGAGATTTGTGGAAATGACCATATTTTGATGAATATCTCTATGCTAAACTAGAATATGAAAATATATATATGCACAATGACATTTAACAAGTTTATTTTCAACCTATGGTTGTCTCAAATGGTTCCCTTCAGCAGTAAAGTGCATTCTATAGGAAACATAGTATATCTGCTTGACAAAATCAGTGAACCAACAACATACTTGGTTGCAATGATAAATAATCAAGTTTTATGCAATCAAGCACTAAAAAAATGAAGTCAAGAAATATAACAAGGATACCATACTTGGAATATATTGGGAAAACTGTCTGTAATGGAAAGTTCAAGAAAGGGTTGGAGTCTTGTATTTCAGACTTGTATAAATGACCTTATGGTCATTGGAGGCCAGAGAATACTTGAAGGTGAAAATCTAGAGTTGAATTTCTAGCATCCTACACTTGAAGGAGGAGATTTGAAATGGAATTTGCTAATAGTTAAGGAATATGCAGGAGTTCTACTTCTCACATATGAAACCATCCTATTGGCATCAATTTCTTGTTGAATGGTTATCAAAAATACATTTGATATTTTTCCACTTGCATATTTAGCCTATCAATACCTATGTGTTGGAACATTGAATTCTCTACCAGCACTTAGTAATGATCTGAACAAGGCAAATTCCCTTGTCGTAGTAGTGGATCTTAAAATTCTTGGCAGATTGAGAAATGTAATATTGTGAACACATGATAGAGTATATTACAAAATATCTAGAAATCAAGAGTAATATTAGCAATGGGGATTTATAGATGTTTGGAGAAGGAAATATCATTACGACTCTATGGTGTCGAATCCTCCAGCCAGCAAAGTAGCAGGTCCACATTACCAGCATTCAAATCCCATATTTTGAATATCAACAATAAAGATCAAACCCATATTCAAGGCATCAAATCGAGCATTTCCAGGAATTCATTTAACATGTGGTATTCAAAGGAGGGACAAAGGAGGGAAAATATTAGAGTATAGGATGTAAAAGCATATTTGGGTCATAAATTGAACACTTGAAAGCTACAAGATTCCAAGAAATCGTCTCCAGATTTATGGAAATAGCGGGGCATATATCCCCAAATTTCAGGTAGAAGATTAGTTGACAGTTATAGTCAAACCTCATATTTTAAGGGAATTGAACTTAGTAGCAGTACTAGCATTTAGCAAATCAACTCAGCAATAGTACTTAGTGTTTAGCAAATCAACTCCAGGTCTAGCATTTCCTGGCTCTATAATTGGCTCTATGTTGAATATTTTTCTTGTCGAAATTCATGGCACAATTCATGTCGCTAACCCTGGATTAATATATGGTGCTATGTTATTCAGGACATTTTTTTGGAGGCTATTCTTGGCGTTATATGGGATGCTTTTGTGGACACTAATTGGGGCATTAATTGGGATGCTAATTGGGATGATAATTGTGATGCTAATTGGACGCTAATTGGGACGTTAATTGGGATGCTAATTGTTGTCCAAAATAGCGCCAACTTTTAAAAAGGGATGATAATTGGGATGCTAATTGGGATTCTAATTGGGACGTTAATTGGGATGCTAATTGGGATGCTAATTAGCATCTAAAATAATGCCAACTTTTAAAAATGGACGCTAATTGGGATGCTAATTGGGATGCTAATTGGAACGCTAATTGGGATTTTAACGGGGATGCTAATTGGGATGCTAATTGGGAGGTCAATTGGGATGATAATTAGCATCCAAAATAGTGCCAACTTTTAAATAGGGATGGTAATTGGGATGCTGATTAGGACGCTAATAAGGACGTGTTGGCCTGATTTTATGAATCAGAGCCAATAAGGAGGTTTTGTCCACACAATCAGCTTAGAGAAGCATCCGGTATGTTTGGTTTAACAAAACCTCGCAGGTTGTGGTCCTGCTACCAGCTAGTTTGTCTCTTAAGGAGAACTTAAAACCAGCAAAATCTAACCTATTCTAATATCTATTCTACCTAACTACCTAAAAATGTCCTAAGTTTTCTTTCGTAAGGAAAGACTTCAATTTTTGGGAAGTTTTCTAAATATGAAAACTTACTTATAGTTTGCAGAATGATTTAACAGTGCTAATTAAAAATAACATGAA
>LPNX011048925.1:0-51534 GCA_001517045.1 Pseudotsuga menziesii
ACTTACCTAATGACTTGACAAGACTTGTTTACATTAATAATCCTCCCGATCGGAACATCGGGGTAAGACAATATGACTCAAATACATAATAAAAACATCCCAGAATAAACATCGGGTTACAATATATAAAATACATATAAGAATACATTCCAAAGTTACATATACATCAACAGTTTTACCAAGTTTGACTGAGGTACAAAATAGCTCACAATCCCCCAAAAATATACATGTGGGATTATCTCTCAAATGGGTACCTTAATCCACTTTCAAATTTCAATTTCGAGAAAGTCAAGGAAATGCATACTGTAGACCTTGGTTTGACCAACGTAAGGGATAAAATAACTCAAAATATTGCAAAAATATTTTTTCATGCTTATCTCTCAAACGGGTGTCTAAAGATACTTTTAAATTTGAATTCTAAAAATTTGAAAAAAGTGCAACCTTTTAGGCCTTGGTTTGACCAACTTTGACTAAGGTCCAAAATATCTCGGAATCCTCCAAAAATATGCATGCATTCTTGTCTCTCAAATGGGTACCTACATTCGCTTTCAAGTTTTAATTTTGAGCAAGTAAAAAAAACAGCATCTCTTAGACCTTTGTTTGACCAACCTTGACTAACGACCAAATAAAACGAAATTTCGAAAAAAAGGTGTGCATGCATATCTCTCAAATGGGTATCTAAATCTACTTTCAAATTTGAATTCTACAAAATTGGAAAAAGTGCAACATTTTAGGCCTTTGTTTGACCAAGTTTGACTGAGGTCCAAAATAGCTCAAAATCCCCCAAAAATCAACATGCCCACTTATCTCTCAAATGGGTAAATAAATCCACTTTAAGATTTCAACTTCAAAAAAGTCAGAAAAAGTGCATCTAATTTTCCTTGATTTTACCAACCTTGACTTAGGCCCAAAATAGATTAAAATCTCACCAAAAAATTCCTACACACTTGTCTCTTAAATGAATATATAAATCTAATTTTAAATTTCAATGCTAAGAAATTTGGAAAAAGTGCAACTTTCTAGTCCTTAGTTTGACCAAGCTTGAAGGAGGTCCCAAATAGCTCAACATCCCCAAAAATGTGTGTGTACGCTTATCTCTCAAATGGGTACCTAAATCCATTTTCAAATATCAATTTTGAGAAAGTTGACAAAAAACCATCTATTAGACCTTGGTTTGGCCAACCTTGACTTTTAGGAAAAAATAGCTCGAAATCATGCGAAAATGCGCATGCACATTTATATTTTAAACGACTTCCTAAATTCAATTTCAAATATCAATCAACAGAAATAGTTAAGTGCAACTTTTTGAATCTTAGTTAGACCAAGCTTGACGATGGGCTAAAATAACTCACAATTCTACACAAATCTACATGCACACTTATCTCTCAAATGGGTATCTAAACGTATTTACAAATTTCAATTTTGAGAAACTGGGTAAAAGTGCAACTTTATTGGCCTTGATTTGACCAATCTTGATTTATGACTAACATGCACCTTTTTTTGCCTTGATTTGGCCAACTTTGACTACAAACTAAAATAGCTCAAAATCTTCCAAGAATAGATGTGCATGATTATCACTCTATTGCGTATGTATATCTATTCTTAAATTTTAATTTTAACAAATTGTGAAAAGTGAAAATTTTTAGGCCTTTGTTTGACCAAGTTTGACTAAGGTCCAAAATAATTCAAAAAATCCACAAAAAATCTACTTGCACCCTTATTTGTCAAATGGGTACCTAAATCCAATTTAAAATATCAATTCTGAGAAAGTCGACAAAAGTGCAACTTTTCAACCTTGGTTTGACCAAGCTTGAACAAGGGCCAAAATAGCTCCAAATCTCATAAAAAAAGTTGTCCATGATTATCTCTCAAATGGGTAACTAAATCTACTTTCAAATTTGAATTTTGAGAAATTGAAAAAATGCAATGTTTTAGGCCTTGTTTTGAACAAGTTCGAGTGAGGTCCAAAATAGTTTGCAATCCCCAAACAATGTACATGGGGGTTTATCTCTCAAATGAGTACCTAAATACAATTTCAAATTTCAATTTTGTGAAAATCAAGAAAAGTGCATTTCTTAGCGCTTGGTTTGACCAACCTTAACTAAGAGCCAAAATAACCCGAAATCTCGCAAAAATATATGTGCACGCTTATCTCTCAAATGGGTATCTAAATCTACTTTTACATTTGATTTCTAAGAAATTGGAAAAAAGTGCAACCTTTTAGGCCTTGGTTTGACCAAGTTTGACTAAGGTCCAAAATAGCTCGGAATCCCCTAGAATTTTGTATGCGTGGTTATCGCTCAAATGGGTACCTAAATTCACTTTCAAATGTCAATTACAAGAAAGTCTAAAAAATAACATATATTAGACCTTTTCTTGACCAACCTTGAATAACGACCAAAATAGCTCGAAATATCACAAAAAAATATGTGCATTCATGTCTGTAAAATGGGTGTATAAATCTACTTTCAAATTTCAATTCTAACAAAGTGGGAACCATGTGAATGTTTAGGGATTGGTTTGACCAACCTTGACTAAAGGCCAAAATAGCTCAAAATCTCACAAAAATAAACATCTAGTCTTATCTCTCAAATGCATGTCTAAATCTACATTTAAATTTGAATTCTAAGAAATTGTGAAAAAGTGCAACCTTTTAGGCCTTGGTTTGACAAAGTTTGATTGAGGTGCAAAATAGCTTGTAATCCAACAAAAATGTATGCACACGCTTATCTCTCAAATGGGTACCATAATCGAATTTAAATTTCAATTTCGAGAAAGTGGGTAACATGTAACTTTTTTTTCCTTGGTTTGACCAACATTGGCAACAAACCAAAATAGCTTGAAATATAACAATAATAATTTTGTGTGCTTATCTATCGATAGGGTATCTATATCTACTTTTAAATTTTAATTTTGACAAATTGGGAAAAATGAAACTTATATCTCAAATGGGTACCTACATCTTCTTTGAAATATCAATTCCAATCCTTGGTTTGACCAACTTTGAATGAGGACAAAAATATCTCCAAATCTGACAAAAATAGGTGTCTATTCTTACCTCTTGAATGGGTGTCTAAATCTACTTTAAAATTTGAATTTTAAGAGTTTGGAAAAAATGCAACATTTTAGGCCTTTGTTTGACCAAGTTTGATTGAGGCCCAAAATAGCTCACAATCCCCAAAAAATGTAAATGTGGGATTATCTCTCTAATGGGTACCTAAATCCACTTTCAAATTTCAATTTCGAGAAAGTCAAGAAAAGTGCATCTTGTAGACCTTGGTTTGACAAACGTTAATTGAGGGATAAAATAAGTTGAAATCTCGCACAAATATTTTTGCATGCTTATCTCTCAAATGGGTGTTTAACTATACTTTTAAATTTGAATTCTAAAAATTTCAAAAAAGTGCAACCTTTTAGGCCTTGGTTTGGCCAAGTTTGTTTAAGGTCAAGAATAGATCGGAATCCTCCAAACACCTGCATGCATTCTTGTCTCTCAAATGGGTACCTACATTCACTTTCGAATTTTACTTTTCAAAAAGTAAAAAAAAATGTATCTCTTAGAACTTTGTTTGACCAACCTTGACTAATGACCAAAATAACATGAAATTTCAAAAAAATAGGTGTGCATGAATATCTCTCAAATGGGTACTAAATCTACTTTCAAATTTGAATTCTAAGAAAATGGAAAAATGCAACTTTTCAGGCCTTTGTTTGACCAAGTTTGGCTAAGGTCCAAAATAGCTCAGAATCCCAAAAAAATCAACATCCACACTTATCTCTCAAATGGGTACATAAATCCAATTTCAAATTTCAATTCTCTCTATAGGGTATCTATATCTACTTTTAAATCGAAATCTCTCTAGAGGGTATCTATATCTACTTTTAAATTTAAACTCTAACAAATTGGGAAAAGTGAAACTTATCTCTCAAATGGGTACCTAAATATGCTTTCAAATTTCTATTCCTAACTTTGGTTTGACCAACCTTGAATGAAGACCAAAATGGCTCCAAATATGACACAAATAGGTTTCCATTCTTACCTCTCAAATGGGTATCTAAACCTACTTTAAAATTTGAAATTTAAGAATTTAGGGAAAATGCAACATTTTAGGCCTTCGTTTGACCAAGTTTGACTAAGGTCCAAAATAACTCAGAATCCCCAAAAAATAAACATGTGGGATTATCTCTCAAATGGGTACCTAAATCCACTTTCAAATTTCAATGTCGAGAAATTAATGAAAAGTGGATCTTGTAGAACTTGGTTTGACAACCATTAACTAAGGGATAAAATAACTTGAAATCTCGCAAAAATATGTTTGCATGCTTATCTCTCAAATGGGTGTATAAATATACTTTTAAATTTGAATTCTAAAAATTGGAAAAAGGTGCAACCTGTTAGGCCTTGGTTTGAACAATTTTGACTAAGGTCCAAAATAGCTCGAAATCCTCCAAAACTCTGCATGCATTCATGTCTCTCAAATGGGTACCTACATTCACTTTCAAATTTTAATTTTGAGAAAGTAAAAAAAACCGCATCTCTTAGACATTTGTTTGACCAACCTTGACTAACAACCAAAATAACACAAAATTTCAAAAAAATAGGTGTTCATGCAGATCTCTCAAATGCGTATCTAAATCTACTTTCAAACTTGAATACTAAAAAATTGGAAAAAGTGGAACTTTTTAGGCCTTTGTTTGACCAAGTTTGACTGAGGTCCAAAATAGCTCGGAATCCCCCAAAAATGAACATGCAGACTTATCTCTCAAATGGGTACATAAATCCACTTTCAAATTTCAACTTCAAAAAAGTCAGAAAAAGTGCATCTCATTTACCTTGATTTGACCAACCTTGACTTATCCCCAAAATAGATTAAAATCTCAAAAACAATATTCCTACACACTTGTCTCTTAAATGAATATATAAATCTAATTTTAATTTTCAATTCTAAGAAATTTGGAAAAAGTGCAACTTTCTAGTCCTTAGTTTGACCAAGATTGAAGGAGGTCCCAAATAGCTCAGAATCCCTGAAAATGTGTCTGCATGCTTATCTCTCAAATGGGTACCTAAATCCATTTTCAAATGTCAATTTTGAGAAAGTAAAAAAAAACTCATCTATTAGACCTTGGTTTGGCCAACCTTCACTTTTAGAAAGAAATAACTCGAAATCATGCGAAATTTTTTTTTGGCCAACCTTCACTTTTTAATAGAGGGATAAAATAACTCGAAATCTCGCAAAAATATTTTTCGCGTGCTTATCTCCCAAATGGGTATCTAAATCTACTTTTAAATTTGAATACAAAAAAATGAAAAAAGTTCAACCTTTTATGGCTTGGATTGACCAAGTTTCACTAAGGTCCAAAATAGCTCGAAATCCCCCAAAAAATATGCATGCATTCTTCTCTATCAAATGAGTACCTAAATTCACTTTCAAATTTTAATTTTGAAAACGTAAAACAAAATTCATCTTTTAGACCTTTGTTTGACCAACCTTGACTAACGACCAAAATAGCACGAAATTTCAAAAAAATATGTGTGGATGCATATCTCTCAAATGGGTATCTAAATCTACTTTTAAATTTGAATTCTAAATAATTGGAAAAAAGTGGAAATTTTTAGGCCTTTGTTTGACCAAGTTTGACTGAGGTCCAAAATAACTCGGAATCCCCAAAAAATCAACAGGCACACTTGTCAGAAAATGTTCATCTCGTTTGCCAAGGTTTGTGAACCTTGACTGAGGCTCGAAATAGATTAGTATCTCACAAAAAATATTCCTATACACTTGTATGTTAAATGGGTATCTAATCTAATTTTAAATTTGAATTCTAAGAAATTTGGAAAAAGTGCAACTTTCTAGTCCTTAGTTTGACCAAGATTGAAGGAGGTCCAAAATAGTCGAGAATCCCCCAAAAAGGTGTGTGCAAATGGGTACCTAAATTCATTTTTAAAAATCAATTTTGAGAAAGTCGACAAAAATCCATTTATTAGACCTTGGTTTTTCTAGCGTTGACTTTTAGGAAGAAATAGCTCGAAATCATGCGAAAATGCACATGCATGTTTATCTTTTAAATGTGTTCCCAAATTTAATTTCAAATATCAATCACAAGAAAGTGTTAAGTGCAACTTTTAAAGTTTTGGTTAGAACAAGCTTGACGATGGACCAAAAGAACTCAAAATCCTGCACAAATCTACATGCACACTTATCTCTCAAATGGGTATCTAAACATATTTACAAATTTAAATTTTGAGAAACTGCAAAAATGTGCAACTTTATTGGCCTTGGTTTAACCAAGCTTGATCTATGACCAATATAATGCCCCATATTTGAACGAGACATATTTAATAGGAATACATACTGCACTTTATTTGCTTGTTATCTTTTGGACTCAACTCGATTGAGTAAGATTTATTTACGTAATGATGGAACCGAGATTATGATGTTACCATGTTTATGGTGGCACTATGATTATCATGTTACTATGTTTATGATGTCACTATGATTACAGTGTTACTATGTTTGTGCGATTACAATGTTGTGATTATTATGGGATTCCTTTATTTTACGATGACAGTATATGTTTAAATGTTTTCATTAATAAAATGTTAAATATAGGATTTGGTATGTAGATACCATCTTATGATGTGATTGATTGAATTATTATGTGTCATGTGTAGCTATGATGAACTAAAATTGTTAGGAGAAAATAAATAATGATGATGATGTGGATCAATTGATGATCGAGTGAAAATACTTGTTATAAATGTGTATTTTGCAAAATACTAACTCATGGGACATAGGTGCTAAGTGATACATGGGTATTGAATACGATGTGTGTATTAGTACTTACTTATCGAAGAAACCTTATTGACCAAACTGATGATACGACAACACATTCCAATAATCTCGATAGCAACAACAAATGATTTTTGATAGGTTATATACCAAGTATGTTGAGAGGGATGGAGGTGTTTCCCACCCTATGTTTTATGATACCCAAGGTCGTGAAAGGGTTGTGCTGAGTCACGCTTCCCCAGACGTGTGATGACAATGGCTAGATGCCTGCTGGGGGAGGCTAGGTCTGCTATTTATCCAACACTACCGCTCTAAGGTTCTATATGTGGCTAAGTCGGTAAAACCGATGACTCGTATTTACTAGCAGAGAAAGGATATGAAGGATGCAGAAGTAAGTTAGGATGGGAGGATATGTTAGCTAGTATTGTTTATAGGTGAGTGTTATGACACCAAGATAGTAGTAGTGAGTAAGTTTTCCTTGAGAATAATTGGTTGATTATCTACTATGAATTTAAAGTATATTGACGTTAAAACTTGATTGGTTAATTATTTAAAGGTTGCTCATGATAAAATAATTATGTTGGATGTATGCTGATATGGTTATATCTATGTGATCGTCATGTATTGTATGTATGATTCTTGTGTGTGCACAAATTATTATTATTTTGTCATCTAATATATATGCATGGATGACATGATGTTTTCTTATATTACTTATATGATCTATGCGTATGCTGGCCACACAGGCAAACCTTGTACATGTACACTAGTGTTGATGTGATCGTTGCATTTAGTACAATTATTGTTTTATCTATACAAATAGTGTTTTGTTAGCATGTTCATCATTATGTTTGAATAGTCAAAGGTGTTTTGTTAGCATGTGATGGATGTTGTAATTATAACAATGATGGTTCTATGTATTTATCTATTTATTATTATTATTATTGTTATTATTATTATTATTAAGAAGGATAAGTTTCATTATTGTTTCTAATAAGTTATTTATTTATTTATTTGGATTGTTGTATATGGTTGAATAGAATATTATTTTTGAAAGTGATTGGTTGATTTAGTGCTATTATATTATATTTATTGATTATTTAAACTTTATTTGTGAATGAAAACATCATTTGTTTAATGTGGGTTGATTTAATAATAAATATATAAACATCCTCATCATTATTTAAGTCAAGTTGTATTTATTTAGTATATTACCCTAAATATTTAAAGAAGAAGGAGTGGGTAATTTTATAATATTTAACTTGTGTGGAAAGTGAATATGACAAGTTATGATTATCTTGCATTAAACTAAACCATAAAAGGTCAAATCAAAATGTAAAACTAAAATGAACATTTAACCATTTGACTTCCGACAGCTGAGAAATCCTAAAACTAATATTATAATTATTTTATGGTTGGTGTGATTGTATTAATGGTTTAAATTTAAGTAAAATAGAAAAAAATTGAAATTAGCATAGAATTTGATTTTTGAAATTGAATGAATACTTTTATCAAGCCACTGGTTGTTAGCCATTTATAAATCCATTTATAACATCTTATTTATTTTCTAGACTGAGATATTTGGGGCCTATCTTTCGAAAGAACAGCTTCAAATTGATGCAGTGCATCTTTGGGAGTCAAGGTTGCCAGGATTTTCAATCGGTTTTGGATGCGATTTTCTACCAAATCCTATTTGCTGGAATTTGAACTTAGGTTACCAATTGACCGCACGTTCCTACGGACTAGAAGATAATGAATTATAAATCATGAATTAGTTAAGTTTCTACTTTGATCGGCAAAAATATTTCTTCCCTACAAACTGAAAAAAAAAGCATTGGTATAAATTCTCATAACAGATTACCTTTTCAAGGCAAGCTCCTTCCTCCACCGAACAAAACCAAATATAGATGTAAAAGAAAAGACAAAAAATTAATTTACCGATAGATTTGAATGGTAAAGTCATGGAATGATAGGCCCACTAAATATTTGTATGAGAGAAATAATTGTGAGATGTTGGAGCAGGAATGGTAAGCCATGTAAACCTTTATAGCTTTGTGAATTAATTATGTATTAATATTATAATAATTAATAAATTGAATCTGTATCTACCAAAAGTGGGATGCAACGTATAAACTACCACTAAAATATTAGAGATTGTAACCACTGAAGCAATTAGATCTGGATTTAGTGCATTGTGGTGTAGGAAGTGGCTAAAATGCATCCTGAGCGCATGATTCTTACTCTTTGGATAGATTTTAGTGGAAAACTAGTCTATTAAACGAGGTGTTAAAGAAAAAAAAAATTTAGTCGGTTGCTGATTGGAATGAGATAAATATTTGAAATCCAACTACAAAGGAATGCAAATGTGTATTTCTTCACTGCTAGATGTCTAAGAAAAAAAATGAAGAAGCCACAGAATGTCTATTTAAATAATGTTATCGAAAAAAAAAATATTTTCTTATCTGCTTGTTTAGCTACGGGATCCATCGAGAGAGTTAGTGTAGTGGTGTTGTAACAGAAGAGAATGAGGATGAGGTGTGTTTCTTGCCGATTTACAACATTCCCCATTCTATGTGACCAGTCACGTTCACAAAACGAGACGAGTTGTCGTATCCACCTCTTACCAAATTCCCATGTGTGTAAAAAGTTCGTGATGATTATATGTTCGTTACTTCTTTTTTTTTATATATATACACCATCGCACGCACGAAGTTATTTCGTTTTTGTTACCTCTTCTCCTTCCCACGTTCCCTGTTTTGAGGTGAGGTGAGGTGAGTGAGAACAAAGTGATTATGTAGCTGCAATAGAAAAAGAAATATAATGCTCCTTCTCCGGTTCTTATCCTATATAATTATAATCCCTTTATGATGAATCATTCAGAAATAAAGTTCCAGACATATTTATTTAAAATTACATATATGAAGAGTGGTTCCAGCTAAAGAAAGAAAGAAATCAAATAGAAGCAGTAGATAGTGCTTTGCGTTATAACACATATAATGCTTAATTCTCACAAGTATAGAACATGTAGAATAGAATCAATCAAGCACCTTCACGTTATTTATGGGATTGATTTCCGAAAAGGATGAGACACCAAGTAATAGAGAGATACCAAATATAAATAATGAAATTCTATTACATAATAATGACTTTAGTATTATAGCAGGTAAAAATGTAGTTTTAGTGAGCAACTAAAGGAACGAATCTCTCTTCTCTTCTTTTCAGGTTTTCGTCACCCTTTTCTGGCTGTCAATCAATGGAGAACCCTCACTGTACTTCTGAGTTGATATTTAGAATGACTATACCCATAAGAATTGGATTTCAACCATGTATTAATTATACCTTTTTCTATTTTTTTATGTTATCGTATTAGAGACTAGTTCCTTTTAACTATATTGGAGCCCACGATACGACTAGCAGATAGTGGAGGCCAAGAGAGTCGCTTGCCTTTAATGGTAATAAATTACTCTATGGTTATGACGCCGTGCTCTTTTATATGGCATAAATAAATCTTGGGAAGTCTAAACTGGAAGTGTAAACACTACACTGAGAATCATCAGGTTTTAGACATATAAAGAAACTAGCATAAATAAAAGAAGATCATGTCAGCGGGTATGGTAGTGAAATGTAAAACATTACTTTTATTGTATTCACCTTATATTCATTTACATGGATATTGTGTATATAGAGAGATTTGATATGCTATTCTTGGCTATACAGATCTTAGGGCTAGAATCATGGGTGACAATTATGGCTATTCCTATAATCTCTCTGATTTAATTCTTAATTGACAACTCATGCCAACAGTCCCCCTCAAGTGGAAGCATCCAAATCTTCAATGCGCAACTTGTCTAGTGAGTTGTAGAAATCCTTGCTTGATACGGCCTTTGTAAGAATATCTGCCAGTTGGTCTTCGGACTTCACAAATGGAAACCGAATTATTTTAGCTTGGAGATTTTCTTTAATGAAGTGTCTATCAATCTCCACGTGTTTAGTGCGATAACGCTGGATAGGATTGTGAGCAATAGCAATAGCTGCCTTGTTATCGCAAAAAAGGTCCATCTCGAAGGTAGGAGCAAATCCAATTTCGGTTAGAAGTCTTCTAAGCCATAGAAGCTCACACAGTCCTTTAGCCATTCCATGGAACTCTGCTTCAGCACTTGACAATGCCACCACCTTTTGCTTCTTACTTCTCCATGTAACAAGATTCCCCCCAATGAACATGAAGTAGCCTGAGGTGGATCTTCTGTCTGTGGTGTTCCCCTCCCAATCTGTGTGTGTATAACCATTAACTTTGAGATGGTTATTTTTTGAAAACATAAGCCCTTTTCCCGAGGAGGATTTTAAGTATCGTAAAATCCAGATCACTGCTTCCATATGATCCTTACTAGGTTCGTGCATAAATTGACTTACTACACTCACTGCGTAAGCAATATCAGGACAGGTATGTGAGAGGTAAATAAGTTTCCCAACTAACCCCTCATATCTTCCTTTGTCTGCTGGCATTTTGTTTGGATATTCTCCGAGCTTGTGATTCTGAACAATTGGAGTGTCTGCTGGCTTACAGTTCAACATTCCAACCTCGCATAGTAAATCTAATATATATTTTTGCTGGGAAAGAAATATACCTTGTTCTGATCTAGCAGCCTCTATTCCCAGGAAATTTTTAAGTCCTCCCAGATTTTTCATCTCAAATTTGGTTGCCAATTGTTTCTGAAGCTTAGCAATTTCCTCTGTATCATCCCCTGTGATGATCATATCATCGACATATACAATTAAAGCTGTTACCTTTCCCCGTCGGTGCTTTAGAAATAATGTATGATCTAAATTACTTTGGTAGAAGCCATACTTCTTCATTGCTTGACTGAACCTCCCAAACCATGCTCGAGGTGATTGTTTCAGTCCATACAATGCACACTGCAATTTGCACACAAATCCAGTTTTTGAAGATGCTGTGTAGCCTGAAGGGATATTCATGTAGACTTCCTCTTTAAGGTCACCATGGAGAAATGTGTTCTTTACATCTAACTGGTGCAATGGCCAGTCTAGGTTGGCTGTGAGAGATAGAAGAACCCTGACTATATTTAGTTTAGCTACTCGTGAAAAGGTTCTTGATAATCTACACCATATGTTTGAGTGTATCCTTTTGCAACTAGCCTTGCCTTGTATCGTTCTATAGATCCATCTACCTTGTGATTAACGGAGAAGACCCACCTACACCCGACTGTCTTCTTCCCTTGGGGTAGTGGAACCAAGGTCCATGTTTGATTTTTTAGTAGTGCTCCCATTTCTTCCTCAATCACTTTAGTCCACTTGGGATCCATTAATGCTTCCTGAACTATAGTGGGAATATGACATGCATAAATATCATGTGAAAATGTCTTGAGAGGCTCAGGTAGCTTTTCAGTGGAGACATAGTTGGCAATTGGGTACCTTGATCTTCTTTCCTCAATATCTGGAGAATATCTGTTTGGTGGCTTGCCTCGATTATGCTTGAAAGGTAAGTTATATCCAGCGGAAGTATCTATGTCATTTATAAAGGAGGGTGTGCCGATATTACTTACCTCGGGAATATTCTCAGGAGATGGACCTGCAGGTACTCAGGGGCAAGGGGATTCTAGTTCTTCTCCTGATGATGTAGGCTCAGTTTCCGGAGACCTTCTAGATTCAAAGGATATGTCTTGCCCTGAAGATGTATTTGTTGATTCATCGCCAATTATTTGTGTGTCATTCCGATCTTCAAACCATTCAAATGTTAGCCACTTCAACTCTTCATCTAGTGTCTCCCCCTGAAGAGAAGAAGTGGAGGTCGAGGAAGGGTAGAATGGTGCAGACTCCAGAAAGGTGACATCCATGGTCACATAAGTACGTTGAGTAGCAAGGTCATAGCAGAGGTATCCTTTTTGATGCGCAGCGTAGCCCAATAATAGGCAACGAAGAGAACATGGGTCAAGTTTGGTACGTTGGTTCTTAGGTAGGTGTACATACGCCACACATCCAAATATGCGAGGAGGGAGCATGAGGACTGTGGGTAGAGAGACCGAGGCTAAGAGGGACTGTAATGGGGTTTGAAAATTTAATATTTTGGAAGGGAGGCAGTTGATCAGATGGACAACAGTGGAAACAGCATCGGGCCAATGCCATGTGGGGACATGAGCGCCAAGGAGGAGAGCTCGGGTAGTCTCAAGAATATGTCGATTTTTTCATTCAGCTACCCCATTTTGTTGTGGGGTATGGGGACATGAGGTCTCGTGTATAAGGCCATGTTGTTGAAAATACGAATGAAAGTGGTGATTAACATATTCACCACCGTTGTCTGAATGAAGAATCTGGATCTGAGCAAAAAATTGGGTTTGAATCATAGCATGAAATGACTGAAAGACCCTAAATACTTCATCCTTATGTTTCAGCAGATATAACCAGGTCATGCGGGTTCAATCATCAGCAAATATCACAAACCAATGTACACCAAATATAATAGATATGGGAGATGGTCCCCATACATTAGAGTGAAATAAAGCAAAAGGGGTATCACTTTTATTCATGCTTAATGGATAAGTAGCCCTCTGACTTTTGGCTAAAATACAAGTATCACAGTTAAATTCAAAGGTCTTAACATTTGAAAATAAATTAGGAAACAAATGCCTTAGATACCCAAATGATGGATGTCCCAAACGACGATGCCATAGCCAAATCCGTTGAGGCTTTGAACCAAGCAAGGAAGACACGTGATGTGCTCAACCCAAACTGAAATCTTCCATGTAGTACAATCCCCCCTTCTTAGTACCATGCCTAATTATCTCCTTGGTGAGAATATCCTGAATAAGACAGAAATTGGAAAACATTAGCACCACACAATTTAGTTCTGTAGTAATTTGACTAACAAAAAATAACTTATGGGACAAGGAGGGAACAAGTAAAGTATTAGATAAATGAAGAGAGGGTGATAGGGTCACAGATCCGGCCCCTGTGACTGGTGAGATCATCCCATTGGCATTCGCGATGCTAGTGCGCCTTGGAGATGAGTGGTGAGAGAGATCCGTGGGGTCAAAAGTCATATGGTCCATGGCCCCAGAGTCGATAAGCCAATCTCCATTGTCGACATCGTGGCTATCACTAAGTAAGGCGTGATAGAGATTACCTTGATCCACATGAGAGAAATCAAGTTGAGAAGAGGCAGTGGGTGGTATTAGAGAGAGATATGGTTTGACTGCCACTATAGCAGCCTTTCCCGTGCCTTCAGCTATACTACCAGTATCCCTTTTTTCGATCTTGGAGTTCATGCCACCAATCAGGATATCCATGCAACTGAAAACAATTTTCATGTGTGTGCTTCATATTGCCGCAATGAGAGCATTTGAGACTGTCAGATGAGGAGCGGGCTTTAGAAGCAGATTTCCCAGTATGCTAGGGAGCCGGTCCAGAGAACCCAAGCTTGAGGCTTCTCGAAGCAAGCATTGCTCCTGACGATGGTTCATGGTCCCCGACATTCATCACCGCCTGGCGAAGGGCCTCTCTGCGAACATGAGCATATGCTTGCTCCACGGTGGGAAACGGGTGCAGCTGCAACATGTCGCTGTGAATATTGTCCAGTTTGTCGTCAAGACCATCCAAGAAGACACAAACCCTATCTTCTTGGAGAAGATTATTATATCATTGAATATCAGCAGGGCACTCCATCGGATTTGGACGACAAAAGTTGATCTCAAGCTAGAGACCTTGCAAGTTGGTGTAGTATTTTTCTAGGGAGCCACCTGCTTGGCAGAGACGTGAGACACAGCGCCGGAGATCATAGACCTGGGAGGTATCACCACCATCATAAAAGGTGGTAGTAGCAGAGTCCCAAACCTGTTTGGTTGTGGAAAAGCGAATGAAATTGTTGATTAATGCCGGATCCATGGAGTTGATCAGCCAGCCTTTGACAATGGCGTTGTCAATGCACCATTTACGGAAGGACGGGTCGGTTGGAGATGGCGGGGTTAGTTCTCCATTGATGTAGCCCAACTTGTCTTTGTGGGAGATGTACATCTCGACAACTTGGGAAAATAGGGCATAGTTGGAACCATCCAACTTGATTCCAATCGATAGAGCCGCAGGTTCAGAAGTCACGGTAGGAGCCTGAGCTTTGGACAGAGCTTCAACTATCATGGCAGTGAATAATTCAGAGAGGAGTGTATTTTGGTTGGTGGGAGATTCCTCCATCTGAATTAGGGTTTCGATGGCTACCATAGGAGAAGGTGGTGGGTGGAAGGATGCTAGAAGCTAGTGATGGGCGTGAACCGAGAGCCAGATCGCGAGAGGCTGTGATACCATGTAAAACTTTACTTTCATTGTATTCACCATATATTCATTTACATGGATATTGTGTACATATATAGAGAGATTTGATATGGTATTCTTGGCTATACAGATCTTAGGGCTAGAATCATGGGTGACAGTTATGGCTATTCCTATAATCTCTTTGATTTGATTCTTAACCTATAATCTCTCTGATTTGATTCTTAATTGACAACTCATGCCAACATGAAATAGGTGATAATTTATTCAAACTCCAAATTGGGGCAGTTTTTTCCCTTTGAAGAATGCTTTGAAGTTAAGACACTTAAAGGTTGGGAAATTTTCATATAATTTTTGTCAGCCTATAAAAAAATTTTACTTTTTCTGGGGATGGATTTCTTAGTATCACCTGTGGATTTTGATGATCTCACCTCCCCAGAAAAATTGACTTAAGTATAATTGGTTTTATGAACATTGAGGATATAAATAATATTACATATTTATTACTATTTCTAATAATTGGAGTGACTTTAAATCACTTCTCATTGGATTACATGTATACTTTCAAATGGATTCATTGAAGGAACAAGTTTCAAATCTAAGGATTCATTGAAGGCACAAATTTCAAATCTAAGGAAATCTAGATAAAAATATAATTTACACAAAATAACATTAAATCAAATCAATCTTGAGAGAAGGATAAAATTTATATAAAAGACAATCTATAATATAATTAGGTGTGATTTTTTAAAATCGGCCTTATGATTGACGGTTTTACTATGTAAGAGTTTTGATGCTTAAAGAAGGGTAGGTTGAGATGGGAGGATTATCTCCAAGAGACAACCTATATGGGGTTTGAGTGCCCCTTGATCTCGATGTATTTGAGGTATTTTCAGCGATGAAAATGATTTGTATGTGACTCATAATTTCAAAACTCTGAGCATGCAAGAGAAGAGGCAAGCTAAAGTGCTTATTAGTTTAGGCGGGTGAGATCTTCAATCTAAATGGGGTTGTTATCTTTTGCATAACATATCAATATAGCCATAGTTATTAGATTATATGTGGACAAAGAAAGTTAAAAAAGAGGATTGGGTGAATAAAATTGTTTTACATTTACCTTTGGTTTAAGGATTATGAGATTTTACATAAAATAGTCGATTTTACATAAAATAGTCACAGTTGTCCTGAAGTAAAGTATATAACTAAGCATACTTCAATGGATTCAAACCTACCCTCAATCCTATACTTGTTTAAAAATAAAAGAAAAAAATATTAAAAAAATAAAGACTCGTAGTTCTAAAAGTATATGAAAAGAAATGAGTAATTTAGTGAACCCTAAATGAAAAGTGGAGTATTGTGAAAAATAGTTGGAAAAGTGAAAATAAATGAAGACTTAAATGAGATTAATTTAGTTAAAAACTAAATTAATTTAATTTAATGGAGTATCCTAAAAATTAGTTGGAAAAGTGAAAGAAAATAAATGAAGTAAACTTTGAAAAGCATGTGAAAGGGGAGTAATTTAGTGAATTATAAATTAGGAGATATATAAACATTAGGTAGTGAAATAATTTTTGTATAATACATGTGGTATAATTTTAAATATAGAGAAAAAAAGAAAAGAAAAAAAAAAGAGAGTGGAAAACTATTATATGTTGTTATCTTTGTAAGTATATAAAGATTTAAAATTAAAATTAAAAATGATTATATACAATTAAATAATTTATATTTGATATTGTTAATATATAATATAATAAAGTAAGATGACACGTGTATATATATTAAATAAGGATAATTAATAACTTTTTATAAATAAAGTGGTTCTTCTATGTGGCACATCCCAATTTCAATGATTGATTATGTTTTATCAATTGTTGTATATGTTCATTATATCTATGTCACTCCTAACACAAAAACTAATAATCAATAAATAAATAAATATTTCTTAGAAAATATTCATGAAAATAAATTATGAATATTTGATGATACCTTAGTATGTCATAGGTGGACAAGAACTTTAGCAAAATAAGTGAAAATCACTTTACTTAAAGGGGGCATTAAGGTGAATGAGAAATTAACAAAGATCCTTATTTTAAAGGAACACACTGAGAACATATAAAACAATACATATCTAACCTTATCTCTAACCAAAACTACCAAAACAATAGTTATTTGAATAGGAAGGAGAGAAGGATGAACTTATGTCTAACCAACACTATCAAAACAAGTGGTGGCTCTTTGCAATATACAAGCTTCAAGTCAGAGGAGATGACACGTCCATGTATTATTT
Source organism: Pseudotsuga menziesii (assembly GCA_001517045.1). Classification (NCBI taxonomy): domain Eukaryota; kingdom Viridiplantae; phylum Streptophyta; class Pinopsida; order Pinales; family Pinaceae; genus Pseudotsuga; species Pseudotsuga menziesii. The sequence continues at coordinate 17,353 of LPNX011048925.1, forward strand.
TATTTTAAATAAATGATCATGATTTGGGATTCTTAATAGGATCTAGACTTAAAAAATGATTGTTGTTTTATATATACAAATAAAAATGTAATAATAATAATAATAAACCATAAGAAGGAAAAGTTATTTGTATATTCTTACATAAATAATAGTATGTAAATATAAAAGTGAAGTATGTGAGAATTTAATTCTCATAAGAAAAAGGCTACGTAAATTTTAGTGAGTAATCGTGATAAGGAGGGACGTAATTTATGTGTTCAAATTAAAGTTATAAGTAATCTATGTATCACATGAACTTGTTAGTAAGAGCTCTACTTCTCCAAGAGTTGATTGATAATGGGTACCTCGTTGATAGTCAAGCATTATTTGAATTGCTATGGTAAAATTCACAATATTCCATCAGTATTGGGGTCTAATTAAAATCTTGAAATTTAAAAGCAAGTAGTATAGGATGGAACAAGGTACAATAAACTAGAAGTTCATAAAGTATTATAACAAAACCTTAAAAAAAATGTTAAATGGGAGTTGAGATTCCCTTATGAATCGCGATATAAAAGAGCTATAACATTTGGCAAGTATATTAATTGGTGCAGATAACACCCAATCAAGGGGTATTGAACCTTGATGGGTGTTACAATTTGAGATCTTTAAGGAGGAAATAACACTTGCTTGTATATGATACATAATTGATACAAAAAAACATCACATATAATGAAAGAAGTAAATCTCAGACAGCATTTTCATATGGATCATGTAATGCCCAATAGGTTAGGCATGGCCTAGGTTTCGATGCATGGGAGGACGCAAAGACTATGTGTCAAAACTTTCCCTCACTATTTTGACCATAAATTCGGGACAAAGTTTCCTGAAGGGTGGGTGTATGTAATGCCCCATATTTTAACCAGACATATTTAGTTTCCATACATACTGCACTTTATTTGCTTGTTATCTTTTGGACTCAACTCGACTGAGTAAGAGTTATTTACGTAATGATGGAGCCGAGATTATGATGTTACCATGTTTATGATGGCACTATGATTATCATGTTACTATGCTTATGATGTCACTATGATTATGGTGTTACTATGTTTGTGTGATTACAATGTTGTCATTATCATGGGATTCCTTTATTTTACAATGACAGTATATATTTAAATGTTTTCATTAATAAGATGTTAAATATAGGATGTGGTATGTAGATACAGTCTTATGATGTGATTGACTGAATTATTATGTGTCATGTGTAGGTGTGATGAACTAAAATTGTTACACAAAAAGAAAGAATGATGATGATGTTCATCGATTGATGATCGAGTGGAAATGCTTGTTATAAATGTGAATTTTAAAAAATACTAACCCATAGGGAATAGGGGCTAAGTGATAGATGGGTATTCAATATGATGTGTGGATTCGTACTTACTTATGGAAGAAACCTTAATGACCAAACTGATGATACGACGAGACATTCCGATAATTTTGATAGCATCAAGATATGATTTTTGATAGGGTATAGAACTAGTATGCTGAGAGGGATGGAGGTGTTTCCCACTCTATGTTTTATGATACACGAGGTCGTGGAAGGGTTGTGTTGAGTCACACTTCCCCAGACGTGTGATGATGATGGTCGGATTCCTTCTAGGGGAGGCTAGGTCTGCTATTTAGCCGACACTACCGCTCTTAGGTTCTATATGTGGCCAGGTTAGTGAAGCCACCAGCACATATTTACTAGTAGAGGAAGGATAGGGAGGAGGCGGAAGTAGGTTAGGATGGGAGGATATGTTAGCTAGTATTGTTTAGAGGTGAGCTTTATGACACCAAGATAGTAGTAGTGAGTATGTTTCCCTTGATAATAATTGATTGATTATCTATTACGAATTTAAAGTATATTTACATTATAACTTGATTGCTTAATTATTTAAAGGTTGCTCATGCTAAAATAATTATGTTGGACGTATGTTGATATGGTTATATCTATGTGATTGTCATGTATTGTATGTATGATTCTTCTGTGTGCACAAATGATGACTATTTTTTCATTTAATATATATGCATGGATGACATGATGTTTTATTATAGTACATATATGATCTATGTGTACGTTGTCCACACACACAAACCTTGTACATGTACACTAGTATTGATGTGATAAATTACTGTAATGTTGTTCTAGATAAGATTCAGTTGTGAATTAATCAGGTTTGAATGATAATTGTTTAATCATGTGTATACAAATAACTGATTAATTAGTTTATCTATTAGTTGCATTTAAGTGATTCACTAAGAAATAATTGTTTGTTGTCAAGACATAATTGTCATAAGATAATCGTTGCATTTAGTACAATTATTGTTTTATGTATGCAAATAGTGTTTTGTTAGCATGTTCGTCATTCTTTCTGAATAGTCAGAGGTGTTTTGTTTAGAAGTGTTGTATGTTGTAATTATAACAATCATAGTTGTATTTATTTATCTATTTATTATTATTGTTGTTGTTGTTGTTGTTGTTTTTGTTTTTGTTGTTGTTATTATTATTATTAAGGATAAGTTTCATTATTATTTCAAATAAGTTATTTATTTATTTATTTGGATTGTTACATATGGTTGAATAGAATATTATTTTTGAAAGTGATGTTGCTAGAAAATTGCACCTTTTGCTAACAAGAGTTGTTTCTCTAGGTCTGAATGGTTGAGATCTAGAACAAATGAGTGATAACAAGGATGGAAGACTTTCCCTAGAGATTGTATATATTTGGAATGAATCCTTTGGATATCCTGTGGTGTGATGTAGTTGTCCCCTGTGGTGATAAACCTCCATGGATGTACCTGCATAAACACATCAAACAAACAAGCAAGATCAAAGGTACCAGAACATAGTCTACAGTTCTATATTAGTGACTAAGTAATCCAATAGTAAAATGAATGATTGCAACATAATACAATTTACAGGAAAGGAACCAACTTTGCATTAAAAATTAAGAAGAGAGATTACAACCATTGCCTTAGTGTTGTGATGCTACTTCACATGCCATTTCTTAACCTCAAAAGCTCCAACTTGCTCCTTCTATGCTCACCCTAGATTCGGATAGAACCTTAGTGCAACAACATAACTTTTCTCTCTCTTAACCATGGAGAATGAGCCAGGTTTTATAGGCCTTGGGAGGATAGGGATTATTGAGAAAATGGTGGATGAGGTGGAAGGGAGATCCTACTAGGGGGGATCTCGAGTCTAGGTGGTCCATAGGAGTAGGGATGAAGGTGCCATGAAGTATTCCTTTGAGAAGCTTCGTGAATATTCTCTTTTTCTCTTTTAAACTCGAGCACCTCTTTCCCTCCATGTAGACATAGTGTTACTAAGGTGGAACCGCTCTTTGATCAAGGGGAATAAGCAGTGGCACCGCTTATTGTAAAGAAACAATGGGTGTTACTGAATAAGGTAACACTTTTTGTATTGCAGGAAAAGGTGGTGGTGGAATCAAAAATGGAAAATAAGAGTCTGGGCCAATGTCCAACTTCACAGTTTGGTAATTGAGGGCAATGTATGATGTTTTAGGCCTCAACACATGATGGTGATGAGATTTATGTGTAACAAAATGCCCTCTAGAGCATGAGGCTAGAGAGATACGATAGGAGAGAGCTTTGAAAGAGCAAGTTATCACTTCGAGGAAAGAAATCGCTTGATCAAAGATCATCATCAATCAGGCTTCTGCAATGCGTCAATACTTTTGATTCATATCCATTTGTCTCCTCATCATGGCTGTAGACCAATACAAGGCAGATCCATGAGAGATATGAATAAACATGGCTACTAGAATACAACGTAGATCCATGTGAATAAGACTCAAACTTGGACATAGCTACCAGACATACAATGTAGATCTATGTCAAATGGATGCAAATTTGAGCACAACCACAACCATAAAAATGTGGATACATGCTAGGGATTATACAAAATACTCCATCCCAACCTGGGGAAAACAATGAGTGCTTAACAAATACCCAAGGTATTTGTCTTGTCTTCCATAAAGTACGATTATATCCATGTGATTACAATGTTTTGATGTCGAACATGGTAGAAACCACTTGATTACATGTCAATGATGAGAACTGTTAACAAGTGTGAGGGAGATCACCATTGCTGTCAATGATTCCCAAGGTACCCTAGTATAGTCTCCTGAGTGTGAATAGATGATTTGATGTCGAACACTTAGTTGAATATGTCGATCAAAGTTCAATGATGTAAACCTATTTCAAGAGAAAGAGGATCTGTCATTGATGCATACAGATCTCGAGGTACTACTTTGTTTCTAAGACTAATTCTTGGATGATGAGCTGAAGTTGACAGGAATAGTCTCGTCAAAAGAGGGCCATGATGATTCCCACATCAATGACACAAAACTTGTAACGAAGTGATGGAATTTTGAGTATGATGTAACCATAGGACTAAATCAAAAGGTACTGACACAAAGGTTGTTTTGACTATAGATGTAAACTCTCAATTTGACTTCCCTTTGAACATTGGGCAGCACAACCAAAGACTTCAAAGAATTTACTATACTAGGTAGATACAAAGCCATAATGCGACAGTAAATGATGCATTCTTTAAAAGAATCAAAGGAGTGAAATGACTCATGAAAATGGATCGACATGAAAGAAATATGAATACCCAATTGATTGAATGAAATGCAGACAAGTGCCATGTTCAAAGGTGACTACTAACTGCCATTTATTTTCAAAATGAAATAGTTCCCTTCCATTAATTTCCCCATCATGATTGATGAGTGCCTCTTTTCGTTTTTATGAGTCCAAAGAGGGTAATAAACACTCGTTGTAGCTTATTTGGAGATAATTCAATTCTCATATATTTCATGAACCTGAGAAGGGAGGGGTTCATTCCCAAAAGAGGGTCTCTCAGTGTTTAGTTTAACGAGTCCATTGAAAGTTAACTCAGAATCGTTCATGTTTAGAGATTCTGAACAAAAATAGAAGAAGACTCCAAAGGGTCCTTTTTCATACAATTTAGTCTCTAGGGTCTGAAAAAGTATAAAATTATACATGAGAGAACTCTTCCAGTCATGAATGGTTGGAGCGCTCCTTTTTCGTAACTAGTCCATCCGAACCGAAAAAGGGGTAACTACCATCAGAAAGATGACTCTTCAAGTACTTTTACGAGTGTTAAGAAGACAAGTTCACTCGACAATCTTTTCACATTTAAGGGATCCGAAAAGATTTTAAAGAAGATTCCATTAGTTTTTCTTTTCACGATGAGTGGGTTTAACGAGCCTGAAAAGAAACGAAAATTACTCGAAACTTTGGTACTAGATTTAAAGAGCACGACCAAAATGTCGAAATTAGCACTTGAGGACTTTTTCCATTTTATGGAAGTATGAAAAAGTAAAAAACAAAATCACCCATAGTCAATACTATTTTATTTTCATCCTTGCAAAAACCTTTTGAAAGACTATTAGCTTTCCAAAAATATTAAAATTGACTTTCCATGACTATAGAAAAGGGCATTTTTAATGAAATAATTAAAAATATTAAAATAATGCCATAAAACCCTAAAATATCTCATATAAAAGCCAAAGGAATAGTAAAAACATTTCATTTTACTATTTACCAGGTCTGGAGAGCTACTTGGAGCAATTGTGTGCATATTTCTAGTGAAGATTCCAGAGTTGTTACCCATCTGATTTTTGATCAATCTGTTCCAGGTAAGAGCTACAACCATCCTCAACATTCTTACGGTCGAACTTTTTCTTTTCAATCATATTTTATGGAGTTTTGTTGTTTTTTACCCAAGGGTAAAAATCGCATCCCGGGTAATGCACTTTCCCTTTGCGGGAAAGGAGGTGCTCATGGAAAACCGTGCTTTTTATTCCTAAATAGGCGGTGGCACTATTTTGTCTCAAAGAGACAGAAGAGGTTCCGCAAAGTGCGCCTAAGAGATGAAAACTGAGGCCAAATTAGTGCTTTTGAAGTATTTTTAAATGTTGATTATGTGTTCTAATACTCCAATTTTGGTTTTTGGCAGGTCATCTCAGTGAAAATGGTGGTGTGTAAAGAAATACAACATGAGGATGATGATGCTAGAGCTGGGGCAGATGTGGAATCCTGAGCATCAATACTTTGAGGTGAGTGCTCACATTCTTACAGTGGAGGTAGAGGATATCTACTTCCTTACTAGACTATCCAGGAAAGGTGAGCACATCTCACTAACGATTCCTCAGGGAGGAGATGTCACGACACAAGAATTGATAGATCGCCATTGTTTTCCAAACACTCAGATGTCTGGGAAAAAGATTCCCATCAAGGAGGTGATGGATTTGCCTCTTCAGACGGTGCTTTTTACCATGAAGAGGGTTATAGGGAATCAAGGGGCTCACCAGGATTCCCGAGCCCATATGATTTACGTCTTGGAGGTTATGGAGCCCACGTTCTATAATTGGGTCGAGGCTCTATTGATTTTATTCAAGGAATCAGGATAATTTTAGGGGCGAATTTTAGCCCAGTGGACTATTTTTCCATGTTTTTCTCCCAAAAAACATTCGCCATTTTGCATTTTTTGAAGCCCTGTTTCGCCCAATTTTGATGGGGTAAAATTTTTTCACGCTAAAAATCGCCAAATTATTATATAAACTATATAAAATCCTTGAAAATTAAAATATTTTTTGAAAAATATCACCAATCATTTTATAGTTGGCGTTTTAAGAATTGGTAATTTTCACCAACATTTATGCACTTTTAAATAAGTATGGTTCCTTAAAATCATCCCTGTCAAGGATCAGCTGACTAAGTGTTGGCAAGGGGAGTTAAAATAGTTTGGCTATGGGACCATGTTCGAAACCTTCTTCTTTGAGAGGGTGCCCCTTCTGAGACCTTAGGTGACCTTTACGGAGTTGAGAGCATGGGACCCGCGCATGTTGCGGTGGGTAGAGATCATGTCTCGCACCGATGGAGGTGGGGCCAAGGTAAAATATGGGAGTGCGTTCTTCCATTGGTTGGATGAGAAACTTCTCATGGTGGAGGAATACACATATGCAGGCACTAACTTCAGGGGGGGGCCTGATATACCTTTACCGGCAGGCGCCTAATGGGGCGATATCGGTAAGAAGACTACTCAAGACTTTGATTATTTTTTGCATTTTCATGTTTTATGATTTTTATGAATGATGACAGGACCTAATGTTTTCATGTAGATGTTGGAGATGCACAACCTAGAGGATCTTCTCCAATTGATAGACGAGCGGGGGCCCACTTCATTCATAGAGGGGGCGATGAGTTAACTAAGTTGGAGGATAACTTCAAACAGTTAACTCTGGACATTCCAGATGCTTTTATTGATGACCTCCCTAGGAGGTACCAGAGACACAAAGCTGGAGTGTCAGGTTGATTCAACCGCCTACTATTAAGGGTAGCAAGGGCTATCATGTGCTATCATGAGCACCACTGGATGTTCTGCATGATGTATACACTGAAAGCTAGCTATCTTCAAGATTTTTTCCATCTTTGTATATCTGAAATCCAAAGTGCTTCAGTCAGGGTCTTGTGACCATATTTTGTAAAACACTTTATATATATATATACAGACTTATTTGCGGTGTTTATATGTGTTCAAATGGAAAATGATATTTACATGAGTTTTATGTGTCTTTTACTTTTTATTTTATTTTACAACGAATTGTGTTTTATTTTATAAAAGTTATGTATGGGAAATATACCAGTCTAAAATGTAGTTTTCCAATGAGTCGAAAACCGTGTTATAGGACCTAGGAATGTGCCTATAAGCGATTGATTCAAACGACCTTTCTAACAGACACACTCTTTTAAATGACAAACCAATAGCTGTGAGTCCATGAATACTACCAAGTCATGAATGTCCCAAGATGCAGCCTCGGTCAACAAACTTATCATTGCTTGATACTCGACGATGTTGTTGGTAGCTAGACCAATACAAACTACTCCTAAATTGACTAAGTCAGGTGTCGAGGAATAAAAAACCTAAGCAGCTGAAGTAAGGTTCAAGGTATGACGATAAGAACCATCAGCAAAACCATAAAAATCCATCTGATCTGCATAACCAAAATATGGTATAAAAAGTACTGACAAACAAAACTCAAAACCATATTGAAATTCCAAAACACACCAAAAAGTCAAGCAATATACATATATACAAGGTACTGCACAGAAATGACTTCAATCATATTACCTCTTCAGGTACAACCCATTGTGATGTTTCCCAAAAGGCATCCCATCGTAGTCTACAAGCTCGTAGGACCCTTTCTCTAAAACTTTACTGATGATAAAGGGACCGTACCATATAGATTCAAACTTCCTCTTCCCTAGCTTGTCATGTCTCTAGTCATAATTTAGAACCATGCCACCTTTGTTAAAGAAACGAGGTTGAACAGACTTATTGTATTGATCCTTAACACGTTTTTTGTGTGCCTCATTAGCCAAGGCAGCATCTCTTCTAATTTCATCAAGGTTTGTCAAGTACAAAAATTGTTCTTCTTCGATGAAAGTATTCAGGAGAAGTTCTACTGCAAGTTTGAGCGATGGTATTTGACATTCGATAGGAATGAAAAATTCTAGTCCATAAACCAATTGAAAAGGTGTGAAACCTATTTTTGTTTTAACTAAAGTCCTATAAGCCCATAGTGTGGAAAACAAAGTCAAATGCCAGTTCAATTTATGATCTCCAACCATCCTACGCATCATAGTTTTCAAAAATTTGTAAATGGCCTCAACCTGACCATTAGCCTGTTGATAATACGAAGTTGATTTTTCATGATGAGTACCCAAATTAGCACTCAACTCATCCATCATCTGATTGCAGAAATGAGATCTGTGGTCAGTGACTATGGCTTGCAAAACTCCAAACCTAGCTATAACATGATTAAACAAAAAGAGGGTGGTAGTCTTGCCACCCTCTGCATATCTAGGCATTGCCTCAGCCCATTTTTAAAATTAATCAATGGCTACAATGATGTAACCATTCCCCTCGACTGAGGTAGGCTTACAATGCATAAAATCAATACCCCACTTGGAAAAAGGGCCAATAGCAATGACGGGTGTAAAGGAGTAGGGTGGGTGCACTTTTTAGGATAAAAGTGTTGACAGGGTGGGAATTTCTTAACCTCCTCATGATAATATCTAAATATTGAGGGCCAAAAATACCCGGTGCGAAGGATTTTTTGAGTTTTTGCCATCCCAGAAAGATGACCGCCACACGCTCTAGAGTGGCAATCGTTCAAAAATTGTTCAACTTATTAGTGTATAAGACATCTTCAAAGAATGGAGTCAATACCATGTCGATACAATGTATCATTTAAAATGAGGTAATACTTCGCGTGGTGATGGATGCAACGACGATCCTCATGAGACATGTCAGGCTGAAATCTTTGGGTCTGGAGATAAATGATCAAATCTCCATACCATGGGTTAGTTGTGATAATCGGGAACAAAAATTCATCTGGGAATGAATCATTGGGCTCAGCTTCCATCACAGCACAGGGAAGGTCACACGTTAACTCCACGAAAACCAAGGACTTCTTCAAAGTATCCTTAGCGAACTCGAGATCGAATTCCTGTAAGATGACAATCCAACGGGAATAATTTCCCCTATTACTTGATGCGTCAAAATTTAATACATGGGGTTTTGATCTACGAGAACAATTGTGGTGCGTAGTAATATGTAGTGATGAAATTTTTGTACACTAATGACCGTAGCCAAATATAGCTTCTCCACACATGAGTAATGGGTTTCAGATTCAAGAAGACTCTTAATTAGGTAATAAATCACGTGTTCTTGGCTGTTGGGATCCTTCACTAGAACCATACCAATAGTAGTAGTGGAGGAAACAACGTACAACATAAAGTGTTTTTAGTAATTTGGGGGGTGCAACATCAGCGAATGTGTCAAAGTGTGTTTCAAATTATCAAAATCTCGTTGGGCTTGGTCATCCCAAAAGAATGAAGTTCCCTTCTTAATGAGATACATATAGGTATGCGTTTCTTTCTGCAAATTTGCATACAAAACGATGAAGAAATTTTCCCTTTCCCTGCATACTTTGGAGTTCAGTGATATTAGTCGGGGCGGGTAAGGCCAAAATAGCAACAATTTTCAAAGGATCTATCTAGATGACATATTTGGAAACCATGAAGCTAAGAAGATGTCCAGTCTAAATACAAAAAACACATTTGTGTGGATTAAGCTTAATATTATAATGACGACACCTACATAAAATGTTCCTAAGATGCCCTGGGTGGTCCTCCCATTGTTGTGAATGAGCAGGGATATCGTCTAGATATGACTCCATGTTGTGGTTAGTATCGTGAAAAGCATAGGACATGGAGCACTGGAATGTAGCTTTGGTGTTTTTTAAACCAAAGGGTAATTTCCAATATGCAAAGGTTCCCCATGGACAAATGAATATCATTTTATGCTGATCGATGGGTAGAATTTCTATCTGATTATAGTTGAAAAAGCCATCCATAAAAGAAAAGATGACGCTCCCAGCACAGTTATCAATGATTTGATCGATGTGTGGAGTAGGGAAATTATCCTTGCGACAAGCCTTATTTAACTCTCAAAAATTGATACAAACCTTAATAGTTCCCTGCTTCTTAGCAACAGGTGCAATATTAGACACCCATTCCATCAATGGTATGGGATAAATAAACCCCGCTTTTAGAAGTTTCTCCACTTCGGCTTTAATAACCGCAACCTTCCTAGGATGGACCTGACATAGTTTTTATTGCACTGGCCTGGTCATGGGATAAGTTTTAATCTTGTGTACAATGATGGACGGATCAATCCCAGGAATTTATTCATACATCTAGGAAAAAACATCTTGGAACTCTTTGACTAGAGCTCTATAACTTTCAGTTTCTTTTGTTGAACAGTTCTAGCCTACATGAACATTCTCAACAGTTATGGGCTTGACTGATATGCCAATAGGGGTTGTCTGAGTGATGTTGCGAAGGTTTCCCTCGGAATTAGTTCCTTGCAACAATACGGGCATTTGAGTTTTACTGATCATATTAGTACTAATGAGAGAAACAATATCAAAGTCTACCGAACTGGCATTGGGAAGGAAAGAGGATCTATGTTGATGATCTTCCCATATAGGTTCATCCATACTCATGATCTCCATAATGGACTCATATGATGAAAAAGTATACGAGAGATAGTCTAGAGTGGGGAGAGAGGGTTCTAGCCAATAGGTAAGGTGGTAAGGATCTAAAGCCACTAGATGAAGATCATTAGAATGGACATCAAAATCATATTGAATAATATCATATAGTGCTTCGTAAGGGCCTAGGGAGGATGACTCAACAACTTCTTTACCTCTAGGACTGTGGCCGATTGTGAAAATCATGTTCATAGTCGCCACTTCCATACTAGGAGGGTTTGAGGGGAACACTCCCATGAGGGTTGAATCCTTCAACATACCTACCCCAATCAATTGATAAGGTGGAGGGGATTGAACTAGCATAGGGATATTATTTGGAGTGGGGGTAGTAACATCTGGTGAACAAAACTCGAGTTGATCAATCATCACAATATTCCCTAAATGAGGGAATTGGAGAGTTAAAAAAACTATCAAGGTGACAACTGTCATAGAATAGAACCAGTTTTTCCCCAATAGTAGATTGTAATCCAATGGAGCATCCACTACCTCCACCTGAATGGAAACAGTCTTTCCCCCAAGCTCGAATAAAAGGGATGGTAACAAATCATGAGGCTGGAAACCTTGTCTGTCAAAATATTTAAAGGTTGTAGGCAACTTTTTAAGTTAGAGAGAACCAATTGCTCTCCAACAAGCCACAAACAATACTGAGGTGGAAGCTCCTTCATCCAAAACGGTCCTATGGACCTCCTCCCAACTACTCTGGTCACGATTTAAAATGCAAGCTGTTGGGGTAATCTATACTTGTAATTATCCACATTAAAATGGATCAAATTAGTGTTATCTGGGTCTAAGGCTCCTAAAGTTGTCAACAAGTTTTTTCATTGTGTGGGAAAACTTTGGAGTACCTCTAGGGTATACATTGCGCAAGGTGCTTGAGCCAAATCTTCAACAATGTTGTAGAACTGTGCATTTCAACTATTTGGATTAAAAACAGACTTCCAGAGGGTACTATTGGGTAAACAAAAAATCAAGTCGAGATTAGGTTTCTCGATTGTAAGAGGACCATTAGACAAAGACGAAGAAGAACTAGTGGAAGGAGCTTTCTCAGGAGAAGGATTTTCGTCCTTCTTCTCTGCATATTTGTCATATGACTGACTACGGGTAGTCAAACTAATAGTTTCCAAGGAGATCATTATGATTTCTTCCATAGACTTAGAGGTTCCTTGAGAGGACATATGATCTTTCAATTATTTTTGAGATGAAAAGAGGTCGGTAAGCACCGCCGGTGTAGGGTTACTTTTCAAAAATTTACTAATCTATTCATGATGAGGGCACTCCTTCATGAAGTGGTCACCACCACACAATAGTCATGGATACTTATCCTTCCTCTTTCCTTTATTGTCATTCTCTAGGGCTGTATCCTTGGGATTCTCCTGTTGGTTTCCAGGTTTCTTACCTTTTCCTTTTCCTTTTTTCTTATTATCGGGTGTCTGCATACTTTGAATAATGTTCAACTTAACTGAAACCATAGAAGGGATGGATTGAACCGACAACCCCATCAACAGTGCTTTCTGTAAGTGGCTTGGTAGGGTCTGTGCTGGGACGAGGAGCTTGAGGGATTAGGTCATACAGAGTTCCAGACTCGGAATAAACCAAGTCTAGATACTGAGCATGACTGATATCCTACTCTTTAGTAACAACACCACCCATAGCCACATCTCAGGAAATGGGAGGCAACAAGGATTCTGTGAACCAATCAGCCATTAGTTGGTTTGGAATAGGAGCTTTAATGAGCCTTCGTCATATCCTCCACTCATGAATATGATCAGATATATGTGTGCAAGTATTTTGACGAAGTGATGTCAAAATATCCGTACCAATTTCGTAACGGATGGGCAGCTGGAAACGAGTAAGAAAAAATGTTTCCAATGAATTAAAGTCCAAAAACGAATGTTGTGGAAGTTCAATGTACCACTTTGTAGCCTTACAAGTCAAATTTCACTGGAATATCCTCAAACGGACTGAATCATCCATCAAGTAGTTGGAATAATACCATAGATGGAAAGTCATAACATGGTTTTTCGGATATTCTCACTGCTTCTCATCAAATTTCGGGATATCTAATGGTAACTTTACTGGAATTGCAGGCAACGAAGGGATGGCACCGAGGTTATGGAACCGAGATTATGATGTTACCATGTTTATGATGGAACTATGATTATCAAAGTTACTATTTTTATGATGTCACTGTGATTATAGTGTTACTATGTTTGTGTGATTACAATGTTGTGATTATCATGGGATTCCTTTATTTTACGATGACAGTATATGTTTAAATATTTTCATTAATAAAATGTTAACTATAGGATGTGGTATGTAGATACCATATTATGATGTGATTGATTGAATTATTATGTGTCATGTGTAGCTGTGATGAAATAAAATTGTTATGCGAAAAAAGAAAGAATGATGATGATGATGCTGATCGATTGATGATCGAGTGGAAATTCTTGTTATAAATGTGTATTTAGCAAAATACTAACCCATAGGGCACATGGGATAAGTGATAGTTGCGTAATGAATATGATGTGTGGATTAGTACTTATGGAAGAAACCTTATTGACCAAACTAATGATACGATAAGACATTTCGATAATCTCGATAGTAGCAAGCTATGATTTTTGATAGGGTATAAACCCTATATGTTGAGAGGGATGGAGGTGTTTCCCACCCTATGTTTTATGATACCCGAGGTTATGGAAGGGTTGTAATGAGTCACACTTCCCTAGACATGCAATGACGATGGTTGAATGCCTACTAGGGGAGGCTAGCTCCACTATTTAGCTGATGCTGCCTCTCTCGGGTTCTATATGTGGCTACGTTCATGAAGTCAACGACACATCTTTACTAGCAGAGGAAGAATAGGGAGGATCCACAAGTAGGTTAGGATGGGAGGATATGTTAGCTAGTATTTTTTAGAAGTGAGTGTTATGACACCAAGAAAATAGTAGTGAGTACGTTTCCCTTGAGAATAATTGATTGATTATCTATTATGAATTTAAAGTATATTGATGTTATAACTTGATTGGTTAATTATTTAAAGGATGCTCATGCTAAAATAATTATGTTGGATGTATGCTGATATGATTATATCTATGTGATTGTCATGTATTGTATGTATGATTCTTTTGTGTGCACACATGATTATTATTTTTTCAGTTAATATATATGAATGGATGACATGATGTTTTCTTATAATACATACATGATCTATGCGTACGCTGGCCATGCACACAAACCTTGTACATGGACACTAGTATTGATGTGATAAATTATTGTAATGTTGTTCTAGATAAGATTCAGTTGTGCATTAATCAGGTTTGAATGATAATTTTTTAATCATGTGTATACAAATAACTGATCAATTAGTTTATCTATTAGTTACGTTTAAGTGATTCACTAGGAAATAATTGTTTGTTGTCAAGACAGAATTGTTATAAGATAATCGTTGCATTTAGTACAATTATTGTTTTATGTATACCAATAGTGTTTTGTTTGGCATGTTCATCATTCTTTTTGAATACTCATAGGTGTTTTGTTTAGAAGTCATGGATGTTGTAATTATAACAATCATAGTTGTATTTATTTATCTATTTATTATTATTGTTGTTGTTGTTGTTGTTATTAAGGATAAGTTTCATTATTGTTTCGGATAAGTTACTTATTTATTTATTTGGATTGTTGTATATGGTTGAATAGAATATTTTTTTTGAAAGTGATGTTGCTAGAAAATCGCACCTCTTTCTAACAAGAGTTGTTTCTCTAGGTCTGAATGGTTCAGATCTAGAAAAAATGAGTGATAACAAGGATGGAAGACTTCCCCTAGAGCTTGTAGATATCTAGAATTAATCCTTTGGATATCCTGTGGTGTGATGTAGTTATCTCCTATGGTGATAAACCTCCACGGATGTACCTACACAAACACATCAAACAAATAAGCAAGATCAAAGCTACAAGAACATAGTCTACAATTATATATTAGTGACTAAGGAATCCAATAGTAAAATGAATGATTGCAACATAATAAATTTTATGGGAAAGCAACCAACTTTGCATTAAAAATGAAGAAGAGAGATTGCAACCATTTCCTTAGTGTTGTGATGCTCCTTCACATTCCATGCCTTGTCCTCAAAAGCTCCAACTTGCTCCTTCACATGCGATTCCTTGTCCTCAAAAGCTCCAATTGAGGAGGGGGTTAACTCGAGGATTTGAGGAGGTGGGAAAATCAAAGGAAAAGGGTGAATATGCACTATTGATTGAGAGATTTTGAACTAAGGAAAGATGCTATGGAGATTATCATACTATGGGATCGGGGACTAGAAAACTTGTTGGTTTCCTAGGGCTAGCACGATATGTTGGTAGTCAAGGTGGTTTATTGGTTTGGTTACTAAGGATTGGTCAAAAGGAGCTATGAGAGAAGGATGCAAGAGCTACTCAAATTACCTACAACCCTACACAAACCAAGTATTTACTTGTGAAATTTTGTTGATTATTTAAATTGAAAGTAAGTTATTTCATGCAATAATTGTATGTGCATATGCAAAATCGTTGGTTGATTGAAAATTTGACTTACTAAAATTCTAGAATATTGAATCCAAAAATAGCTACAACAAAATATTAAACCATATCAATTTTTTTTGAAACTATACTTGCATTAAAATTAAAATTTACTTCAAACAAGAATGGGGTTAGTTACCTTCTTAATGGAAGATCACTAGAATGGGGTTAGTGCCCTTCTGGGGTTAGTTCCCTTATGGGGTTAGGATTTACTAGAATGGGGTTAGTTCCCTTCTGGGGTTAGTTCCCTTCTTGATGGAATATCACTACAACCAACATGCACCTTTTTCGGCCTTGATTTGACCAACATTGACTACAAATTAAAATAGCTTGAAATCTTGCAAGAATAAGCATGCATGCTTTATCATTCTATTGGGTATCTATATCTAATCTTAAATTTTAATTCTAAAAAATTGGGAAAAGTAAAACTTTTTAGGCCTTTATTTGACCAAGTTTGACTTCGGCCCAAAATCGCTCGAAAATACCCAAAAAATATACTTGCACTCTTATCTTTCAAATGGGTACCTAAATCCACTATCAAATTTCAATTCCGAGAAAGTTGATAAAAGTGCATCTTTTCAACCTCGGTTTGAACAACCTTGAACGAGGGACAAAATAACTCCAACTATCATAAAAATAGGTGTCCATGCTTATCTATCAAATGGGTATCTAAATATACTTTAAAATTTGAATTTTGAGAAATATGAAAAAATGCGACATTTTAGGCCTTGGCTTGACCAATTTTGATTGACGTCCAAAATAGCTTGCAATCCCCAAAAAATCTACATGTAGACTTATCTCTCAAATGGGTACCTAAATACAGTACCTTGGTTTGACCAACCTTAACTAAGGGCCAAAATGACTATAAATCTTGCAAAAATATGTGTGCGTGCGTATCTCTCAAATGGGTATCTAAACCTACTTTTACATTTCATTTCTAAGAAATTGGGAAAAGTGTAACCTTTTAGTCCTTGGTTTGACCAAGTCTGACTAAGGTCTAAAATAGCTCATAATCCCCTAGAAGTGTGTATGCATGGTTATCTCTTAAATGGGTACCTAAATTCACTTTCAAATTCCAATTACGATAAAGTTGGAAAAATAACATCTCTTAGACCTTTGCTTGAACAACTTTGAATAACGACAAAAATAGCTTGAAATATCACAAAAAAAGGTGTGCATGCCTATCTCTCAAATGGGTATATAAATCTACTTTCATATTTCAATTCTGAAAAAGTGGTCAACATACGAATTTTTAGGGATTGGTTTCACTAACCTTGACTAAGGGCCAAAATAGCTCAAAATATCAAATAAGTAAACATCCACATTTATCTCTCAAATGCATGTCTAAATCTACATTTAAATTTGAATTCTAAGAAATTGCGAAAATGTGCAACCTTTTAGGACTTGGTTTGACAAAGCTTGATTAAGGTGAAAAATAACTTGTAATCCAACAAAAATGTATGTGCACTCTTATCTCTCAAAGGGGGTCCATAATCAACTTTAAATTTCAATTCCGAGAAAGTGGGAGACATGTAACTTGTTTGGCCTTAGTTTGACCAACATTGACTACAAACCAAAATATCTCTAATTCTAGCAAGAATAAGTGTGCGTGCTTATCTCTCTATAGGGCATCTATATCTACTTTGAAATTATAATTGTGGCAATTTTGGAAAAGTGAAACTTATCTCTCAAATTGGTACCTAAATCTGCTTTCAAATTTCAATTTTGAACCTTGGTTTGACCAACCTTAAATGAGGACCAAAATAGCTCCAAATATCACAAAAATAGGTTTCCATTATTACGTCCCGAACGGATATCTAAATCTACTTTAAAATTTGAATTTTAAGAAATTGGGAAAATGCAATGTTTTAGGCCTTCGTTTCACCAAGTTTGACTGACAAGCCCCAAAAAATATACATGCAAGCTTATCTCTCAAATGGGTACTTAATCCACTTTCAAATTTCTATTTCGAGAAAGTCAAGAAAAGTGCATCTTATAGACCTTGGTTTGGCCAATGCTATCTAAGGGACAAAATAACTCGAAATCTTGAAAAAATATATGTGCATGCTTATCTCTCAAATGGGAGTCTAAATCTACTTTTAAATTTGAATTCTAAAAATTTGAAAAAAGTACAACCTTTTAGGACTTGGTTTGACCAAGTTTGACTAAGGTCCAAAATAGCTTGGAATCCCCCAAAACATTTGCATGCATTCTCATCTCTCAAATGTGTTCCAAAATTCACTTTCAAATTTTATTTTTAAGAAAGTAAAAAAAAATGCATCACATAGACCTTTGTTTGACCAACCTTGTTCAACCTTGACTAAAGACCAAAATAACACGAAATTTTAAAAAAAATAGGCGTGCATGCATGTCTCTCAAATGGGTATCTAAATCTACTTTCAAATTTGAATTCTAAAAATTTGGAAAAAGTGAAACTTTTTAGGCCTTTGTTTGACCAAGTTTGCCTAAGGTCCAAAATAGCTCGAAAATTCCCAAAAATATACTTGCACTCTTATCTGCCAAATGGGTACCTAAATCCACTTTCAAATTTCAATTCCGAGAAACTTGACAAAAGTGATTATTTTCAACCTTCATTTGACCAACCATGAACGAGGGCCAAAATAGCTCCAAATCTCATAAAAAGAGGTGTCCATTCTTATCTCTCAAATGGGTATCTAAATTTACTTTAAAATTTGAATTTTGAGAAATTGGAAAAAATGAAACATTTTAGGCCTTGGTTTAACCAAGTCTCATCGGGGTAAAAAATAGCTCGCAATCCCCAAAAAATATACATGTAGGATTATTTCTCAAATCGGTACCTAAATATAGTTTTAATTTCAATTTTGAGAAAGTCAAGAAAAGTGCATTTGTTAGACCTTGGTTTTACCAACCTTAACTAAGAGCCAAAATAACTCAAAATCTCACAAAATCATGTGTGCATGCTTATCTCTCAAATGGGTATCTAAATCTACTTTTACATTTGATTTCTAAGAAATTGGAAAAAATGCAACCTTTTAGGCCTTGTTTTCACCGAGTTTGACTAAGGTCCAAAATAGCTCGGAATCCTCTAGAAGCTTGTATGCATGGTTATCTCTCAAATTGGTACCTAGATTCACTTTCAAATTTCAATTACCAGAAAGTGGAAAAATAACATCTCTTAGACCTTTTCTTGGCGAACCTTGAATAACAACTAAAATAGCTTGAAATATCACAATAAAAGGTGGGCATGCTTGTCTCTCAAATGTGCATATAAATCTAGTTTCAAATTTCAATTCTGAGAAATTAGGTAACATGCAACTTTTTAGGGATTGGTTTGACCAACCTTGAGTAAGGGCCAAAATGACTCAAAATATCGCAAAAATATGTGTGCACACTTATCTCTCAAATCGGTCTCTAAATCTACTTTTACATTTTATTTCTAAGAAATTGGAAAAAAATGCAACCTTTTAGGCCTTGGTTTGACCATGTTTGACTAAGGGCCAAAATAGCTCGAAATCCCCTAGAAGTTTGTATGCATGGTTATCTCTCAAATGGGTGCATAAGTTCTCTTTGAATTTTCCATTACGAGAAATTCAAAAAAATTGTAGCTCTTAGACCTTTGCTTGACCAACCTTGAATAATGACCAAAATAGCTCGAAATATCACAAAAAAGGTGTGCATTCTTGTCTCTCAAATGGGTATATAAATCTACTCTCAAATTTCAATTCTGAGAGATTGGGAAACATGCGAATTTTTAAGGATTGGTTTTACCAACCTTGAGTAAGGGCCAAAATAGATGAAAATATCACAAAAATAAACATCCACGCTTATCTCTCAAATGCATGTGTAAACTATAAGGCCATAATCTTGCTAGCGTATTTTTAAACTGTATGTATTGTGTTTTGGCCTTAATAAAATTTCCTTATGAAACTTGTTTTTCTATTTTTGCGGGTTGTGGAAGCGCCCTTGTTTCTTTCATATATGTCTTGCATTTCTGCAACCCACATTCCACATTCCAAAATCGGATTGCGGAAGTCCTTTTTTTGGAGGTGTTCAAAAATCAGTTTTCCGCCTTCTGCAACCCACAAATGCGGATTGCGGATGGTAGAACGTTTTGATCAATAAAACTTTATCTTTCCACAACTTGCAACCTGCGATGCAGAATGCGGATTGCAGAAATATTTTTCACAATAAAACTTTCTCTTTCGGTCTGCATTCCACAATGCAGATTGCAGAAAGTAGAAAAATCATGTTTCACACTTTTCTTTGCTTTTTCAGTTCCGCAAACCGCAACCCACAATGTAGATTGTAGAAAGCGAAAACTTAAATAAATTATAATTTGCAACATTGATTTCCCACAACCCACAACCTGCAAATGCAAATTGCGTATTGTGAAACTTTAATAAGTTTTCTTGGTTAATAATTTTATTCCGCATCCCGCAACCTGCAGTGCAGATTGCGGATTGCGTAAATAATAGAATCTAAGGTTTTTTTTCGGTTTTTTTCACCTCTGCATTTGGATTGCCCGCCTCGTTCTCAGTCATCTATTTTTTCCAGATCCACGGTTCACATCTATTCTATCATTGGGTTTTGTATTATTTAATTCATTCGAATTTATGAATTCTTTACCATTTCACTTGCGATTTTTACTAAATTTGAGATTTTACTGTGGACTTTTTCTTGTTTAAGCTTGCCAATCCTCTCATTTCCAATCTTTCTACCAGCAAGTTTCTTACCCTACATGGTCATTTTTTTGTTATTTTTAAATGTGGTAATTTTTAATCATGTTATCCAAATTTCTATCAAAATTTACCTCAAATTCCACCACCATGTCCATAAATACTAGGTCTAAGACCGCCCTGCAAGAACACAAGAACAAGGACAGACCAGAAGATGTGCCAGTCCTAGATAAGCTTAAGCTCAAGAAAATCCAGGTGATAATTGAAACATGGTAAAGCATTTGTGATCTTGTGGAATCCATCATCAAAGATGGACAAGCATCCTAAGTTGAATTATACACATGCTGACAAGCAGAATTGCATTGTTTATAAGTATGTGAAGCATTTTAGGCCTTATTTGTTGAACTCCAAAACAAAGGTGATCGTCCCATACGCATCCATAAGAAATGTGTTGGTTTAACAAGAGTTAGGATAAAAACAAGCTCACTGGATGACTGCACTCCATGAGTATTATTTGGAGATTAAGCCTGCCAAGATGGTCAAGGCCAGGGCTTATATTTGCTCGAAACCCAATCAAATAACCTAGAGTAGGAACATCAATGGATTCAAGAGGAATACATTTTTGCTGACACTATTGACATTATTTCTGCTCCATCATCCGAATGGTATGATGATATTAAATTTGATCTTACTCATGGGTATTTCCATCCAACCGTCAACTTTAATAAGTATAGGAAATTAAGATTGAAAGAAACACCTTATCAATTCATTGATAATGTGTTGTTCCATAGAAATTATGATGTTGTCTTTCTCAATTGCTTAGAAAAACTAGAAGCTGACAATCTTCTGATTGAAATGCATGCAGGACCTGCGAGAGTACACTTTTCATGTGAAACTACCACACATAAAGTGTTGAGAGCGTGATACTATTGGCCCACATTATTCAAAGATGCACATACCTTTGTCAGAAAGTGTGAGTCATGCCAAATATGTGTTGGTAAGTTGAAAAAACCAACCTTTCCTCTCCAACCTGTCACTGTCCAGTTTCCATTTCAACAATGGGGACTGGATTTTGTTGGTACCATTACTCCTCCCTCTGTGTTGCAACATAAGTACATATTAACTGCAGCAGATTATTTTACTAGGTGGGTAGAAGTAATTCCTCTTAAAGTTTCCAATACCAACTCAATTATATCTTTCTTGTAGAGTAACATTGTTACCAGGTTTGAGGTGCCCGAGTATTTAGTGTTTGATAATGCCTCGTATTTTAATTCAATTGATCTAACACAATATTCACTTGAAAAAGGGATTAAAGTGAAGTACTCTGTAGATTATTACCCACAAGGTAATGGTTTGGCAAAATCTTTGAACAAGAATCTGATCAATATTTTAAACAAAACTGCTGCTACCAACCACAAAGATTGGTATACGAAGCTCTTGAATGCCTTATGGGAAGATCAAATCACTCCTAAGATTTCTATTGGAAATTCTCCCTATTTCCTTATCTATGCTAAAGAATCTATCTTACCATTTAATCTTATTCTTCCATCATTACAAATTGCACAATCTTGTTCATTGGATGATGAATCCTCTCCTCTTTAGAATTGAATTAACACTCTTCTTAAATTAGAAGAGGAGAGGGAGAAATCTAGGAATAAGGTATATCACCATCAACAAATGGTAAAGAGATGGTTTTATGATAAATCCTCCACCAATCGTGATTTTCATATTGGGAATCTGGTGTTGAAGTGGAACAAACCCCACAAAGACAAAAGAGAATGCACCAAGTTTCAATGTCTGTGGCTAGGGCCATTCATTATTACAGAAACACTTGGCCTTGGTACTATCCGATTACATACATTGGAAGGTGTTTCTAAGACTTATTCAACAAACATCCAGCTCCTCAAGAGGTATTTTTCTTTAGTTAAGTTTTTCTTACCTGTATATAGGTTTGTTGTTTTGATTAATTTGATTTTGGATTTTTTTGGTTTGATTGATTTCTTGTTTTTTTTTCACAAAACATAGCATGCTTATAGTAGCTAGTTGCATTTGGTGAAGTGGTTTTTCCCTAGAACATTTTAACTAAGGAATTTTAACTTGGATGTGTCACAAATATCCACTTGGTTTATACCTGAACCAATATCTTCATGGGAATGCAATCCAAGGTCTATGTTAACTCCTCAAATTGAATCTTCAGTTCCTATAATCAATATCTTTATCTATCCTCGTAATGATGACTAATTTTTTAAGAGTACTCTCGTATTCTTGTCAGGATCCTTAGTGATTATTGGAAGCACATCTTTAACAGCCTCTTTAACCTGTCTTCTTTTCTTATCTCACCGTGATCACCTTGGAATTAACAAAATCACCTCAATAAGTGTAAACTTCAAGATAGGGGGTCTTATCAAAAACCATCCTATCATCTTCATAGACATGCTCAGTGAATGACATTACCACCAGATGGTTCCAAAGCCATGGTAATGGC
Organism: Pseudotsuga menziesii; assembly: GCA_001517045.1. Taxonomy (NCBI): domain Eukaryota; kingdom Viridiplantae; phylum Streptophyta; class Pinopsida; order Pinales; family Pinaceae; genus Pseudotsuga; species Pseudotsuga menziesii. Next base: position 40,245 of record LPNX011048925.1, read on the forward strand.
GTGCAGTTTGCATTTGTAAATTATTTTCCTTTTTCTTTGTCTAAAATACAACATGTTGGATTCAATAACATGGGGTATTACAAGCCATCCTGACCATGTTCATGGACCTTATTTGGACTTAAATTACTAATAGGTGGTTACCAGACCATGGTAATTTCTTTTGGTGTAAAATACAAAAGACAGGGAGTCTCCTGACCGAGATATCTTGTTTAGTTTCCAGGTAATACTTGTGTGTGGCATTGTTCCTTACCAGGGAAATGGTATTGTTTCAACTAATTTGTTATTTATTCTAAAAAAAAATCCATATTCAAGGTGATTACTGGTTTGATCATCATGAGATAGATCTAAGGTTTTTACTAGAAGCTTACCTAAAACTTCTCTCACTACTGACATCTTGCTTACAGGAATTCCTTATTACTTATAAGACTTATTCGTTTGTTGAGTATCACTATCAGTGGTTATGGGATTGTAAGATGACAATTGTATCTATTGTTATGTTAGGGCTAGTTGTGTTTTGATGAGTTTGTTGTTTGTTATGAACTGAAACATCTTTTTAAACTGACATATCTTCTTTGAAATTTATATGTGAAACTATACAGAGATAACTGCTTCTCCCATCAAGTCTCCATTTGTTTTTGGATGCAATAGATCCCATTTTAAGCTGCTAAAATGGGAGCCCCACTCATCCTTTTATTTGGATTTTAAGGCCATAATCTTTCTAGGGTATTTTTAAACTGTAAGTATTCTTTTTTGGCCTTAATAAAATTTCCTTATGAACCTTGTTTTTTTGGTTTTGCGGATTATGGAAGCACCCTTGTTTCTTTCATATATGTCTTGCATTTCTACAACCCGCATTTCTCATTCTGAAATCGGATTGCGGAAGTCCTTTTTTTGGAGGTTTTCAGAAACCGGTTTCCTGCCTTCCACAACCCGCAAATGCAGATTACGGAAGGTAGAACTTTTTGGTCAATAAAATTTTGTCTTTCTACAACCCACAATGTGGATTGCATATTGTGTGTTGGGTTTTATCTCAACTAGATTAATACCAAAATATATGGATGTGTTATACTATGTTAAATACACCTAATATTTAATTATCGACCGGGGTTGGTAGGCTTAGAGTTGCTACGAAATATATGCGAAGGTAGAGGGGTTCCTAGGGTGTTGTAGAAATACTTAAATAAACAAAAGATTGAAAAATATTCAAAATGAAAAACCGAGTCAAACTCTTAAATTAGTAATATGGCTGAACTAAAAAAAAAACATGAGACTAGGATAATCTCAGAGAATATAACAAAACCTATTAAATAACTTCAAGGACTAACTATTCAAAGAAAATACATATTTGAAAATACAACCACAACAACTAGATAATTTATGAACAAATCATTTCTAACTGAAAAATATATTATCAACAACTACTTGAAAAAGCTGGGTTTCAACTAATAAGTGAATGGAAAATTGAATAGAGAAAAGCATGTAGAAAACTTAATAAAGAAAGAAAACTAAATAGAAACCAAGTAGAAAACTTAATAAAGATGATTAAAATAAAAAATAAAAAGCAAGTAGAAAACTTAATAAAGATGATTTTAAGTTATTTTCTACAAGACTTTTCAATAATCACAAAGTGAAAGGAATAGGTATTATTATAATGATAAACTGGTGAGATACTAATATACTAGCAATTCACACACCTAACCCTAAAAATCCATATACAAAGAAAGAAATCAAACATAATTTCAAAACATTACAACAGTATTAAAGAAGAAAATAAGAAATTAAAAAGAACAAAATCACAATGCATAATTCAAAGCATGAGTTGGAAAGAGAAAATTAAAAATAAAACTTAGTAAATACTTTAAAACAATCTAATATACGGTTCAAATAAAAACATAATTATTACCTAATGACTACAATCAGAGCATAATAAAAAAGCCAAAGAAACAAAACTGAAAATAGGTTTAAAAATAAACTAAGAACACTAAAGGTCGGATGGAAGGCTAGACAACAATCTGGAAGGAAGGTTCGAATGAAAGTCCAGACACATAGTCCAAATGATAGTCTAGAAACGGAGTCCGAATGAGAGGCTGTATACAGAAAATAATAAAAACAGATATAAATGATTTAATTATCACTTGATTTTGTGCATATGAAAACAAGATGCATAAAGACAGAATTTAAACCTAATTAATGAGTGAAATAAACAAAGACAAATACATGAAAATAAGAAAATCATTGCATATTAATAAACAATCTGGAGTTTAAATTACATAAACTTATAATAGGAATAAACATAACTTAACCTATCTAAATTGATGAAAACAACCTATTCTATGTGCTTATTTAAATTCTATCTAAATTGATAAAAACAACCTATTCTATATGCTTGCAAATAAAACTGAACAATAAGCTAAGAATGAAAAGAATAAAAGCAAACCTGAAAGAAAACTATACATGACCGACCATTTATAAACAAAAACTACATTAACAGCATAGTATGAATTTCATTAACTACAACAAATACATGCTACAGGAAACAGAGAAATAAAATATTGCAGAAACTTAACTACCTAAACAATTTAGAAATAAAACTACTTATCTATAAGGATGAAATAAATAAAAACTCGTACAAAAATAGAAACCACAGATTGTCAAGGGGACCTCTCAGCAATCATGGATAATTCCTAGCGAATGCTTCCACGCAATCATAAACAACAAAGCATAGAGTTCTTATTAAACATAAGGAACATAGTTACAATATCCTTCCCTCAAAGAAAAATAATTATCTATCTAATGGATTGATCAATCCCCTATCTCTCTGTATGGAGGTGTTTATATACACATTGTTTTTAAGAGGTTGAGCAAGTCGACCCTTTAGTGGTCGACTACTCTCCTAAATTTAGTTAATCATAAAAGGAAATAACAGTTTACAGGCCAGCACATAGGCATATCCCTTCTTTGGTGTAATTATGGTTTTATTCATTGTGAACGTGGCATGCAGACTTCTCTTCAGCATAAACAGGGCATCGTGGTGGTGTAACTACTCCTCTTTTCGTGTGACTGGTGGAGTGGTGGTGAGCGAAAGAAATTGCAAGCTTTTGTGCTATCCAGAACACGACTTTATTACCCCAAGCATGCCGATAACAATTTATTTGCAAGATGTTTTATATTTTATAGTGCACAGGCTGATAGGCGATCTGGACGGGAGGATGAACATGTAGCTGCACTATGAGCTAGATACACTAATCATTAATCTAGGGCAACAAGGAAAACCACCATCGAATTTTTGCACAACGGGCTGGATGACGAGGTAATAAGCAACAACATCGTGACATCGACGATCCTCTAGAATGTTCCCTCTTTCGAGTGCATGAGCAGGGAAAACAAAATGGAAAAAATAATGCACCCACCATCCTTCTAGATTGCTGAGCATGCTAACGTCTGGGAACGTGATCAACAAAATAGCTTGCAGATTGCTTCAACATTTAATGCCTGAAATCGGTTATGGACAGTGCGCAACCTGATTAATGATCTGGACAACGAGCTGCGTGATGAGATGGACATCGATTGCACAGATCGGGCTGAATGGAAAGCTGAATGCATTTTGTTTATAGATTCACCCAATCATACTACATAACCTACAAACAATTATGTAAATCAATTAATATATTAAATATGCTTTAAATAATATATATTTGAGTTAATAAAATCATAAAAATGATATTAATAACCAAAGTTGAATAAATATTAAATTTGTTCTTACCTCGTGCTGAATAACGATCTACATGACATAAAATACATGAAAATATAATAAAATATGCATTTAAATGTGTTATTTTAACACCAAAAATGATAACAAAATGAGGCTCAACATTCCCCCAAACCGGAGAAATGCCAGATCCCACTGAATAAAGAGAAAGATAAGAGATCATACTGTCAAAGTGAATTTTAGAATGTGAGCCAGCAACGGGCATATGTATGAATGAATGAGTTCATGCAGTTTATAATTAGTTCAACCATGTCCAAAGTAAAACTTTGGACAAGTTGAACATATGACATAAAATTAATCATTTGATAGTTTATATGCATTATTGGGTAAAAGGATAGGGTTACTAATAGTGAAATGACAACTAAAAACTTTTAAGGTCAAAGCATTCTCATGGAGGTAAAAACTATTTGCGAAAACAAAATTTGGTTAGCAAATTTTAGTCATAAGTGCTATAATATTACCAAGATGAGATCGACATGTGGTATTTTAGTTGGATTATCTATCGATCTTAATATAGTCCTCCATATTGATCTTCTATAAAAGTATACTTCATGCTATAACCAAGTTCCATGGCTAATTTATCCTGAAAAACACTTATCATTTTTTGTCAGAGAAAATAGATTTGTCATAAATAAAAACAACAGTCTAATTTTACTAATCCTCCTCCCCCCCAAACCAAAGGTATGGCATTTCCTCAAGCCATGAGAAAGCAAATTCGATTGTTCCTTAAAAAGAGTCCTATCATGTTGTTTTATTATTTCATAAAAAAAACAAAAAAAAAACTAACTAGTAAATGGAAATGATTCAGATATGTATATTCATGAAAAATAACAGTGCTGAGAAAGACGACTTGAATGTTGATAAAAGACCTAAAAGCATACAGAGGAAAAACTAGTTATCCATGCCTTATTTAAAAGATATATTGTCATCATAAGATATTTTGAGTTTACCTCGGAGTGTGTGATATTTTATAGCTATGGGTCCCATTTCTAAGATAATGACATCCTAGGTATGTGTTGAATTAGATGGCTATGTCCAATTCCAACTTACAGCGATTCTCAAATGACATTGAAAATAATCGGCCCTAAAATAAAATTTGAAAATTTTTCTTCATATTTATCATCATTCTCTGAATCATGTGCAGAGTAGTGCATTAACCAGATCTCTTTTACCTGATATTACCCCACTGCTAGCAGGCCTGTTCAGTAGCTCAATGGGTTTATCTTGGTACCATGCAAGCATAGTACCGCTGCCAGTGAGCTTGTTCAATACTCCGACGGTTTACTTGCATTTATAGAGCTTCCTTGTTGTAAGTTTTTACTTAGCATTGACCTGCTTCCAGTGGGCCTGTTCAGTACCCCGACGGGTTTGCCTTGTATAATGATATTAAGTATATGGAAGCCAATTGGTACTAGAGCGTGCTAAGCCCTGCTAAAACACATAATTCAATTTTGTAAAAACTTATAAGTAATTCTCATAACGGCCTTAATCATAAATCATGTCAAAAGAGAATAACTTAAAGTTGTTCTTTGACCTTATAACCCTTCTTATTCTTGAAAGATAAATAATGTTGCCCATAGGCAAAAAAATTCCACCTACTATCGAGTTATCACACAAAGATACTCAAGAGACAATTTTTGATAATATGGATAGAATGAACTAGTAATGCAGAGTTATAAGATAAGATTCGAATAATGAGAGTAAGTCTTATCACATAACTATTTAAAATAGAAAATCAGAAATATACATGTCTGAATCAAAATACCCAAAAATTATATGAATCATAAAAGGAACGGTTAAGAATGATGTACATAGAAAAATTATTACTATAAGCTGCAATTTTTAAGAAAGGTTTAAGATAGCTTACGATCATAAATTGTCTTTTAGATAATACTCCATGAGCTGCTTATAGATCAAATTCTTATAATCAGGCTACAAAACGATTTGTGAGGTGATTCATGTTTATTTATATATAAAAAGAAAAAGAGTCTCCTACAAACAATTTATTAGAAATGACTCTTATTTATTTGATAAAACAAAAACGTATTTATAGAATATCCTATTCTGCTAAAAGAAAGGAAGAAAACAATTCAAGTATATGAATTCTTCCAACGTAACCATGTTCAAAGAAAAATTAGAAATATACCTTTATCCACATATAAGAGAAATATTATAATAATTACCGAGATATGAAGAATCAACCGAGCTATTTGATTTAGCAGTAATAAAAATTGAACAAGAGGAGGATGGTACTGTGGCTTAGTTCCTTCTTGGAACCATACTTCAATGTGACTTATGTATTCTATGTTTTCTTCTTCATTTCTTACGTCACAATATCTTTCATTAAACTTTAGAATGCGTATAGAATCTGAGTTTAATGACAGGGAATATTCAGGTTCTAATGTCCCTTCCTCATCGAATGAAAGGAATTCCAGGTTTATCTTATCTTCTTGTGAAATAGGAAAAACATAAATTTTGCTTTCTTCCGCAGTATTTACAATTCTATAACCTCTGCAAATCTCATATGAATTTCTTGCAATAATGTTGGAGAGGTAGGTAAGGTAGATAAATGTTGCAGTTGAACAATGTAAGCATATTGTACTTATTTATTGTTGTTAGAAGGTGGACTGGATTGAACAGGAATATGTGTAAGGCATAGAGGAGGTTTATGAGAAGGTAATTGTGGCAGGGGTAATTGATTAGCTTGTGTGATTGATCCTGCCTGAAAACGTTGTTGAAAATCTTGTAGAATAGGAAGTGTTGCATCATACGAGAAAGTATCCCTATGATCACCAGATGGGACAAAAAATATTTGTGAACAAGGTTGAAAGGGGTTAAGATAAGGCTAAAAAGAGGGTGTTCTTACTAATATTGAATTTTCCTCTTGAATACCTTCTACATAAATCACAAACATTATCATATGATAACTGAGATACATCACCTATTCCCATCAGGTTTAAAATTTCTAAATATTCACTTTTTATGCCTTTGAGTAAAAGTTTTTTTAAAGTATTTTTCTCTGACTGTCTTAATTTTGATCTCTAAGGTTGTATTGAAAGCGTTCGACATAGTTTTCCAAATTTTGTTCTTCTCTCTATGTTATTTCAAATATGTCCTCGTTAACCCTGTAATAATCTTGGTATCTTTTCAAGAACAAATGTTTCATGTCTTCCCAAGTTTGAATGCAATTCCCACCTAATCTCATGAACCATCAGAGGGTTGCCCCTTTCAAAGTAAGAGGGAAAAATTCATATTTTGAACATTATATGCTCTGCAAAGCGTTTCCAATTGAAATAAAAATTCATCAAGGTCTTCATTCTCTAGTCCGTGAAAATTTGAAAAATTTGATGGGGGAACATACTGTATTTGTGCCATTCCTCCTAGATCTCTAATAGGGAATTCAAAGGTAACAAATTCTTCATCCTTATTTCCTACCATATCTTCCCACGACATAAATAACTATTCATATATTATATTGGGGTTCCTCTTTCAAATGTTCCTGTCAATTTGTTAGCAGGATGGCTGGTACTTACAACACCACTAAGTGATTTAATTGTAAAATAAGTCCTACACTTGAATTCGAGTAAAGTATACAAAATTAAATTACCTAAAGGCATACATACATTAAATTGAACTTATGAAAAAGTAAACTATCTACGTCTGTGAAAATAAAAGTACGCTTAAGGGAAATTAATCAAACTTTGCGTAAAGTAGACACCGTTGTGTGAAAAAGGAACAACAAGGATTTGGGGAGACCCACTAAAGTGGATGTGTCAAGCTGTCACACTATGGAAATTCCATAGTGAGGTCATCTTTGTGTCTTATAGTTTCCCCTTTCCCTTGCTATGTAATGTAAAGGAAACCTATATGTCCTTACCTATCTAGACTTTGTACATGAAAAACTAAACTAAAAGAAGACCTAGACTACTACTACTGCTAGATTTGGGGGTGCCTATTATAACAGATGTGCAAGTTCTTACCTCTCATCTTAACTCTCCCCCTCCACCAACCTATCACTAAAATTCATAAGCAAATTCTATTTTTTTCTACCTTACAGAAGAACTCCCTAGCAAGAATGCCAAAATGTTAGGTGTTATCTCGACTAGATTAATACCAAAATATCTAGATGTGTTCTACTATCTTAAATACACCTAATATTTAATTATCGACCAGGATTGGTAGGCTTAGTGTTGCTACAAAATATATGCGAAGCTAGAGGGGTTCCTAGGGAGTTGTATATATACTTAAATAAACAAAAGATTGAAAAATATTCAAAATGAAAAACCGAGTCAAACTCCTAAATTAGTAATATGGATGAACTAAAACAAAACATCAGACTACGATAATATCAGAGAATATAACAAAACCTATTAAATAACTTCAAGGACTAACTATTCATAGAAAATACATATTTGAAAATACAACCACAACAACTAGATAATTTATGAACAAATAATTTCTGGCTAAAAAATATATTATCAACAACTACTTGAAAAAGATGGGGTTCAAGAAAGATTTAACAAATAAGTGAATGGAAAACTGAATAGAGAAAAGCAAGTAGAAAACTTAATAAATATGATTTTAAGTTCTCTTCTACAAGACTTTTCAATAACCACAAAGTGAAAGGAATAGGTCTTATTACTACGATAAATTGACGAGATACTAGTATACTAGAAATTCACACACCTAACCCTACAAATCCATATACAAATAAATAAATTAAACATAATTTTAAAGCATTACAACAGTATTAAAGAAGAAAATTGGAAATTAAAAAGAACAAAATCACAATGCATAATTCAAAGCATGAGTTGGAAAGAGAAAATTAAAACTAAAACTTAGTAAATACTTTAAAACAATCTACTCTACGGTTCAAATAAAAACATAATTATTACCTAATGACTACAATCAGAGCATAATAAAAAATCCAAAGAAACAAAACTGAAAACAGGTTTGAAAATAAACTAAGAACACTAAAGGTCGGATGGAAGGCTAGACAACAATCTGGAAGGAAGGTTCGAATGATAGTCCAAACACACAGTCTGAATGATAGTCCAGACACACAGTCCGAATGAGAGGATGTATATAGAAAATAATATAAACAGATCTAAATGATTTAATTATCAGCTGATTTTGTGCATATGAAAACAAGATGCATAAAGACATAATTTAAACCAAATTAATCACTGAAATAAACAAAGACAAATACATGAAAATAAGAAAATCATTGCATATTAATAAACAAACTGGAGTTTAAATTGCATAAACTTATAACAGGAATAAACAGAACTTAATCTATCTAAATTGATGAAAACAACCTATTATATGTGCTTATTTAAATTCTATCTAAATTGATAAAAACAACCTATTCTATATGCTTGCAAATAAAACTGAAGAATAAGCTAAGAATGAATAGAATAAAAGAAAACCTAAAATAAAACTATACGTGACCGACCATTTATAAACAAAAACTTCATTAACAGCATAGTATGAATTTCATTAACTATAACAAATACATGCTACAGGAAACAGAGAAATAAATTATTGCAGAAACTTAACTACCTAAACAATTTAGAAATAAAACTACTTATCTGTAAGGATGAGATAACAAAAACTCGCACGAAAATAGAAACCACAGATTGTCACAGGACCCTCTCAGCAATCATGGATAATGCCTAGTGAATGCTTCCATGCAGTCATAAACAACAAAGCGTAGAGTTGTTATTAAACAAAAGGAACATAGTTACAATATCCTTCCCTTAAAGCAAACTAACTATCTATCTAATGGATTGATCAATCCCCTATCTCTCTATATGGAGGTGTTTATATACACAATGTTTTCAATAGGTTGAGCAAGTAGACCCTTTAGTGGTCAACTGCTCTTCTAAATTTAGTCAATCATAAAAGGAAATAACAGTTTACAGGCCAGCACATAGTCATATCACTTCTTTGGTGTAAATCTGGTTTTCTTCATTGTGAACATGGTATGCAGACTTCTCTTCAGCGTAAATAGGGCATCGTGGTGGTGTAACTACTCCTCTTTTTGCGTGACTGGTGGAGTGGTGGTGAGTGAAAGAAATTGCAAGCTGTTGTGTTATCTAGAATGCGAATTTATTACCCAGGCACACCGATAACAATTTATTTGTAGGTTGTTTTATATTTTTCAGTGCACAGGATGATAGGCGATATGGACAAGAGGTTGAACAACTAGCTGCACTGTGAGCTGGATACACTGAGTGATAATCTAGGGCAACATGGAAAACCACCACCGAATGTTTGCACAATGGGATGGATGACGAGGTAATAAGCAACAACATCGTGATAGCGACAATCCTCTAGAATGTTCCCTCCTTCAAGTGCATGAGCAGTGAAAATAGAATGGAGAAATTAATGCACCCACCATCCTTCTAGATTATTGATCATGCTAAATCCTGGGCCCGTGGTCAACATAATAGCTTGCAGAGTGATTCAACGTGTAATGCCTGAAAACGATTATGGATAGCGCACAACATGATTAATGAGATGGACGGCGAGCTGTGTGATGAGTTGGACAACGATTGCGTAGATCAGGCTAAATGGAAATGTGATTGGGTTTTGTTTATAGATTCGCCCAATCATACTACATAACGTGCAAACAATTATGTAAATCAATTAATATATTAAATATGCTTTAAATAATATAGATTTGAGTTAATAAAATCATAAAAATGATATTAATAACCAAAGTTGAATAAATATTAAATTTGTTCTTACCTCGTGTTAAATAACGATCTACATGACATAAAATACATGAAAAGATAATAAAATATGCATTTAAATGTGTTATTTTAACGCACATTGTGGAAATATTTTTCAAAATAAAACTTTTATCTTTCAGTTATGCCTTCCGCATTCCCAAATGTGGATTGCGAAAAGTGGAAAAATCATGTTTCACACTTTTCTTTGATTTTTCGGTTCCGCAAACTGTAACCCGCAATGTGGATTACAGAAAGTGAAAACTCAAATAAATTGCAATTTGGAACATTTCTTGCCCACAACCCACAAATGCGGATTTTGGAATGTTAACATTTTTTCTTGGTTAATGTTACCACCTAAGTTGTACTTAGTGGTTTTTATCAAGTGAGCCCGGTGAACCGGACATGGCTAACTTGTTCGGACTTCAAAAAGACCTTTGGAAGTACTTCTGGGAAGTGCTTGTTGTACTATATCACATGTTCATACCCCATGAGGGAATTGTAATAAATGTTCTAGCATGATAGTGTCTGTAAAAGACTCGGTCTCTTAGACTTTATTTGTCAATCCGATCAGCCCAGGGTGTTTTTTCCCTTGTTTATTATTGGTTGTTGAACAAACGACTGATAATTTCTGAGTTTTTCACTCCATACCTCCAAAGTTGGGGTGATCAGCTTGGAATTTAGGACTATTGAGGTTATTAGAGTCTATGTGTCAATGTATAAACATGCTAGACATCACTTTTGAGTCATATGAACATGTCTAAGTCCCCCTAGGTGTTTTTCAATT
>LPNX011048925.1:51853-72024 GCA_001517045.1 Pseudotsuga menziesii
ATTAGGCATTGATGGAATCTCCATCAGTTGATTTCACTTGATTCCATGAGTAGTTGCACCCCCCTTGGGCTAGATGGCCTGTAAATTGTATATATCCAAGCACAACCTCCTCTTCCAAGCTAGTTAGAGCTAGACTGAAGGGCTTACCATTGTAACTGTGTAATGATTTTCATTTGTTGAAATAAAGAGAAGCTTTGGAGGCTCAATTGTGGAGTACCTTTCATGTGTGGATTGCCATTGTCTTGCTGCATTCGAGGCGAAACTATTATTTTTCCAATTTTTTGCACTTAATTATTGTCTTCCTGAATGGTTTCTGAAATCATAAGGATAGATCATTGTAAGTAAGCTTACTTACTTCCTATTTGCTGCATATGTTTGAATGAGTTAATACCTGTGTGTTAAATAAGGTCATTTGCATACTGTATCATCCCTTTCTCATATGTATCTTCAGATCTGATAGTTATGTCTGTAGGAGTTGTGTTGTAGCTTACAGGTTTTCCGTGGCTGGAAGATCTATGGTTCGGGTTTGATTCCATTGATTTCCAGCAGAGATTGCTAAGATCGTGCCCCTCGGTGCTTCTCTACCAACTTTCCTCAAACTGGTTACTTTAAAGGTTTCTTATTACTCTGATCTATCTCATCAAGAAAAACACACATAGATATAATTAAAAAGATCCTTTCCAAATTCTAGATCTTAGTTTCATTTTGCACATAAAGTTCAATTTCAAGAGATCTAGCTAAAAGTACCTTATTTTCGCAAGCAATTTAGTGAAAATTCATAGCTTGCTGTTAAGGTAGTTTCATTTTCTGTACGATAAATTCAATATTCTGCAATATCAGTGCATTTTAATTGGCTACACAAACAGCAAGCCAAGATCCCAAGGAAAGCTTGCTTTCCTTGGTTCCTTTTTCGTCGGTTTAGCCAGTTTAATTTCATTATTTTTTTGAGATAAAGTAGGCTGATCCAAAAGTACTCTTAAAGTGCTTTTGGGAATTTGTTATTCTAACATGCTCACTGTCCTTTAGCAGTTCTGACAGAGAATAAAGGAAGCTGATGTCCAAAGTGTCTTTTGGAGCGCTCAAGTCCCCCCAGGGGTCTCTCTTTTGTCACAAAATTCTTAAAATTTTTGTATAACTGTAAGATCTTGGTTTCATCCTGTATAAGGACCGACAAAGTTCTGATTTATCATTCCTTTGATATTGTAACTTCTGTAGTAAAATAATTCTTTGAATAGGCTCTTTCGAGCCCATTCCCCATCCCCCCTGGGGGGATTTGCGTCGGTGCCCTTTTCGTCGCTTTCTGTTTATTTATTTTTTGCTAGCATTGATCTAAGTTGTAGGATAATATAATTGATTTATTTATTAATTCCATATTCTATATTATACAATTTCAAAGTAATCATAATACTTACCCCACGATTTCCCGATTGACCCGAAAGGGGAAAGAGATTCATGGTAGGATTAATTAAGAAACCAGAATTGTGTAGTTGTTTTATTTTTCATCATTTTTTTATCAAAAACTTTAAAATTAACCCCTCCTTGATTCCTCGATTGAGATCCACTTGGATCGAAAGAGGTTCTTGGAGGCTTTTCTTTTAAACAAGAACACACAGCTTAAAACTTATTAAAATTTACAAGACTCCAGTGTGTATGCTCTGCACTTGGTTGCGGTTCGTCTGATCAGTCAAGCTGTATCAAAAGCACTTGGGTGACTAGCATAATTAGGACTCACCTTCCCCAACTGACAAACCATCAGGTGAAAATCCAACACCTCGATCAAACCTTTAGGGTGGCAAAATACCCAAAGGAAGTGGGAACTTCTGAAAAGTGACCTCAGGGCGCTGATCTCTGTCACACCCTAGCGGGTGCGTTACGAACAATAGCCCCAGAGACTCCATTTCAGCCCACATATTCCTTGCGGGTAGCCGTGAAGGTTTTGTTTTGGACATACTCCAAGTACTCTCGGGTATATCTCGAGTCCCCCCTTAGCCTAAATTAATCAACTCATACTTCAATTTTAACTTAAAACATACCAAGATGCAATCGCAAAACATTCACTCCAAGCACATGCAAGCACATTGATCTTTTTGATTTGACTCCATTCTAAGGCACTGGTCATTTTTTGCTTTATATATATATATGGTGTATCAGCTTTGTGCTTTCGTGTGTTTATCTTCGTATCTTGTCATCTTTAATTGTCTGTAGTTAAAATATTCAAACTCCTAAATAACTAATTCAGTTTAGCATCAACACACTAAGAAACCATCCTTAGTAACTTAATAGGGTCTACCCCCCTTGGCTTCGTTAGGAGTTGAGCCTAAACGGAGGAGTCAAGAACAAGGTGACAGCCTTGACTCGAGACTTGCCCCCAAGGACACACTGAGTGGCTTGAAGATTTCTGCCATGTGACCTAGGTGTGTGAAAGGCGGCAACACTTAATAATTTCATTCCGCATCTTGCAACCCGCAGTGTGGATTGTGGATTGCGGAAATCATAAAATCTAATGTTTTTTCAGTTATTTTCACCTCTGCAATTGGATTTCCCGCCTTGATCTCAGCTGTCTATTTTTTCGAGATCCACGGTTCATGTCTATTTTGTTTTTTGATTTTGTATTATTTAATTCATTCAAATTTATGAATTATTTTCCATTTCACCTATGATTTGTACTACATTTGATATTTTACTGCGGATTTTTCTCATTCTATATCTCCAATCCTCTCATTTCCAATATTTCTACCAGTAATTTTCTTACCCTTCATGGTCAGTTTTTCTGTTATTTTTAACTATGGTAAGTTGTAATCATTGTCCCCGAATTTATATCAAAAGTTACCTCAAAGTCCGCCACCATGTCCAAAAATATTAGACTTCCTTGCAAGAAAAGAAGAACAAGGACAGACCAAAAGATCTTCCAATCCTAGATAAGCTTAAGCTCAAGAAAATCCAGGTGATAATTGAAAGGGAAAGCATTTGTGATCTAGTGGAATCCATCATCAAAGATGGACAAGCAGCTTGTAGAAGGAGGTGGTTTTCCTCAGAAACATTGCTTGATTATATGGATCTACCAATCCTAGATCCTTTCGATAAGACCATGCCTCTAAAGTTGAAGTTGGATCAGATTGAGAGATATTCTGCCAAAACGAAGGAGAATTTTTTTGAGATGACTTAGCTTACTATGGAGGAAATCAAGCGTTGGGTTGAGACACCTCTCGCTTCATTAATAAGGATTGATCTCTTCCTCAAAGAATGGATGAAGATCAAGAAGAAGGAGATCACATCCTTAATATGTAAAGCTGAAGTACATTTAGAGAATGCTCAGTTTAAAGACATCCAAGATTTAATGGATTATTTTTCCAAGTCGAGTTCAACCCTTGGAAAACCATGAAACTGAAATATCTTGTAATCCCACATCTTGGGAAATTTCCTTTTTGTAAGTTTTGTAATATTATTTAAAGGGACGGTATTTCCCAAGTAAAGGGGGGCCGAGCAAGATTAAGCCTAGGAGAGCTATGCAGGAGAAAAAAATACCAAGCACATACCAGGAAAGCTTCGTAATTTTGTACTTTGTAATTTTTTGCAAGTTGAATAAAGTTACACTATTATCTATGTTATGTTATGTTGTTATTCATTAAATGTTTTTCATGAATTTTAGTATTTCTTCTATCTATCTGGCATACTGATTATTGGTTTCTTATCTACTAGATGTGTTAGCTTATGTATTGATTTTTCCTTTCAATTTTAACACATCATTAGAGGAAATTTCAACTCAAAATGGGCCTCCTAAAATGAAGTAATAAAATAATAGTTAAAATAATAAAATAATATTTATTAATTTTGGAGGAAGAAAGAAAAAAACTACTTTTTTGTTTGTATTTTTGACATATCTCCCTGTGTTTTTACTCAAATTTTGATCGAGAGAGCTCGTTGGATGTGGAATTAAATTCCGCATCCAACGAGTACCCACTTGGCATACTTTGACGCACCCCACTACCCCAAAAACAAGAAATACCTGAAAAAATGGAATGATGACATCATCATTCCATTTTTTCAAGTATTTCTTGTTTTTGGGGTAGTGGGGTCCGTCAAAAGTATGCCGAGTGGGTACTCCTTGGATACGGAATTTAATTCCGCATCCAACGAGCTCTCCCAATCGAACTTTGAGTAAAAACACAGGGAGATATGTCAAAAATACAAACAAAAAAAGTAGTTTTTTTTATGATACCCATCCCCAAATTTATATTAAAAAAGTGTTTAAGACCTATACAGTATTTCAAATTTAAAGCAATTTCATTGGCTAACACATGATGACATGGAATTTGAATAAAAGTTAAAAGGCCCATTTTGAGTTGAAATTAAAAAAAAGTGCAACTTTTTATGCCTTTGTTTGACCAAGTTTGGCTGATGTCCAAAATATCTCGGAATCCCCAAAAACATTAACATGCATAATTATTTCTTAAATGGGTACATAAATCCACTTTCAAATTTCAACTTCAAAAAAGTCAGAAAAAGTGCATCTCTTTTACCTTAGTTTAACCAACCTTGACTAAGGCCCAAAATATATTAAAATCTTGCAAAAAATATTCCTACACACTTGTCTCTTAAATGGATATCGAAATATAATTTTAAATTTGAATTCTAAGAAATTTGGAAAAAGTGTAGTTGTCCAGTCCTTAGTTTGACCAAGCTTGAAGGAGGTCCAAAATAGCTCAGAATCACCCAAAAATGTCTGTGCCTACTTATCTCTCAAATGGGTACCTAAATCCATTTTCAAATATCAATTTTGAGAAATTTGACAAAAGTCCATTTATAAGACCTTGGTTTGGCCAACCTTGACTTTTAGGCAAAAATAACTCGAAATCATGCGAAAATGCACATGCACATTTTTTCTAGGGGAATCGACAACTTGATACTAGTCTGGTACTCACGTGACATAGTGTCCAAGGATCCATTCCCGCTACCACAATACCTCTAGGTGCCCCAAAATTTCCTGCAAGGATGGGACATGGGTAATCCCAAGTGTGATTTGAACTCGTGAGCTCATTTTTACAACATGTCACTTCATATGAAGTATATCTCCAAGGAGCCACACCCATGCAAGCCATGCACGTTTATCTTTTCATTGTGTTCCTAAATTTAATTTCAAATATCAATCACAAGAAAGTGTTAAGTGCAACTTTTTAAGCCTTGGTTATACCAAGATTGACGATGGGCCAAAATAATGCATAATCCTGCACAAATATACATGCACACTTATCTCTCAAATGGGTATCTAAATGTATTTACAAATTTCAATTTTGAGAAACTAGGAAATGGTGCAACTTTATTCTCCTTGGTTTGACTATGCTTGATCTATGACCAACATGCAACTATTTTTCCTTGATTTGACCAACATTAACTACAATATAAAATAGCTCTAAATATTGCAAGAATAGGTATGCATGCTTATCACTCTATTTGGTATCTATATCTACTCTTAAATTTAAATTATGACAAATTGGGAAAGGTGAAACTTTTTAGGCGTTTGTTTGACCAAGTTTTCCTAAGGTCCAAAATACTCAAAAATCCCCCAAACACCTACTTGCAGTCTTATCTATCAAATGGTACCTAAATCCACTTTCAAATTTCAATTCCGAGAAAGTCGACAAAAGTGCATCTTTTAAACCTTGGTTTGACCAACCTTGAATAAGGGCCAAAATAGCTGCAAATATCATAAAAATACGTGTCCATGCTTATCTCTCAAATGGGTATCTAAATCTAATTTAAAATTTGAATTTTGATAATTGGAAGTAATGCAACGTTTTAGACCTTGGTTTGACCAAGTTTGACCAAGGTCCAAAATAGGTTGCAATCCCCCAAAAATATACAAGTAGGCTTATCTCTCAAATGGATACCTAAACACAATTTCAAATTTCAATTTCGAGAATGTCAACAAAAGTGCATGTCTTAGACATTGGTTTGATTTACCTTAACTAAGGGCCAAAATAACTCGAAATATCGCAAAAATATGTGTGCGCGCATATTTCTCAAATTAGCTATCTAAATCCACTTTTACATTTGATTTCTAAGAAATTGGAAAAAAGTGCAACCTTTTAGGCCTTCGTTTGACCAAGTTTGACTAAGGTCCAAAATAGCTTAGAATCCCCTAGAGATTTGTATGCATGGTTATCTCTCAAATGGGTACCTACATTCACTTCAAATTTCAATTACGAGAAAGTAGGAAAAATAACATATTTTAGTCCTTTGCTTGACTAACCTTGAATAACAGCCAAAATAGCTCAAAATATCACAAAAAATGTGTGCATGCTTGTCTCTAAATGGGTATATAAATCTACTTTAAAATTTCAATTATGAGAAAGTTGGCAACATGCGACTTTTTAGGGATTGGTTTGACCAAGTTTGACTAAGGTCCAAATTAGCTCGGAATCCCCAAGAGGTATGTATGCATGGTCATCTCTCAAATGGGCACCTAAATTCACTTTCAAATTTCAATTATGAGAAATTTAAAAATAAAATGCATCTCTTAGAACTTTGCTTGGCCAACCTTGAATAACGACCAACATAGCTCGAAACCTCACAAGAAAGGCGTGCATGCTTGTCTCTCAAATGGGTATATAAATCTACTTTCAAATTTCAATTCTCAAAGATTGGGAAACATGCAAATTTTTAGGGATTGGTTTTACCAACCTTGAGTAAGGGCCAAAATAGCTAAAAATATCACAAAAATAAACATCCACACGTATCTCACAAATTCATGTCTAAATCTACATTTAAATTTGAATTCTAAGAAATTGCGAAAAGTGCAACCTTTTAGGCCTTGGTTTGACAAAGTTTGATTGAGGTGCAAAATATCTTGTAATCCAACACAAATGTATGTGCACGCCTATCTCTAAAATGGGTACCAAAATTATCTTTAAATTTCAATTCCGAGAAAGTGGGCAACATGTAGCTTTTTTGGCCTTGGTTTGGCCAACATTGAATACAAACCAAAATAGCTCAAAATCTAGCAAAAATATGTGTGTGTAATCTCTATGTATGGTATAGGAATCTAATTTTAAATTTTAATTCTCACAAATTGGAAAAAGTGAAACTTATATCTCAAATGGGTACCTTAATCTACTTTGAAATTTGAATTTTGAACCTTGGTTTGACTAACCTTTAATGGGGATCAAAATAGCTCCAAATATGACAAAAAAGGGTTTCCATTCTTACCTCTCGAATGGGTATCTAAATCTACTTTAAAATTTGAATTTTAAGAAATCGGAAAAAATGCAATGTTTTAGGCCTTCGTTTCACCAAGTTTGACTGACAATCCCCCAAAAATATACATGTGGAATTATCTCTCAAAAGGGTGCCTAAATCCACTTTCAAGTTTTAATCTCGATAAAGTTAAGAAAATTTCATCACGTAGAACTTGGTTTGACCAACGTTAACTAACGGATAAAATTACTCGAAATCTCCAAAAAATATTTTTCCATTCTTATCTCTCGAATCGGTGTTTAAATCTACTTTTAGATTAGAATTCTAAAAAATTGAAAAAAGTTCAACCTTTTAGGCCTTGGTTTGACCAAGTTTTACTAAGGTCCAAAATAGCTCAGAAACACCTAAAACATCTACATGCATTCTTATCTCTCAAATGGGTAGCTAAATTCACTTTCAAATTTTAATTTTGAGAAAGTAAAAAAAAGTGCATCTCTTAGACCTTTGTTTTACCAACCTTGACTAATGACCAAAATAACATGAAATTTCAAAAAAATAGGTGTGCATGCATATCTCTCAAATGGGTATCTAAATCTAATTTCAAATTTGAATTATAAAAAACTGGAAAAAATGCAACTTTATAGTCCTTTGTTTGACCAAGTTTGACTAAGGTCCAAAATAGCTCGGAATTTCCAAAAAATCAATGTGCACACTTATGTCTCAAATGGGTACATAATTCCACTTTCAAATTTCAACTTTAAAAAAGTCAAAAAAATTGAATCTCTTTTAACTTTGTTTGACCAACCTTGAATGAGGTCTAAAATATATTAAAATCTCACAAAAAATATTCCTACACACCTGTCTCTTAAATGGGTATCTAAATCTAATTTTAAATTTGAATTCTAACAATTTTGAAAAAGTGCAACTTTGTAGTCCTTAATTTGACTAAGCTTAAAGGAGGTCCAAAATAGCTCAAAATCCCCCAAAAATGTGTGTGCGTGCTTATCTCTCAAATGTGTAACTAAATCCATTTTCAAATATCAATTTTGAGAAAGTCGACAAAAATCCATTTATTAGACCTTGGTTTGGCTAGCCTTGACTTTTTAGGTAGAAATCGCTCGAAATCATGTGAAAATGTGCATGGACGATTATATTTTAAATGTGTTCCTAAATTTAATTTCAAATATCAATCACAAGAAAGTGCTAACTGGAACTTTTTAAGTCTTGGTTAGACCAATATTGATGATGGGACAAAATAACTTAGAATCCTACAAAAATCTACATGCACACTTATCTCTCAAATGGGTATCTAAACTCTTCTAAAAAAATCAATTTTGAGAAACTCGGAAAATGTGCAAGTTTATTGGCCTTCATTTGACCAAGATTGATCTATGCCCAACATGCACATTGTTTTGCCTTGATTTAACCAACATTGAATACAAACTAAAATAGCTCGAAATCTTGCAAGAATAGGTGTGCATGCTTATCACTCTATTGGGTATCTATATCTACGCAGAAATTTTAATTTTGACAAATTGGGAAAAGTGAAACTTTTTAGGACTAAGTTTGAAGAAGTTTGACTAAGGCCCAAAATAGCTCGAAAATCCCCCATAAATCTACTTGTACTCTTGTCTATCAAATGGGTACCTGAATCCACTTTCAATTTTCAATTCCGATAATGTCGACAAAAGTGCATATTTTCAACCTTGGATTGGCCAACGTTGAAAAAGGGCCAAAATAGCTCCAAATCTCATAAAAATAGGGGTCCATGCTTATCTCTCAAATGGGTGTCTAAATCTACATTAAAATTTGAATTTTGAGATTTTGGAAAAAATGCAACGCTTTGGGCCTTAGGTTGACCAAGTTTAACCGAGGTCCAAAATAGCTCACAATCCTCAAAAAATCTTCATGTAGGCTTATGTCTCAAATGGTTACCTAAATACAATTTCAAATTTCAATTCCGAGAAATTCAAAATAAGTGCAATTCTTGGACCTTTGTTTGACCAACCTTAACTAAGGGCCAAAATAACTTGAAATCTCACAAAAATATGTGTGCACACTTATATCTCAAATGGGTGTATAAATATACTTTTACATTTGATTTCTAAGAAATTGGAAAAAAGTGCAACCTTTTAGGCCTTGGTTTTACCAAGTTTGTGTTGGAGTCATTTTCCAACTTCACATCATTATCTGGGCTTAACAGTCTAATTTACCACTTATTCTAACTATTTTGACTCAGACATGTGCTTACGTCATCGACATCTCATCAATTTCAGTTATGTGTGCCTCCTCCTTTATTCGGGGAACCTAACTGGTATGATTTGCATGATTAAAGCGCCCTACTCAGCCAATTGGGATCTTCACCCAAGTTTCAATTGAATGTAGTCATAAGGATGCCTCTCAGACATATTTGACCTAATTTCACCTAATTTCAGTTAACTAGAGACAAGAAAACACCCACACCTAATTTATGGCTCTCAGTTGAGTTAACCGAAGATTGAAAGGTGCCCTCACCTAATTTTTCCCATGCAATTGAGTTCTAACTTAGTTAGATTTAGTTGAAACTACCTTCGAGACTATTAGAGTCAACTATGTTTGTAGTTAAGAGGTTAACTAATGTGTTGAGTGATGTTAACTAACAAGTAAGGCGTTCTCATGCATTCAATTCGAATGACCTCTATATTATTTGAATTTATTAGTTGTCCATGCCATTGTTCAACATTGTAATCTAGCTTCTGAATTAATGATAATGTTTAATTGATGCAAACCTTATGCATGAGTATTCTGGCACTCATTGATGTAAGATATGCATGCATCTGTTGTAAAAATTATCTTGTTTTGTAGATCTATTATACATGAATTTTATATGGTATCAGAGCCATAGCAGGAAAAGGAAACTCTTCTACATAGTTTTTCAATGATCTTTGATAAAGCTTGAGCATAATTGCTCAAAATTATTCCAACACTACACCAGAAGCAGAAATTTTTTCACATAAATCCTGAATAATCTTGCATCGAGTTAATCAATCTTGCTTGAAAACTATTCTAGGTGTGATGTAACTTGAAAATTTCAAGTTGTTCGACCTAATTTTTTTTGTTTGTGTGACTGTGGGTATCTCAAAAGTCTCCTATTGCATTTGCTATAACTGAAAGACTGACTCTTCTTCATACAATTTCCTAAATCCCTTCAAATATCATCAATGGAAGGGAGATACTGAGATCGTATTGCACCTCAAGGGACTCTACAGAGTTTCCATGGGCAAAAAACCAAATCCTAATGAAATTGTAGAAATTTCAAATACATGAATAATATTGATGAATCTTGTGGTTTCTTATGTCTATCCATTTCAAAAGATATTCTCTTACATCTCAATGGATTGAAGAGTCCTAAAGAAGTGTGGGAACAAATTTCCAAAACATTCTACAAGTAGGTTTGAATGAAGGTTTATCTATTAGAGAATCAGTTTATTTCCCTCAATCCTAGAAATTTCAAGTCCAATAATGAGTTTTTCACCAAGTTCAAGTATTTGGTGCTTCAATTGAAGCAATGCAGCAAATAGAAGAAATATGATCGGCTGATTCTTTCAATCCTTTAAAATCTAGGAGAATATTATTCAATGTTTGTCTCTACCTTCCATATGGGGAAAATCACCATCCCGAATTGGAATATGCCAACCTTGAATGCATTCAATGAGTCCTTAAACAATGAACATGGCAAGGTTGATTAGATGGGATCCATGAGATCCTCCAAGGATCAAGCTCTGTTTGCTAGAGGACCCAAGGCTACTAATGATAAAGGAAATCCAAAGAATAAGGAGAAGACCAAGTTTGACCATCTTAAGCAGAAGAAGAAGACCAAGTAGTCAAATGAACCATCAGGCTCAAAGAAAGACAAGCAAAGAGGAAAGGAGAAGAAAAAGTGTTCTTACTCTGGAAGGGGATTTAATCCTAAAATATCATGCATGAAGAATACTATTGATTAGATGGCCCTTCTCTTGGAGAATAACAATATCACTCTTCTAGACGGTGCAAAGAAGAAGGACAATGGAGATCAGAGTGATCAACTAGAGAGAGGTCATGGACTCATGGAAAGTGTTTCAAATTCAAAATCTCTTCTTGTAGATTTAGGAGATTTGAATCATATGGTTGCAAGAAAAGAATCTTTCGCATCATTGGAATTCGAAATTGGCATCTCCATCCACGTGGGAGATGATTTGCAAATTTCATCAAAAGGAAAAGGTACAATTCACTTAGAACATGGCAGTTTTCAAAATGTTCTATATGTCCCTTCTCTAGCTTCGAACCTTCTTTTTGTGTATCAAATGACATATACCGATTTTCCCAAGAAGGTTGTATTCATCAATAATGATGTTGAAATTTATTAAATTGCCATTGGAAAGCTCATTGTAGTAGGCAAGGAAAATCATGTTGCAAAAACATATCAATTTTCTAATTTTTTTCCATATTCAAAGCCAAGTTCTCTTCTGAATCATGGAAATGAGGTTATAAAGCTATGGAATGAGAGGTTTTGACACCTTAATTATATTTTTTTTCATATTCTACAAAATAATTCCATAGTTGAAGGCCTTCCTAACATTAAATCCTCAAAAGGGATTTGCAAAGGTAGCATAGTTGGAAAGCATCCTGAGCATAAGTTAAATCGAGGAAAAGCTAGGAGAGATTCTTGCATTTTGGGGATGATTCACAGTGATATCAGTGATTTATTACTAGATACCTCCATATATTTCTTGAGCTATGTTCTCACATTCATTGATGACTTTTCCAGGTTCACATGGGTCTACTTTCTCAAGAACAAATATGAAGTATTTGAACAATTCAAAAATTTCAAGGCTTTTGTTGAGATTTCCACTGGGAGAAATATAAAATATTTCAGATATGATAATTGTGGAGAATATATAAATAAATTTATGTTGCAACTTTGTGTGGAAAATGGAATCCAGTTGCAGCGCACAGTCCCCTACACACCTCAACAGAATGGTGTAGCAGAGAGGAAAAGCATAGCACTAAAAGAGATATCAACTTGTATGCTTGAGCTAAAAGGTTTGGATGAAAATATTTGGGATGAGGCAATGAATTTTATGCATACATTCAGAAAAAATTTACACACTCATCCATCAAAGGCAAAACTCCTTTTGAGCCCTACACTGGTCACAATCCTAATGTGTCTCATCTCAGGTCCACTGCATGGGCTAGAATTCTGCTTGATACGAGAAAATATTTGGAACCACAAAGTATTGAGTTCATAATAATTGGATATGATAAATAATATATATCAAATCATGGATATCAAATCCAAAAGGTAATTCCTCAAGAGAAGTGTTTGATTTGAAGAACCACCTCAAGATCTACAACTAGTGGAGGAAGAAACTGCCAAATTGCTTCCTCTTTATGAAGAAGATTCGGGAGATGATACTGAAAGTTTATGTTCTGATATTTATGATATTATGTATGATATTAATGAACATGGATAATAATATTCAATTTCAGATCCAAATTATCTCTCTTATTTCCAAAGTGGTCAGAAAATACTCCCACATCTACCGGTTCAAACATTGGAAATCTTGTTGATCTAAGAAGAACCTAAGCAAACTTTCAAAGATCAGGTATTTATATTTCATGTGATGATCCATTTTTATCCAAAAATTTTTTTTATGATGATTGTTTCAGATCCAAAATCATACTACCATTACCAGCATGATCCAAGATGGCAAGCTAACATGGATGAGGAGTACATCTCTCTTCAGAAAAATGCAACATGGGAGCTAGTTCCTCTCCCACCTGGGAGGAGACTAGTTTAATGAAAATGGGTCTACTAAACCAAGGTTGCTGCTGATGGTTCAATATGAAAATACAAATAAAGGTTGTTTGAAAAAGGTTTCTCACAAGTCCAAGGTGTGGACTACACAAAAACGTTTGCATCGATTACAAAAATGGACTCAATTCGGCTACTCTTGGAAACATCCGCATCCAAACACTGGGAGGTGCACCATATGGATGTGAAGAGTGTGTTTATTCATATGTATATGAAGAAAGAGATATATATGAGGCATCCTGAAGGTTACATTTCATATCTAACACTTGTTTCCAAATTAAGGAAATCTTTGTATAGTTTAAAACAAGCTTCGAGAGCATGGTATGCAAAGATGGATTCTTTTCTTTTGTCACAAGACTTTGTGAGATGAAAATATGATCCAAATGTGTATATATAGAAAAATGAAGGTAATATTTTGATAATAGTATAGTATGTTGATGACCTATTGATTACAGGAAGTAGTCTTTCTTCAATCGAGACAATAAAAATTGTTTTACACCAAGCATTTGATATGAGTTATTTAGGCCTGCTAAAGCAATTTATTGTTCTCGAAATAACTTAGAATTTTGATGAGATAATGGTATCCCAATAAAATATTCTTTGGACTTTCTAAATGATTTCAATTTGGAATAATGTAAAGCCGCACCATTCTAATTCCTCTCAGGAATTAGTCTTGAGGATGGTGATTCTACACTGTTGGCGGATGCTACACTCTACCGGCAATTGATTGGGATCCTTTTGTACTTGAAAAATTCTAGGCTTAACATTTCTTATTCCACAAATGTTGTGTCAAGGTACATGCAACAGCCCCATGAGATTCAGTGGAAAGATTCCAAAAGGATCCTACAAACCTACAGGGTACGATAAATTTTGGCATTCACTATGCTACAGATTTTGATCTTGACTTGGTTGGATTCACTGATTCAAAATGGATAGGTGATAGAATTGATCAGAAATCCACTTCTGGTTATGTTTTCATGTTTGGTAGTGGGCCTATTTTCTGGTCAAGTAAAAAGCATGCAATCATTTTCTTATATTCAACAGAGACAGAGTATCGAGGAGGACTCAATGCTTGCATTCAGGTAGTTTGATTGCAGGGTATTCTAGCTAAGTTTGATATTGGTAGCACCATTTATACTGTCATTTTTTATGACAATAAGAATGCTATCAATATCTCAACATATACTATTTAGATACAAAGGAATATGCACGTTGATATCCACATGCACTACATGTGAGAGCTCATGCATGATAGGACCATTGTACTGCAATATTTCCCTACAAAAGAGCAAATTTCAGACATATTCACCAAGAGATTCACTGATAAGAAGTTATATTAACTTTGTTTTCATGTACCCATACCTCGAGTATGATGCAGAATTAAAAATTTCTTAAATAAACTTTGTTCTTCTTTGAAACACAGGACATGGTCATGAACACACTCTTCAATAGCATAGCTCTGACACCACAATGTAGCATCCACACTACACTACCACTGCTATGATATATCGCGGTGTCCATGAACCTAGTTCCCATACACCTGGATGATAAGCAGAATGATTTAAAACTTCTTTTTCAACACTCTCATGGGTCATGTTCATCCTTTTACATTCATTC
This sequence comes from Pseudotsuga menziesii, assembly GCA_001517045.1. Classification (NCBI taxonomy): domain Eukaryota; kingdom Viridiplantae; phylum Streptophyta; class Pinopsida; order Pinales; family Pinaceae; genus Pseudotsuga; species Pseudotsuga menziesii. The sequence continues at coordinate 66,498 of LPNX011048925.1, forward strand.
TCAAGCTTAGAAACCATTGTAACAGTCGTTCCTCCATCAACAGATCCACCCTAAAACTTGAAAAGTCATTTCTGCCTTCCACCTTCTGGTGCGGACTCCGGAAATTGAAACTTTTCATTCGTCGGAATCATTTTCCGCCTTTGCACCTTCCACCCTTCGGTGCATAATTTAGAAATTAGAAACTCAACAAATCGACGGAGTCACTTAACCCTTTTTCCACCTTTTTCCTTTCGCCTTTCACTATGAAAATCGAAAGTCAGAAAACTAAATTTTTCCTGAGAACTTTCGGCTCTTTTCTACTTCTGCCTTCTGCTATGGAACTCGAAACTCAGAAAAAACAACATTCTTCCTTAGATATTTTGGCTCTTTTCAGCTTATGCCTTCTGCCTTCCACTACAAAACTCAGAACTTGGAAAACCAACATTATACCTTAGAGTTTTCATCTCTTTTCCACTTCCTCCCTTCGCCTTCGCTGCGAAACTCGAAACTCAGAAAACCAAAAAATTCCTTGTCCTTTTCCTATTTTGCACCTTTCGCTTTCTGATGCGGATTCTGGGGTGCAAAAACGCTCAAGTCAGATGCATTCTGACTCTGTAACCAGGCTTCTATCCTCCATGACCATAAACAAAATGCATTGAAAACATACAAGGCATATACAGATCCAAATGCAGGAACATTTAAGCAACAATAAACTCTACTGAAGCATTGACAAGAATTCATCATATTCAATTCATTCATAAGAAAATACATTTCATAAATAATAATAACATAGATACTTATCTAGAAGATGAAGTTTTCCCGCAACTAGCCATGTCGCTGCAACGTTCCACCCAACCATAGGCCAGTTGTGTTTATTAATCTCTCAACACAAATTCCACCCCTGAGTTGGGAATGAATTCCAGAAGGAACTAGGGAACAACAAACTCACACACATCAAACACAGTCAAACCAACCTACAGTTGGGTTTCTCAGATTGTCCATCCAAGCCAATACACAATTGGGTTTATCAGGTTGTAGGAAAACAAGCCGATACACTATTGGGTTTCTCAGGATACACAGCCAATCCAACTAACTGTTTAGTTTCTCAGAATGCACACAGTCAATCCAACACATTAAGGACCAGCTAAGCCAACCAACAGATGGGTTTCTCAGGCCACCATCTTACTATTGCGTTTCTCAGGCTCACTCAGCCAAGCCAACATACAATTGGATTTATCGGGCTGTATAACCAAGGATTAGACATTGCCAAAATGCATAGCAACACACAGCCAAGCCAACTACAGTTGAGTTTCTCAGGATTTTAAGGCAGTGCAAAGGAAGAATGGCTAAGCTAGTGGCTCATTCAAGAGCTAGGGACACCTACACAAGATCTATATAGCTTGGCATACACAATACCTACACACCCAATACCTCTCGGGTGATGCATTTTCGTCTAGTGCTCTTTAGGGTGTGCATAGAAGATCCACTAACCACTCTTATATTTTTTGGTGAGGTTCCTCTCTGCACTAGGTTTATCAAGCCCATTCAGCGTCTCTTCCACTCATAAGTATCACATACAATTCAGACCCAAACCAAGGAACACATAACAACAAAACATAAGGGGACACAACAACACAAGGCTCCACTCTATAACACAGAGAAACGGGGTCTCATACCAATTTGTAGTTTAGAGTAACACTGTAACACAACCACCATGGTTCGATAAAGAAAAATACTTGCAAAAACACATATCAACACTCTTCTAGATCTCGCTTTGTGACTCCAGATAGTGAAAAACAATGAACAACCCCCCGGTAGAATGGAATGGAATGAATTATTTGAATGACCAAAACGTTCAAGTGAAAATAGGGATGATAGACTAGGAACACATCCCCATGATTGCTTGCTTCATAATTAAGAACGTGGCTTCCCTAGACTGCAGGTTGCATGTTTTGCTCAGACTGCAAGCGGGCTCAGTCATAAAACCGATTGCCATGCCTTGCTCTTGTTAGTTTTTCAACATTTAAGCTAGCATTATGATAAGATCTTTTCACTGAGAGAATAACAAGCACAGCAATCACATAAGCACATCACAAGAGACAAGAGACACAAAGATTTTAGGAGGGGAAACCATAAATGGAGAAAACCCCTCAACTTCCTCTAAGATATTATCACCACAAGATGTGAACCCAAAACAGTAAGATGACCTCCCTTCACAACAGCAGCCTTCTGTCTTCTGTCAAGCCCAAGAATTTCCTTCTCCAAAAGTGCGCCACACTTGAGAGAGCAAGAGAGCTAAGTCATAAGTGATAAATAGAGATACTCTCACTCTCTATTTATATTCTTCCGTTGACTTGAAGTGTACTCAACCTAATAATTACTACTCGAGCCTACACCTTAATTAGTGTATAATAACTCAAGTGCCCCTAAACAGTGGGGACTTACCCAATGACTTGATATGACTTGTTTACATTATAATCCTCCCGATCGGAACATCGGGGCATGACCACATGACTCAAATACATAATACAAACATCCCGGAATAAACATCGGGTTACAATAATATAAAATACATAGAAGAATACATTCCGAAGTTACATATACATCAACACTCCCTCTTAACTAGGAAGGTATTCTTTCGCCACAATTTTTCAGCACTGGTCTTCTTCTCTGCATCAACTGGATCACCTGAGTCATCTTCATCTTCAATTCATCTTGATCTTCAAGTCATCTGGATCTGGATCATCTCTCGATCTGGATCATCATAAAATGGCATCACTGGATCTAGATCATCACTCGATCTGGATCAACATCACTGGACTGGATCTGGATCATCACTCGATCTGGATCATCTCTCTGGACTGGATCTGGATCATCACTCGATCTGGATCATCTCTCTGGACTAGATCTGGATCATCACTCGATCTGGATCATCTCTCTGGACAGGATCTGGATCATCACTCGATCTGGATCATCACTACTAGATCTAGATCATCACTCGATCTGGATCTCTCGGAGTCATCATAACTGGATCTGGATCATAGCTCGATCTGGATCTCCACTGGTCATCATCAAGTGTGTACTATCTCGTCATAGGAAGTTCTACAGAGCCATCCCTATTTCATGCTGGATGTAGGCCCACCACCTGCAGGTCTTCATCATCACTGGCCATACTGGAGAATCCTCAGGACTTATTATGTGCGTCACAAAACCTCGAAAGAGCATTCCAGGACTGATTACAGGCACACAGCCCAACCTATAGGATCTCCCAGGGCTCCGAATTACATGTGACCTCACCACAAAACCTCGCAAGAGCATCCCAGGACTGATTACGGGCACACAGCCCAACCTATAGGATCTCCCAGGGCTCTGAATTACATGTGGTCTCACCACAAAACCTCGCAAGAGCATCCCAGGACTGATTACGGGCACACATCCCAACCTATAGGATCTCCCAGGGCTCTGAATTACACGTGGTCATGGCAAAACCTCGTAAGAGCATCCCAGGACTGATTACGGGCACACAACCCAACCTATTGGATCTCCCAGGGACTGAATTACATGCCATCTGCACAACCTGACTGAGTGTTCCTGGTAACTGACCAGGTGCCTCCATTCCTAGAATGGAAGTTGCCCTTACATCTGTCCTACTCGACAGAATGGCCAGCACTTATATCTGACATGGAAGGAACTAAATCCTTTAGCCATGAACAAAATGGCTCTGCCCTTACATCTGACCTGATCGTCAGAATGGCACAATCCCATCCAATGATGGAAGACTCTCAACTCTAACGAGGAGAGATTTCTGCACTTACATCTGCCATGGAAGGAACTAAATCCTTTAGCCATGCATAGAATGGCTCTTCCCTTACATTTGACCTACTCGTCAGAATGGCACAATCCCATCCAATGATGGAAGACTCTCAACTCCAACGAGGAGAGATTTCTGCACTTACATCTGCCATGGAAGGAACTAAATCCTTTAGCCATGCACAGAATGGCACTGCCCTTACATCTGACCTGCTCATCAGAATATCACAATCCCATCCAAGGATGGAAGACTCTCAACCACAATGAAGAGAGATTTCTACACTTACATCTGACATGGAAGGAACTAAATCCTTTAGCCATGAACAGAATGGCACAGCCCTTACATCTGACCTGCTCATCATAATGGCTATGGATCTCAGTACTCATATCAGTCATGGAAGGAACCAATCCTCTCACCATGACAGAATATCTCAGCCTTTACATCTGACCATGGAAGGAACCAATCCTCTCACCATGTCAGAATGGCTCTGGATCTCATCACTGTCTCTGGGAGGAAGCCTCAATCTGGAGAACACCAAGTCTCTCTCTGAAGTACTCAAACTTCAGCCTAGCCAATGGCTTCATCAATACATCAGCTATCTGTTCCTCCGTCGCAACATACAGGAGCTTCACTGCTCCTCTCTGCACCATATCCCTAATATAGTGATATTTGATCTCGATATGCTTCGACCTGTCATGGAACACTGGATTCTCTGACAACTTCACACAACTCTTGTTGTCACAGTGTATACAAGCAGCATCTAACTGGAGATCAAATATCTCAGACAGTATCTTCCGTAGCCATACTGCCTCACAACTAGCTGAAAAAGCTGCGACATACTCTGCTTCAGTTGTACTCAGTGCCACACAGGATTGCTTCCTGCTAAACCAAGAGATCACACCTGATCCCATACTGAAGCAACATCCCGAAGTACTTTTCCTATCGATGGCACTGCCTGCCCAATCTGAATCAACATAACCCTCCAGATTAATCTTCTGATTCGCATCGTACTTGAGTCCATAATCAAGTGTACCCCTACATGATTTGCAACCATCAGGTGAACATGTCTCAATGTGTTCACAGCAAAGAAAATATTTGGTCTCAGGTACATCAAGGACCCAATCATCTGACGATACATCGTAGTATCAACCGTCTCTGAAGAAGCATCACTCAATAGCTTCAGGTTCGATTCCATAGGTGTAGCCAAAGCCTTGCAGTCCATCATCCTGAATCTCTTCAGGATCTCTACTGCATACTTCCCTTGTCCAAGGAAGATTCCATCTGTACTCTGCCACACCTCCATACCTAGAACAATAGTGCATCAACACATAACAGGAGTATCACTGGTCTTCTGCCTTCAACCTTGAAGCAAAGGTTGGAATCCACTTTACTCTCAGTAAAGCCTAGAGTCATCAATAATCTACCCATCCTATCGTATCATGTCGAACCTCAAGATATTCTGTAGTCACTCCCTCTGAAGCGGAGCATCATACTCCCTCTGTCTTCTGTGCTCTATGCACTGAAAACATTCTGTACCGGAGTGACAAGTAGCTTCCTATGCTACTAATATTCTATGTGACCATCTAGTGTATAGACTTCCTTGACATCATTCTTCTTGAACTGGTCTTCCCTTTCTGCATCAATGATGTCATTGCACTTGTCATATTATTCTTCATTTTGAAATGTCATCACTTGTTCTTTGGAACAAGTTTCATCCTTCTTTGCTTGCAGGTGATT
>LPNX011048925.1:74926-100364 GCA_001517045.1 Pseudotsuga menziesii
GCTCTTCCCAAGACATTAACTGCCTCACCCGTCTTCTAGAATAATTAAATGATTGAGTGCAGAGGACATAAAGGTAGCTAAGGGTTTATGGGTTCCCTCAGTGACATATGGTCTCACCCTATTGGCTGATGATTTTGACTAACTCGTCTCTCTATTCCTTGTGAAATCATGCCCCCATCTCTTTCATGTTGCAGTGCATAACTAGCTGTGGTATTTTATTAAATTGGATATTTACATGATAATCCAAAATATGTTGTGCTTGACTAGCACTATAACCATGGGAATCAACCTTGATCACCTATACACAAAACACCAAATCGATGGCAGGGCCTTGGCCTTGAGCTCCTATCCATGATTTAAATACAATATATACATCATGTACACTTTCAATACCATGGGGTCAAAACCAGGGTTTTACATTCCCCTCCCCCTTGGGGTCAAACCCGAGGTGTTACTGTTGGGCCCACTGTATGCTAGTTAATTGAAACTTAACATGCAGAGTGTTAAACATAAATTGTCAACCCGAGGAAGTCTTTTATTTCAAAGCTATTATGCAAGATCTATGTAAGCACAATTTCTACCTAACACTCTTATATATTGATATGAAATTGTTATACCAAAATCCTATCACCATCATGTGATAAGACATTTGACATACCTACTTGCCCTGAATCCTAGCTTCTGGAGTGGAAACTAAATGGTTTTTCATCAATCCGTCATACAAATTCCCAGTACCGCGCATTCCCATTTATCTAGGAGCGGTACCCCTTCTCGCACCACCTTTCATTGGTTGTCTACAAGCAGTGCCACCGCCCATTGCCCTTGGTCCATAGGTGGTTATTACCAGAACTGCTCTGTCATAGAAGGAGAAGCACGATACCTTGGGTAAAAAGGGAAAAAGAGAATTTTCTCAGGGCTTCTAGATGATAAGCCTCATGTACTGCCTTATCCCTATTGTTGTGGGTTGGTTGAGCTCGAGATCCCTCATCCTAGGATCTTAGAGGCCACCTCACCCACTAATTTCTCAACCATCTCTATCCATTAAAGCCCTATAAATATGAGCTCATAGCCATGGTTGAGGGGAGAACATTGAAGGTATTGTTATGCTGTTGGATTGATTCTTGGCCCAAGATCATTTGGAAAGAGCATAGAGAGCTAGAGTCGGAGATTTTGGGGATGAAGAGCTGGTTTCATGGAGATGCATGTCAACACTAAGGCTTGGTTGTAAACTTCTTAAGATTTCTAATGCAAGTTGATTTTTGTCCCACATATGATGTTGTTGTTGTGATTTTGCGTATATATGTTGTTAGATTCCTTAGTCACTAGCATATATTAGTAGATCATATTCTGGTTACTTTGATTCGTTTCATGTTGATCTTTTTTGCAAGTACATAAGTGAACTATCAAAGCCTTGTATTCCAGATATCTACAGCGTCTAGGGAGAGTCTTCAACCTCTATCCTCTATTTGTTCCGGATCTGAACCATTCAGACCGGTGGAACACCTTGCTGTCCGTAGGAGGTGAAATATTCCAGCCAACAAATCTAGCAACTCCCCTGATGAATAGAGTATTCAGTTGTTCTGATCTTCCTTAGTCTGCAACTCTTGTCCAAATCCAAGCTTCATTTTCATCAACTCTTTTCAGTCAGATCTACTTTCTGATTTGTATTATTTGGGTTTGAAATTTCCAGATCTGTTCAAATCTGAGTCATTTCGGTCTTTTATGCTCTGTTTACATATTCAATTCATCAGTATTTGCCTTGATCTAGTCTTTTTCTGACTTGATCTGTCGTTCTCCTTGTGTTTTGGATTTTTACAGGGAACTGCGGTTATGCAGTTGGCAAGAAGCAGTGCCACCACCTGAGTCTAGTTAGCAATACGGAGTGCCACCACCTGAATCTAGTGAGCAAGAAGTGGTTATACTTCAAAACCGCCTGTCAGCAGCATCATCTACGCGGTGCCAGGTAGGCCCTATTCCCGACTTTGTATTTTCATTTTTTGTGTGTTTGTGGCTTACTTTTTGGTGAAAATCAAGTGTGGAGGGGCCATGAATTGCATATTCTATAGTTGCTTTGAGTGTTATATTCTATTTGCATTCAAAGAGAGTTTATGTTTCTTGCATTGGAGTTTACATTCTTTTGTTTGCTTGAAACCTCTTACTCCTCTCTGTAGATATCATTCATTGGAATTGAAAATATACATTTCATTTTCATGTGTAGGCTTTGGTTTGTTTTGGACTCGGAATGCGTGAGTGATCCATGTTGTTTTCATTCTTTCTTTTCTTGGGCGATTCTTATTTCCTTTTGCATGCTAATTTTTTCAGTGCTTGATAGGAAAGATTAGTTCTTCGTTTCCTTGTCTGTTTCAAAGAGAAGTTTTAGTTTTCTCTCTCTTTTGCTTTATTTGCAAGTTTGTTAGATGATTTTCTTCTTGTTTTGTGCATGATTGTTTGAAATTCTAGATCTTACTTTCATTAAGAAGAAATATATGTTTTCAGCTTTGCGTGCATTAGAGTTAGATTTGTTTGGAAATGTTAGTGAAATCATCTTTCCATTAAGTTTTTATGTGTCTTTTTCAAGCATGAAAAGATAGGAAACATTTTGATTTATGTTATATGTTCTCTAGATATCTTTCTTATTTGCTTTGAATATTGTTTGGGGTGCATTGATATTTCCCTTTTCATTTGAAAAGATAGAATTGCATTTGCATTTGGGTGTGCATTTTTGGGATTAAAATTAAATCTCTCTCCCTCTCTTAGGTAGAATTTCATTGAAGAGGAAAACTTGCATTATCATATAGAACAGTGTGCATCTTTTTTAATTTCAAGTTTTCACTCTGTGGTTCCACCTAAACGCACAAGATAAAATTAACGGTAGTACTAGGTTAAAACTTTTATAAATTTGAGTGATAAGTTAGAGACATGTTCGGGAATCGCTAAGCGTAGGCGTTGTCGTTATTTGTCTGCATTACATCCCGGGACTCGCATGGTTCTTCCACATAATGTCGGTATATCAAACGGCCTTTCACGTACCCTTGATGTATATAGAAAGGTACTTCATGTACTCAATTGTATATCGGAAGGCCCCTTGTGTATGGTTGTGCATTAGACAACACTACTACCGATTTGAGCTCCCTCGCACCTTGCATATATCGAGAGACCCTTTTAGGAATCCTCAAACCATCTGAGTTATACTTTTGGCCTGTCCTGTGAGGTTCTTGACTCTTATCCACTCCTTTCACATGTTTTCTTGTTGCTTTTAGTTTGAGTAGTACTTACTTGTGCGTGGTAGTTAGGGGGTTATTAGAGAGCTTATAGATGGCATCCTCATCTGGGACTACCACTCAAGAGGTCCATTTCCAAGGTGTACCTTTTGTATTCCCTCCAAGTGAAGGTATTGGTCTTCCCTTTATTGCCACTCTAAATCTTCCTGGATTAACTATAGGATTACTAGTCTAGCTGTTTAATCCGGTAGTTCCTGTTACACCTGATGTCTCAAATGTCACCTCTCCTCTGGGAGAGGATCGACCTCAACCTAATGCTGATCCTTCTTCATTGGTAGTGGCTTCATCTCTTTCTTCTTCTTCGCTTGACCAAAGATCTATGGTTAGTATTCATGTGGATCAGAAGAAGAAGGAAGGGAAGATTAAGAAGAATAAGGATAAGAAAGAGAAAAAGCAGCAACCATCTGCTCTTGATGGTGCCCGTTCTAAGAGAACACTCGAAAAATCCAAGTTCCCTTGTAAGATTTTCAAGGGGGACCACCTTCTTAAGGAGTTTCCCTGTCTCTCCCGTGTACAGGATGACTGGTCTAAAAGTTCCAAACAGTCTGTGTCATCAACCTGTGATCATCATGTTGACGATACTCCCTCAACCAATTACCCATTGGTAAAAGGTCATAAGGGTAAAGTCTTGTATCCTTGTTTGATATGCAAGGCTATGCATCATACTTTTCTTTTTCCAAGCATGAATGAAGCTTCGCATTGGTTGGAAAATATTACTAATCATCAATAGGTGATTCCAACAAGTGATAGTAAGTTATCCCTCGATCCCCCACTGGTTGACCAAGTGGTCGATTCAGATTTATCTGTGGTTGATCCCACTCTTCCTTTGGAGAGTGAAGTTAAAGTGGTCAAGTCGGTGTCGTTTCCACCCGATCCCACTCTTTCATTAGAGAGTGTTAAGACTGAAGTAGTCTCTTTGACCAAATATTCGTCTTGTTCTTATCTTCTAGTAGAGAATGAACTGAAAACTACTAAAGTTTTTACGCTTTGTTCTGATTGTTCTCGTCAAGAGGAAATTTTGTCTGTTTCAATAGAACCCTCTCCAAGTAGTGAGGTTATTTCCTTTGATAGGATTAACCTAACAGAGTCTCGTATTCATTCGAGTGTTCCTTTCCAGATAGTTGTGAATGTTACTGCTAGGTGGATACTTCGTACTATTGCTGACGAAGGGGCTTCGGTTAGTATTCTATCCTGAACTACTTGGAAAGCTTTAGGTTCTCCTCAGCTTGTGCTAGCCACCGATCAAATATTGTCTTTTAATCACAGGCCTACTACACCTTTAGGGATCCTTCCTCATTTGCCTATTACATTAGGAGGGAAAACTGTCTGTATTGATGTTATGGTGGTCCAAGGTCCTTTAGATTTCAATTTGCTCCTTGGACGTGATTATGTGTATGCCATGAAAGCTGTTGTGTCCACACTCTTTAGAGTTATGCATTTTCCCCATGATGGGAAGATTGTGACCATTGATCATCTTTCCTTTGTTACACCTGACCATCGCATTACTCCTAGGAATCAGACTGCCCTAAATGTGTCGCGTGTGCTTGTAGTTCCTTCCCCTTCTTCTAGTTAGCTTCTTCCCATCATAGGTAAAACATGGGGCATGGCTCTAGTCTATGGACATCATAATGGAGCTAAGATGCTAGCTTTTATGTAATGGGGGCAACCTACCAACCTCTGGATATCATGTTCGGTAGGAGCAGGTTTTAGAGCATACTTTACCCTGTGGTTTCAAGCTCGTTAAAAAATAAAACCACTCCTTAAGCATAGTTTACCTTTTGGTTTCAATCTTGCATAAAAATGAAACCATGTCAAGAGCATAGTTTACTTTTGGTTTCAAGCTCATTAAAAAATAAAACCAAGCATAGTTTATGCTTTTGGTTTCAAGCTTGCATAAAAATGAAACCATGTTTTGAGAAAAGTTCCCATTTTGTGTCAAGCTCGTTAAAAAATGAAATAGCACCTGACCATCATATCAGTTTTTCCTTGAGGAAAGTTCCCATTCTATGTGAAGCTCGTTAAAAAATGAAATAGATCTCCTCAAGCATAGTTTACCTTTTGGTTTCAAGCTTGCACAAAAATGAAATCATTCTTGAGCATAGTTCATCTTCTATTTCAAAAAAATGAAGTAGGTTTCCTTAATCATAGTTTACCTTTTGGTTTCAAGCTTGCATAAAAATGAAACCATGTTCCAAGCATAGTTACCTTCTGTTTCAAGCTTGTGTAAAAATGAAATAGATCCCCTTCCCTTGAGTCATGTCTTCACTTTAGTGTTAGAACTTGAACCTTCTTTTCACCTTCCCGATTCTCGTTATTCCTACCCCCTTGGTGAACATTTTCACATTAGTAACTAGGCTTTTACGTTGGTTATAGAAGAAGAATCATCTAAGGAAACAAAGCTTGGGGGCATGTCGAAACCCTAGGAACCATATTAGGGGTAGGCTTTGCTAGAAATCATGTTGGGGGAAAGATTCCAACCTCTGTATATCATGTTAATGGGATTTTTCAAGCATTGTTTACCCATTGGTTTTGAGCTTGCGTAAAAATGAAACCAGTCCTTGAGCATTCTTTTAACTGATCTTCAAGCTCGTTAAAAATAGTAAGATGGTGTTGAGCTTAGTTTATTACTTTTTCATGCTCTGGATTCAAACATGAAAAGGTCTAATGGAGTCCTCTTTAAACTCTTTTTAGGATCCTGAAATACAAAAATATCATTGAGCGATCTTGTCTTCTTCATGCTCGTTAAAGTATTTGAAGAGTTGTCCATCCAATGGTAGGTTATCTCTTTTTTGGTTCAGATAGGACTATTTACCAAAAAGGATCACTCCAGCCAATCATGACTGGAAGAGTTCTCTAAAGTATGATTTTACACTTTTTTGGGCCTTAGAGACTAAATCATACGAAAAAGGACCCCCATGGATTTTTCTTCTGTATTCGTTCAGACTCTCTAAACATGAACGATACCGAGTTTTCTTTCAGTGGACTAGTTAAATTAAACATTAAGAGACCCATTTTGGGATTGAACCACTCCTCTCTCAGGTTCGTAAAACATATGAGTTTGGACTTGTCTTCCGACAAGCTATATCGAGTGTTTGTTACCCTCTTTGAACTCGTAAAACCGAAAAGAGGCACTCATCAATCATGATGGGGGAACTAGGAAGGGAATCATTTTGCAAATAATGGCAGTTGTTTGTCATTACATTTGAACATGGCACTTGTATGCACAATCATGTCAGTAAATTGGGTATTTAGCTGATCTCCATGATGATCCACTTTCATGAGTCATGTCAATCCTTTGAGTCTTTCAAAAGAGTACGTTTTCCACTGTCACATTGTGTATCTGTCCTGTCTAGTCATGTTGCCAAGTCTTTTTGTCGTGCCGCTCGATGTTCAAAGGGGATTTGAAAAAGTATTACCTCTACAGTCTACACAGTCTTTGTGTCAGTATCTTTGAGTTAGTCATATGGTTACTACATTCACATCATTCTAGAACTATGTTCTGAGTTTCATGTCGTTGATGTGGGACACATCATGGCCCTTCGTCGATGATACTATTCCCATCGACATCAGCTCATCATCCAGGAAATAGTCTTAGAAACAACATTTAGTACCTTGAGATCTATATGCCTTAATGACAGATTCTCTCGCTCTGGACATAGGTTCACATCATTGACCTTTGATCGATAGAATCGACTGGGTGTTCGACATCAGGACATCTATTCGCACTGCAACACTCCTTCCATGCCATCGATTTCTTGTGCGGGTTCACTCCTGACCGTTGGATCTGTTCATCAAATTACCTTTCAAACTTTGCAAATTTTCTCTTGACCGTTGAATTCTTGTGCGGGATCATACTTGATTGTCGAATCTGTCCATCACAATAATTTTGCGTCCATCTTTTGTGCTAACTCCCTTCCTATTTAAACGATCAAAATGATTCATGAGCATTGTATCTTGATGCCTCACAACCGGCGATCTGCTTCAAGATCAATCACATTCGTTGATCTCGACCTCCCTTACAATGATTTATCTCCAATTTCTCAAGCCGTCTCGTCCTTTATATTCCTCATTATTGTGATTCTTGTGTTCATCCTCTGCTCATCTAGATCATGCTTGGAACTATGTTTCCATCAATTAAAACCATATTATACTCTGATCTTTTTTCCATATGACCGCAAATCCTCCAACAGTCTCCCCCTGAATATAAAATATCCAACAATATACCCCTTTGGAATTGATGGCAATCTTCAACTTGTGGACACATGTTGTACTAGTAATCATCAATATGTTTATCATCTATAACAAAAAACTTCTCCCCCTTTGACATCAATTTCAAGGAAGCCTCTATAGCACAGATCCCCCTATCAAAATGAACAAATTATTTGGAATAGGTGTTATTTTTTCAACATTAAGCTAGCATTATTAGGATCTTTAACTGAGAGAATAACAAGTACAGAAATCAAACACAAGAGATAATGAACACAGTGTTTTTCCTTGAGGAAACCATAAATGGAGAAAACCCCGCAACTTCCTTAGAGATAGAATCAACACCAAAATAGAAAAGCCCAAAACAGTAAGTGATCTCCCGATAGCAGTAACCTTCTTCTTATCTAGCCCCAATGTCTTCTCCTCACTCAACTATGTTCTACACTTGAGTGTGTATGAGATGTGTGCTAAATAGAGAAGTCACTTCTCTATTTACATTGCTTCCCGGCATGACTAAAACCCTACTAGGGATGACTTCACTAAGTGAGTCTAGTAACCCTAGTGCCCCGGAATTGTGGGGACTTTAACCCTTAGACAATAGGAGGGTTACCCATAATGACTTGACATGACTTGTTTACATTATAGATCCTCCTGATCGGAACATCAGGGCATGACATCATGACTCAATTACATTATAGACACATCCTGGAATAAACATCAGGTTACAAGACATAAGATACATAGATGAATACATTCTGAAGTTACAAATACATCAACACTCCCTCTTAACTAGGAAGGTACTATTTCGACACAATTTTCAGCATTGGTCTTCTTCTCTGTATCGACTAGATCATTTCGTAATCTTCTTCTTCAAGTCTTCTTCGTCTTCTTCGTCTTTGAGTCGGCTTCGTCTTCAAGTCATCTTCTTCTTCAAGTCTTCTTCATCACGGGATCTGCATCATCACGACTACTGGCTCATCACTACTGGATCATCATCACATCTGGATCATCACTTGATCTGGATCATTGTCAAGTCTGGATCATCATCACATGCTATCTCAGAATGGTGCTATCTCGATTCTTCTCATCACAAGAAGTTTTACAGAGTCAATCCTATAGGCCTACCCTTCATGTAGGTCTTCATCAGTGCTTATATCTGACACTTAAGTCAGAATGGCCTGCCCAGCTCTTACATCGGACCTCATCTTATCAAAAAGGCATGCCCAGTACTCACATCTAACCTCATCCTATCAGAAAGGCCCAACACTCACATCTAACCATGTGTAAACACATCGCGCCAGAATGGCTCAACACTTATATCTGACCATGTGCAAGCACACCTCATCGGAAATGCTTTTCACTTACATCTGATCATGTCTAAAGACACCACATCGGAAAAGCTCATCACTTACAATTGACCATGCTCGAAAGCACCACATCGAAAGGGCTCAGCGCTTACAATCGACCATTCTCGAAAGCACCACATCGAAAGGGCTCTGCACTTATATCTGACCATGCTCGAAAGCACCACATTGGAAGGTCATGCACTCACATCTGATCATGGAGGAACTAATCCTACTATCGCATCAAAATTGCCCCCAGTCCTAGACTGAGCTACCTGGTAACTGACAAGGTGCCTCCATTCCTAGAATGGCAGTTGCCCTTACATCTGACCTGCTCGTCAGAATGGCCAACACTCACATCTGACATGGAAGGAACCTAATCCTTTATCCATGATAGAATGGTTCAGCCCTTACATCTAATTAAGTGGGAACACATCCCTCTCTCACATTAGAATGGCTTCTCAGTCCTACAATGAGTTTTCCTGGTAACTGACCAGGCACCTCCATTCCTAGAATGGCAACAACCCTTATATCTGATCACTTAGGAACCAATCCTACACTCACATCAAAATGGCTCATCACTCATATCTGACATGGAAGGAACCAATCCTCTCACCATGACAGAATGGATCAGCCCTTACATCTGACCATGGAAAGAACCAATATTCTCACCATGTGAGAATGGCTATGGGTCTCATCATTTTCCCTTTGAGGAAACCTCAATCTGGAGAACACCAAGCTTCTCCCTGAAGTACTCAAACTTCACCCTAGCCAATGGCTTCATCAACAAATCAGCTATATGTTCCTCCATCATAACATACTAGAGCTTCACTGCTCCCCTCTGCACCATATCCCTGATATAGTGATACTTGATCTCGATATGCTTCGACTTGTCATGGAACACTGGATTCTCTGACAACTTCATGTAACTCTGGTTGGCATAATGTATACAAGTAGCATCCAACTAGAGATCAAATAAATCACATAGTAGCTTCCTCATCCATACTACCTCACAACTAGCTAAACAAGCTACGACATACTCTACTTCAGCTGTACTCAGTGCCACACAGGATTTCTTCCTGCTAAACTAAGAGATCACACCTAATCCCATACTAAAGCAGCACACTGAAGTGCTCTTCCTATTGATGGCATTTCCTGCCCAATTTGAATCAACATAACCTTCTATGTTAATATTCTGATTCGTCTCATACTTGAGCCCATAATCAACTGTACCCCTCAGGTACCTCAGAATATGCTTTGCAGCAATCAAGTGAACATTTCTTGGATATGTCAAGAACTGGCTCAAGGAGTTCACAGCAAAGAAAATGTCTAGTCTCGTGTTGGTCAGGTACATCAAGGACCCAATCATCTGACGATACATCATAGCATCAACTAACTCTGATGAAGCATCACTCAATAGCTTCAAGTTCGATGCCATAGGTGTGGGCATGGCTTTGCAGTCCATCATCCAAAACCTCTTCACGATCTCTATTGCATACTTCCCTTGTCCAAGGGAGATTCCATCTTCACTCTACCACACCTCCATGCCTAGGAAATAATGCATCATACCCAGGTCCTTCATTTCGAACTCAGCAGCAAGCTTTCTCTTCGTATTAGCAATCAACCCATCCATACCTGTCACAAACAGATCATCTACATATAGTAGGAACATCACTGGGTTGCCATCTTCAACCTTGTAGTAAAGGTTGGAATCTGCTTTACTCTTGGTAAAGCCCAAACTGGATAGAAAAATATCAATCCTATTGTTCCAAGTCTTGGGTGCTTATTTCAAACCGTACAGAGCTTTCCTCAATCTGCATACATGAGAATCCATGTCATGTGTCTCAAAACCGAGTGGTTGTTCTACATACACTTCCTTCTCTACTACACCATTCAAGAAACCAGTCTTGAAATCCATCTGG
The DNA here is from genome assembly GCA_001517045.1 of Pseudotsuga menziesii. Classification (NCBI taxonomy): domain Eukaryota; kingdom Viridiplantae; phylum Streptophyta; class Pinopsida; order Pinales; family Pinaceae; genus Pseudotsuga; species Pseudotsuga menziesii. The sequence continues at coordinate 85,679 of LPNX011048925.1, forward strand.
TGTATCTTCCATTTCATCACTGCAGCAAGAGCAAGTACTGATCTGATGGAAGTGTATATGGATACAGGTGCAAAGGTTTCTTCATAATCTATTCCTTCTTTCTGAGAGAAACCCCAAGCCACAAATATTGCTTTATATTTTTCAATGCTACCTTCTGTAGCATGCTTGATCTTGTAGATCCATTTGGAAGTTACAACTGACTTCCCTTCTGGTCTTGGGACAGCATCCCAAACATCATTCTTCATGATCGATTGGTATTCTTTGATGATAGAATCCTTCCATTCTTTCAGTTCTGCTACTTCTTCATAACTAGAAGGTTCTTTATCAATGAAATCACATAGTAAAGCTACATACCCAGAGCAGATTCTGGTCCTCTTTCTTTCTCTGTGATTCTCTTCTGGAGCCCCATATCTTTCTGCACCTTGGATACTTTCACGTACCCAAGCAGATTTCCTCTTATGAGGATTCTTCTCTAGAGGTGGATCTATAGGTCTTTGTGGTTCTTCAAATTCTCGATCTTCTACTTGAGTTTCTTTGTTCATGGTTGTATCATGAATTCTAGGTGCTTCTGCTTCTTTAGGTTCTTCAGCATGTTTCTTTCTGGATTTGTTGTAAGCTGTGTCTTCATCAAATGTCACATCCCTACTGATGTCAATATTCTTGTATCCTAGGAAATATATTCTGTAAGCCTTCAAGCTTTCAGAGTATCCCACAAATATACCCTTCTTTCCTGAAGGATCTAATTTTGTTCTCTTCTCTTTTGGAATGTGCATGTATACAGGACTGCTGAATATTCTGAGATGGCTGACTTTTGGTTTCTTACCAGAGAAGACTTCTTCAGGAGTCTTGTTCTCGAGTACTCTATGTGGAGTACGATTCTGTACATACACCGCTATTCTTGCAGCTTCCACCCAAAGATGCATAGGAAGATCTTGATCATGAAGCATAGCTCTTGCAGCTTCCATGATAGTTATGTTCTTCCATTCTGTAATCCCATTATGTTGTGAATTATAAGGAGTGAACAACTCTCTCTTAATCCCTGATTCTTTGCATAGCTCTTTGAATTCATTCGAAGTGAATTCTTCGCCATTGTCTAATCAAAAAGTATTGATCTTCTTTTTAGTGTGATTCTCGATCAATGCTTTGAATTCCTTGAACTTGCTGAATACTTTGTCTTTGTTCTTCATGAAGTAAACCCATGTCTTCCTAGAAAAATCATCAATAAAAGAAACATAATATGCATACCCGCTTAGTGAGCTTGATGACATAGGACCGCATACATCGGAGTGGATGATTTCCAAGATTCCTTTTGCTTTGCTTTCGCTACTTGGAAATGTCTTCTTTGTGTTCTTTCCTTTCGCACATCCTTTGCAGACCCCATCATGTTTTGCTTGTATTTATGGAACAGCTTTGCTTGCAAGAGGTAGTGATCTGTAATGCACATGTGCAAGCCTTCTATGCCATAGTTCATTTGGCTCTACTGTGTCATGGACCAAGGCTTGTTCTGGATGGCCCTTCAATTTGTACAAACCTCCTTCTTGTTCACCAATCACTATTGCATTATCAATAGTCTTTCCTTTTGGCCACATGATGACTTGACCATCTATGAATGCAACCCTGATTCCTTTTGCATCTAATGTTGATATGGAGAGAAGGTTCTTCTTAAGCATTGGAACAAACAAAAATTCTTTCATTGTTATAGACTTTCCATATATTAATCTTGTATATTGATCTAGGAACAAAGCATCAATCTCATCAAGGATTAATCGACAAATAACTCATGAAATGGTGTAATCGGTCTACAGGAATAGTAGTTGCTCTGTATTCACGAAAAGAAATGAATGATTACAATTACAATGTCATGCTACAAGCATGAATGAAGAGGCAATTCGAATTCCTTAGGAGGTCATTCGAATTGAATGAGTGAGTCTAGCTTAACTGACTGTAAGCCATGGTCCACACTCAGTTAACCACTGATCAAAACCCTAATTGACTAAACTAACCCTAACTAAAGTCGGAGTGCAATAAATGACTGAGTCTCAACTGAAAGAGATCAGACACATGTCACAGCTCACCAGCCATCAAGAGGTAGCACCACACTGAATCCAATGAACCTCGATGAGGTTAATTGAAGTTGAACTGCACATCAGAAGTTGGTGGAGGTGCCCCTGTTGACTCCAGTTCATTAAATAATCATTAAATAATATATTTAATGAGAGGAGGTGCCTTAACTAACTTGTTTAACTGATTGTAACCACCAGTTAGCAATTAGGTGCATTAATATCACTCAGATCACCCCCAGAGTGCTCCGGTTAGCCTCCCCAGATGTAGGAGAAGGATAAGTTAGCCTCCTTGACTAAAGGTAGGCATGGGTGAGACTGGACGATGACATTTAATGCTCCATTGATGTCAATTAATGTCAATAATACTTAGGATAGTGGTTTAACTAGGCCAATTTGACCAAAAATAGTGTGTATGGTGATAAATGTCTCCAACACCCGCCCTTAAGCTATACTCAGGAGGAGTATAAAACATAAAATGCATAAAAATTCTAGGGCCCCGGCAACTAAGGAAATAGTTCACCCTATACAATAAAGTAACTGCTTAATATAACCAAAGAAACAGGGAAAACCTCATGGGAAAAATACCCCTCCTAAAACTAAGCAGTAAATCAAGAATTGGTTCTTCTATGCAGCAACATCCTGAGACTATGCATGTGAACTTATGAATCCAAACTAAATGAATATGCCTGGAGGAATCTTCCACTTTGGAAGAAGAACAATGCACTCAATTGAATCAGAAATATAAACAACTGCATGGTGAAAATTGGACCCATGTAGAGCAGTTGAAATCATCTGAAGAGAGAGAAAAGGTTCTTGAGGATTCAAACCATGTGTGTGACACTCAAGAAAATGATATGTTTCAGCCTTGAACAGAAAACCATTAGTGGTAAAATCAGCCCCAATTCTTAGGAGCAAGTGTCCAAGCGGATGCAGAATGTCTTCCTCTTTACTAGTTCTGTGAGGAGATGCGTATGTGACCAAAGGTAGAGAAGCCTTGGGACTGTGGAGAGAGAATTCTTGAGCTCCATAATCTGATATAGCTTCAGAAATATCTAATGATTCACAAAATAAAATATCAGCAACCTCATAAGAGGAAACTAACACCAAATCCCTAGCAACAAATTTTAAGAAGAATTGTGGTACTTGTTTTTTCACACGAAAATTGATGAGAGCAGCTTCAAGCAGTACTGAGAGATATTGGATTTTAAAATTTGAACCAAATAATATCAAATTAGAAATTAAATCAAATACAAATAGGTTCACAACAGATCCAAAACTATGAAATGAAATCAAATCCCCAGCAGCAGTTTCGAAGGAGACTTGCGATACTTGTTTCTTCACACCGTTGATGAGAACATTTACAAGCAGTACTGAAGGTTTATGAACCTGAAATTTTGAACCAATAAATATCATATCAGATATAAATAATATCATATCAGATCCAATAAGTTTCATATCATATCCAAAAGTATGGTCAACCGAGATGGTGGATGCACAGTTGTCTTTTTCTTCAAAATTCTGAATTTTGGTGCATGTAATCCTGTAGGAATTTGCTGGAAGATCTAGATCATGGGGAGCGAATGTGTCACTCTTATAATCTGATATTTATTCCAAAATATCCAATTTTTTACATATTTTCACACCAGCAGCAACATTAGAGGGATAAAAATCAAATTTCTCTTCACTTTCGAAAGAAATTACTGGTAAATTTTGCACAGAAATCAAAGGAAAATTACCCGATAGTGTTTGCATGGAAGTGCAGTAGAATTTTTCTTCAATATCAAAGATTCAAATGTATTCTTGTGTTTCAGCAATATGAGAATATGAGATATCAAAGATCTCATGAACTTCCGGAGCATCAGGAGAAGGAGTCACTGCATGGAGACTTTCTTCAATTCGAATTGACTATGTAGAAGATTTTGCTTCTTCTTCATCTTGAACAAATTTATCACAGAGAGTAGAGAATGATACTTTTGAGTAAAGAACTCTTGTGGTTCTAGATGTAATCTCCAAAGTGATATTATGATCCTCATTGTGCTTGCCAAAGGTTTCGTCCAATTTTGTGCAGAGATCCTTTGGGTATTCAACAGAACCAATAAGGTAGCATGAGCTAGGAGAAAGGGCCAGACATATTTCTCCAAAAGCTCTATCACCATCATTTAGCTAGTCATTATCATTCTCATAAGAATCTTTTCCAAGTCCAATAGACACCTCATAGAGACCTCGTCTCTTCAAAGATGCAACCATCTTCAACTTCCATTTTGAATAGCTTGTGAATGGGCTGAGAAGAGGGACTGGTGAGTCCATTCGAAGTTGTACCTGTTAAAACCTGCAAATCACAACAAAAGGGGCACCGTAAGGTCATAAAACCTACACATTTTAGGCTTTCATCACACCCAGCATAGTCAATCAAGCAAGCTTGATCAACAAGTTCTTTACTTGGGGTATTAAGTGGTAAGCCTTGGTTTCTGGTGCAGTGCTGGATTTTTGAGCTATTGCTCAATTTTCATCCGAAATCTGTCAAAAAGCTTGTTTTTGAGACATAGATCTTCATCCCACCGTAATATCTGATACCATATTAATCTTGTATATTGATCTAGGAACAAAGCATCAACCTCATTAAGGATTAATCAACAAATAACTCATGAAATGGTGTAATCGGTCTACAAGAAAAGTAGCCACTCTGTATTCACATAAAGAAATGAATGATTACAATTACAATGTCATGCTACAAGCATTAATGAAGAGACAATTTGAATTCCTTAGGAGGTCATTCGAATTGAATGAGTGAGTCTAGCTTAACTGACTGTAGGCCATGGTCCACACTCAGTTAACCACTGATCAAAACCCTAATTGACTCAACTAACCCTAACTGAAGTCGGAGTGCAATAAATGACTGAGTCTCAACTAAAAGAGATCAGACACATGTCACAGCTCACCAACCATCAATAGGTAGCGCTACACTGACTCCAATGAACCTCGATGAGGTTAACTGAAGTTGAAATGCACATTAGAAGTTGGTGGAGGAGCCCTTGTTGACTCCAGTTCATTAAATAATTATTAAATAATATATTTAATGAGAGAAGGTGCCTTAACTGACCTGTTTAACTGATTGTAACCACCAGTTAGCAATTAGGTGCATTAATATCACTCAGATCACCCCCAAAGTGCTCCGGTTAGCCTCCCTGAATGTAGGAGAAGGCTAAGTTAGCCTCCTTGACTGAAGGTAGGCGTGGGTGAGATTGGATGATGACATTTAATGCTCCACTGATGTCAATTAATGTCAATAATACTTAGGATAGTGGTTTAACTAGGCCGATTTGACCAAAAAGAGTGTGTATAGTGGTATATGTCTCCAACACCAGAGTCTAGCTTATAGGAAGATTCCCCACTACCTTTTATTAGATATTGGTAGTCATCTCCTAGCTTCACCTTGTGAGGTGATTCATGTTCTGAGAGTTTCACAAAGGATTCCTTGAATCCAGTCATATGTTTGGAAGCTCCACTATCTATAAGCCAATCATCACTTCCATGAGTAATGTTTCCTGTGAGAGCGTAAATCAAAACATATTCATCCTTGCTTGAAGAATCTTCACTTTCATATCTGGTTCTCTTTAATGAAGGTTCATCATCCTCTGCAGCATGAGCATGATGTCTTCTTTTGTTTCCCTTCTTCTTATGAGAGATATTTTTGTTCTTAGGACAATCTCTAGCGAAGTGTCCTTTTTCATCACATGTATAGCAAATGTACTTAGACTTATCTCTAGGCTTTCTAGAGTTATTCCTTTGATGAGAGTACTTACTTTTGTGATGGTTGGATCTGGGTTTCTTGGATTGTACTGTGAGAGCTTGATATTCTCTTCTCGATCTGCTATCTGAGCTTCTTCTTGAGATCATTCTTCCCATAGGCTATTGAACTTAACTAACTTCTTTCTAGCACAGATCCCTTGTATGAAGGAGTCCCATGTACTAGGGAGACCATTCAAGGTGGTCATCACAATTTCTACATTCTCCACTTCTTCATCTACTGCTTCTAATTGTTCCTTAATCTGAGAAACCTTTGTGAAGTAATACTGGATGGTCTCTACATTCTGGATCTTCACATTCTTCAGTTGATTCCTCAGAGTCATCTTTCGGTTTATGTTCTTCCCTTCAAACAATTTGGTTAGGGAATCAAACATAGATTTAGGTGTCTTGAGAGAGGACACCTGTGGGATAAGGTGATCCTTGATAGAATCAACAATTATCCTCTTTTCCATAACCAACTTCTTCTTATGCAAGGCATTAGCCTCATCTCCCTCTGGAACTGGAACCTCCTCATGCATGTAGGAGTCCAACTCAATTTCTTCCAAGACGAGGGAGATCCTATACTTCCAGGCTCGGAAGTTATCAGCTCCCTCAAGATTTTAATCAAGCTTGGTATGATGAGACATCTTAACTGATAACCTCAAATGGAAATACAAAATATTTAGATCTCACCAGGCCAAGATGTCGGATCTGGATTTGAAGCTGAAATACTGCAGTACTGGTTTAGGAGCAAATTAGGGTTTTGCTTTTCCAGATTTCTGTCCAACCAATTGATTTGAAATTGATCCCTAACTTTGATTTTGGGGAGGAGATCAATCCAAGCCTGGGCTCACTGAAAAATTCCTCTTACATGAAAATCCCTAATTTCTTGCAGTAGTGTTGGGTCAAAAAATGAAAAACCTGATAATTGGATTCTGCTTCGACAAAAAGATGCGCCCTAAGGAGGAGAGTTATTCCACCTTACTTTTTCTAAAAATTCGTGGAGGAAGGTCCATAAACTAGGAAGCCCTAGTTCCCGTAGCTGCACAGTGTCTTCTTCTCAGGTTATCTCTGATGCCATGTTAGTTTTTCAACATTAAGCTAGCATTATTAGGATCTTTAACTGAGAGAATACCAAGTACAGAAATCAAACACAAGAGACAATGAACACAGTGTTTTTCCTCGGGGAAACCATAAATGGAGAAAACCCCGCAACTTCCTCAGAGATACACTACTACATTTCGATCCAATCCGACGGAAAAATACGACGGCGCGTGGATTTCTCTTTTTAAACTTACCAAAAATCACAAGGATACATTTTTTTTGTAACGTCGGTGAAGCAATGGCTATTCTCATAACCGTCAGTTAAGAGACGACGCGTTGGAAAGCGTCGCTTAAGCGGTGGATTAAGTGACGGAAACTTCCCAAAATAGCCAATTTTTTTATTATACATCCATTTTAGTCGTCGCTTAAGCGACGGCAACCTCCCAAAATAGCCATTTTTTTTATTATACATCCATTTTAGTACCCAAATAGGGAGGGAATTTATGTGTTGGCCCTACTAAAACAAGGTTTTTATGAATTGAAAGTAGCGGAGACAGCTCAGGGAACAATGGTAGGAGCACAGGCCATAGAGACATGGATGGCACAGTAGCAAAGTGGTTAACCCTGTTTGGAACCACCAGCAAAGGCAATGGAAACTAAGGTAGAGGAGGAATTGGCAGAGCTAGTAGCGTGGCAAAGTTTTGAGTTCCCTTAAGCAAGCACCTAAAGTTTTTAGGTAAAAGTGAAATTGATGAAGAATTAGACAGTATCCAATGAAGTTATAGGATCCTTTTGCAGTTTTAGAATTTTTGCAAGGTTTTAGGGAAATTTTTTTTGAGGTTTTTGTGAAGATGGCAGCTTCATGCTTTTCAATGGCGACTACCCAAGTGCTGACTTCATTAGAAGAAACAGCAGTAACAGCTTTAGGAGGAGGTTCAGCATGTCTGAAGGCTCCTTATTCAAGGCTTCCTATGATGGCCTTGCCAACAGCTACCCCTTGTCATTCAGGGATATCCCATGCCCGCCATGGGATTTCTTGTTTGACCCCTGTTTTGGGCAGGAGGCGGGTCCTAAGAATTAGATCATTGGCATAGGCTTCACCAGTGGCGGCAGAAGTGGTAGAGGAGGCATAGGATATTCCTTTGGTGCAACCAGAAGAAGAAGTGGAGGATCCCCCCCCATGCATCAGGAGTTTCAGAAGGAAAAGAATCGAAAGAGAAATTGGGGGGAAATCAAGCGGTTCAGGAGGAAGAATCAGATGTAGCAATTGGTACAGAGAGCAAAGCAGAGCAAGAGATAGTTGAAGACCAGGACTATCCTCCTCCTCCTGAGGGCACTAAACTATATGTGGGTAATATCCCCTTTGTGCCTAGGTTTGAATGAAGTTTAAGTCCAAAAGGCCTCAGATTTCCCTTTTCGCAGATTATAGCATTTCGGGTTGATTCACATCTTTATAGAATATAATTTGAACCTGTTAGGGATAACTGGCATGAATTTGTTATGAGAAATGTTTTTGAAGAAACCATTCCTAAATAGAATGACACTTCCCAAAAGGAATTTCATGATGTTCCTCATGACATTAACCCTACCTCTGCTCTTGAACTTGAAAATTCAGTCTTTACCGATGAATTACTGAGAAAAACAAGTGTCTGTGTCTTTTCCCTAGGGTGATTCAGTCATAGTTAATGAAAAAACCCAAATTGAAAAATCTATGTAAGCCCCGTCAAAATGAAAGTGATCATATTGCTCATGATAATGAAGACTCCTATTCTCAGGGTTACACTCAACAATTTGATAGCTCAGGAGTAAAATCCTTTCAAATCACTTATTTAATTCGTCACTAGTCTAGGTGTAAATACAAGGAGATATATTCAGCCTCTATTTTACATGTAGGTGGTGAGAATCGACCCTCATCTAATCAACAACCCTTGAATCCATGACGAAAATAACTCCTGGGAGAATGAGTATAATTTGTATCCTCTGAAATCTTGGTCACATTAAAGACAAGATCGGGCCCCAAGTGCATGAAAAATCAAGTCCTTCAGTCTTGATTAATAGTTTATTTCAGAGCATTAGTGGTGATGGTATTTAGGATTGTGAACTTCTTGTTGAAAAATACCCGACTAAGAAGGTTTTAGATACAACCACTCATTCCATGTTTGTTCAAGCTGAGAATGAATTCTTTGCCAAATGCTTGGGGAATTGAATATGAAAAATGATGAAAGTTTGCCTCCTAATCAATATTTTGATCAAAATTGTAGCATGTTTTTGTTGAAAGTGAAATGCTTCATAATTACATTAATGTTATGCTATCCCACGACACATGTAAAATAGTGAAAGAATAAAACCACATTGTCATTGATGATGTAGTGGTTTTAGAAGAAAATCCTAGGAGTTTCCAAGTCATGTGTGGAAAATGATCTCGTTCTTTCATTTAGAATGAAGTTTAAGTTCAAGATTTTTATATTAACTGGTATTATTTTAGGTTACCCTTTACAACCCTCCAAGTTCGTAGTTATATTCCAGTCATCTGAGATTGGTAGAAAACGATTGTTTATTTTGGAGAAAATGATAACTCTCCAGTATCCAATAACTTTATATTAATTGTCTTAGGAGGCCAGAGATCTTGATGCTGGACCTAGGATTGTACAAAAATTGGTTGGCCTCGGCGATAACAGGACATCCAATATTGTCAAACGCATTGCAGAAGAAGAAATTGCACATGTTGCAATGGGCGTGTCTTGGTTTCTGACAGTATGCAGAAAGATGGGTTGCATGCCTGACAAGACATTTACAGGTTTGTATGGAAATATGAACCCCGATAGATACATCTAGAACGTGAACTTCATAATCCTTTAGATGCCATGCCCCAAGCATTCCTTTTCGTTGATCTACCCTTGTTCATCAACTTGCTTTTAAGACATACATAATTTTGGTGTAGTATTGCACATTCCATGTTTGTTACAGAGCTGTTAGAGGAGCTTGATGTGGAGCTAAAAGGGCCATTTAACTATGAAGAAAGAGCAGAAGCTGGAATGCCTCATGATTGGTAGGCAAAATTCTTTCTTATTGTTCAGAAGAAATTTGTCATTAACAGGACAAACTGTTCCTGTTTCTTTTTTATTTGGTTTGTTTATACTTATAGTATAAATACCCTCATTTTTTGCATGGTTTGATTTGGAACCCTATATTTTGACAAGCCACCCTAATTGCCTTACTGTTCTTGAAATGCACTACAAAATTCTAGATCAGCACTATGATTACTACCATCCGTGCATTGTACAAGAGCAATCATAATCAATGTGGGCAAGCTTGTTATGATGTATGCATTTGTATTTGATTCTGGTTTAAACTAGGAAATTAGGACTTCATGGGAAAGAGTGTTATTTTCTATATTGAGACAACTTAAGAGTTTCAGATGATTAAATGCTTGGTATAGGTACGACACATCAAATTTGGGTCTGTCAAGATGAGATAACCACCTTGACATGGAAAATGACAAAGAGAGAATGATATTGCAGGTATGTTTGATCCCTTGTTTGTTTGCTTGTTTTAGACTTTATGGGTATGCTATAATTTAGCACATCTGATGATTTTGATAGAAACTTTGTTGTCCATGAAATTTTCCTTGGATAATTACTACCCGTCATGGAAAGGATGTCAGTACTGAGCACGCTCATTGCAATCCTCATAAGTTTCCAGTTTCTGATGAAGGTATCAAAACCACTGATTTCGATCTCTCTAAGGTGAGAATCAGATCCTTTAAAAGAATTCTGGTCATTGTAACCTGTTCTTGACCGTGGGTGATTAGTGGAATTGTTAAAACTGTAACAAGTTTATGAAAGGCTTGCTTGCATAGTTGCCATGAAGAAAGAAAATTCTGAGCTATGGTAGTGACAAAAATTGTTCTTTGCACATCTACTTGGGTTTTTTCAACATTGGTAACACTGGTAAACCTTAGTCTGTCTTCTTGGATGGATGGTTAATTAGTAATATATATATCTTAAAATCAATCCTAATGTCACATACAAGTTCCATTTTCATTTACACAAGGTGCAAATATTCAGATTCGTACCTTCTTGTGGTTGTACATAGGTGTTATTTTACATGCATCTGCAAAGATCTATGTTTAGGGTTTGCTTTGTTCTCCATGCATTACTTTTATGAAGGCATGGACATTTTTACAAAAATCAAGAACGATACACATCATTTGTTAGAATTTAAGGGCCAGTTATATTAAAAAAGCATAGTACATGCTGGCTTAAAAAAGTAAGCCAGCGTTGTGGTAATTGTAGGTCCAATAGCATATATATATAAATTGAATTACCATCCCGTAGGGAAATTACAGAACTCGGTTCTGAGAATGTATTCTAAATTTTTGAGACTGCATGTCACGAATTTGAACAGAGAATTGCTTACCCATGGGCATTTGACTCTAAATGTTTCTTAATTTTGGTTCAGTATGCCCTTTGCTCACTCGTATCTGTTACTCAGATTCCAGAACAACGACAGGACCATGCCAAACACTGGCCAATTCATCAAATCCCCCTTGTTTCTCCTCAGCTGCATCAAATACCATGGTATGATGACCTCCATGAAAAATGCTATAAAGCACACAATCTCTATCTTTTTAGTCAGAATTCTATCGATTTTACAGCTCTCAATTTTATGGCACTTAGAACACTCAACTTTATAACACTCAGAACCAACTTATGTTTGTAAAAATTTAATTTAGTTTTAGGAGAAAAACTTATTAAAATTAAAGAGTCAATTAGTATTAAAAAATTCATCATTTAAAAAAAAAAAAAGGACATATACCTATATAGTTAATCTATTTTCTTAACATAGAAAATAACAAAATGAGAAATAGTTTTAAATTTTAAAATTTAATTAAACAGGTCATCTGAAATAACTCTTTGATGCTCCGGGGCAATTTACACTTTTAGTGTTGCTAGAAATAACAAGCTCAAAAACATCAGAACAGCAGGCTTGAGTTTTGGAGATGCCAGGAGACTATCTACCGTGGAGATGGATAATCTCTGCCAAAACTTGAGCTCCAATATAACCCTCTACTTCTATTTGTTTCCTATACAACATGCCATGTTGTGATAGTACAAAAAGAACTAGCCGACCATGTAAGATGGGTACTAATACTGCATCAATAATTGAATCTTCCAATAACGTAAAATAATGCATAGGGATAATGTTATCTTGGGACAGGTCATAAATCTTCACAAACTTGTTGGTCACCACCATGAGTTGAACCTGAGAACCAGGAAGCCAGGCTATTTGTAGAATGTAAGCACCTTGCAAATCAAGCTCAATTGCAAGATGGTCTGTTATTTCATCTCGAGAATGGACAGTGAGAACTTGGCATTCCTCATACCTAACTATAGCCAAATAGTTCTCATTTGCAGAGTTGAAAAGAAGATGAACTAGTTCAAATCAAACTGAATTCCTGGAAAGAGGGTTCACATTAGAATTGTCTGTTGTCACAGGTGCAACAGCTGGCTGTCCAATAAGTTGCCTCACATCTAAGATTGTTACTTTGTCACCTTCTCCTGCTGCAAGCCTGCCTCTACTATTTATAGTAAGAAGAGATTTGACGATAGACTTGAAAGATGGGATTTAAGTTCCCTTGCATTAGAATATTTTGTTTTAATCTTCATGTCCAGAGATCCACTTTTATATGCCTTCCTTAATTGCAAAAGATCTGAATTGTAGGATAAAACCTTGTCATCACCCAAAACTATCCTCTCATCCTTTGACAATACTAAATGACTAGCCTCGTTAATACCAGGAAGAAGTTGTCTACATAACCTCAAAAATTGGCCTTCAATATCCATATCCATAAAAAGTGATAGCAACCCATCCTCTTCCTCTTTGGGGATAGATAACTTGAAATTCTTCTCATTCTCCATGCAACCTTCATCCTCAAGATCAGAGTCACTGTCAGATGGCTGAAGATGATCCATCTCATCTGAGAGAGGCAAGAATGGATCAATGCCGCTAGCCCCCCTCAATGATGTAGTGCTGGAAGAAACATATTTTCGAGGCTTCAAGCAGAGGCAGCTTGTCCCTCTTACCCCTCCTGCTCCACAATCACAAAAGAAACGGCTTAAATAAGAGTAAACAACTCTGTGACCCCTGTGGCACACCCTGGCACAAATAGAACAACACCCTTTAGAAACAGTCAGATCGCAAGTGTAGCAGAAGTACCAATGTTGTTCCATAAAGTTACTTCCAGGCTTTCCATGTTCTTCAGCAAAATTAGATCACTATACATACATCTCTCTTCTATAGAGGGAATTAAATTATTAAACAAGATTCTACATTTATCATGTATACCCTCAAATAGCCTGTCAAACATTATGGTCATTATGACCTCAAGCAAACTATTGAAAACTTCTGCATCAACCTCAATTCCCCCTAATGCATCTCTTGCTCTGAAAAATTGCTCAATTGTATACAAAAATCCCTCAACAGAGAGGGTAGAAGAGAACACAGCTGCACTCCCTGGATGAACATGTGATGGGAAGCCATGCAATGCAGAGCTCAGAAAAAGTTTGTTCAGGTTCCGTGTGTTTTCTTTGCTCACAATTCCTCTAAACTTTGTCAGAGTTCCAAGTACAGACTCTATAAGCTTAAAGCTAGTTCCTAGCTTCCCCAACAGCTCTTCCTGCTTTGACTTGTCATAACCTGCTTGAAGCAACAAATTTAGTGAAAATAGTGCATCATCTTCGCATTCTTTTCCATCAAGAACAAAAAGCACAGCTTTTCGCAGTGCCCCGACATGCATGCTCAAAAGGGATGTCAATATTTTCAGCAAAACGCTTGATTTCCCATCCTTCAATACACAAAAAACTAACTGCTCACAAAGTGTGAGTAATGAAGTATCTTTAGATGTCTGCTCTATCCAAAATGTGTCCTCTCTTGAAACTAGGATCTTTCTCAGAGACACTTTCCACAAACCTGCCTGGAGCAATGATAAAATTAAAGACAGCCATGCCAACTGGAGGGTTGAAAGCTTGTCATTTAATTCCCATGCAGGAGGGCTGTGTGTCCAACTGCGGTGACTCTTTCTCCTCTCCCTTGTGACTTGGCTAGTTTTTTGCCTAGCCATTCTCTCACTCTGTTGTGACATTTGATATCTAGCAGAGGCAGTTGGGGATGTAGCAGGAGGTTCTCTATTCATGGTGCATGGTGCATGGTGCCCCTCCATATTGATATAGGAGCTGGTGCAGGTGAATCAAATCCAACTCTATCTTTTGCACTTGCACTGTAATATGCAGCGAGGATTAACACATGAAAGTGGTGTCAACCTAGGATATAAACTTGTTAGTTGGGGCTTGATTAAACAAAACACCATTCCTTCTTTTCTTGATAAAAAAGAACCTGACTTATAAAAAATTCCTAGGCAACATGAAAATCATTGCCTATGGCAACTTTGTCCCCTATGAAGGAAAATTTCCATGAGAGGGGAGTAAGAAGGAGTTGACCACAAAAGTTTGAGACCGTACTTGTGGGGGTGGGGTGGAGCAGGAGTTTTGAGTTTTTGGTGACTTTGATATGAAGATTTCCAGGCATTTGGAAAGCTCGCTTGTCCATTAAGTCCAGAGTTTTTTGGAGACAAATGGAGGATTAGGTAGGTACGTAGAGAAATTTAAGTTACCTTGAGATTAACTTGCGTTTCCTTAAGATTAACTAGATGATCAGGTAGGTAGGTAGTTTCAAGCTCGGACTGGTATAGTGCTGATTTCACTAATGATATCCACACCACCATAGGTGTAAAG
>LPNX011048925.1:100473-126016 GCA_001517045.1 Pseudotsuga menziesii
TCTAAAGGCTCACAAGTGGAAGTTGTGCCAACATGCATTTACCTTGGAATAGTGGTTTTTTGTCCCTACTTGCTCCAGAGTACAGTTGTTGAAGCACAAGTGAGTAAAGGATATGCTGCTTTCACAACATTAGAGAGGAAATGCAACCCACAAGAAAGTGGTCTATTGGCAAGCAGCCAGGTGATCGGGCTTGTATTAACGTTGAGACCCGCGTTCAAATTCCTGAGTGGGTATGATTGTAAATATGTCCTTGTAAATATATGAAGTATTTCTCAAAATAGAAAAACATTAGAGAGGAAATGCTTTCAACTCTAGTTTCAATATATCCAAACAAATATTCGCCACTTCCAAACTTTGGTTGCCCCATTTTGAGATATAGATAGGATGGGCCCCTCATTAGGAGAGTTTTGGTGACAATGCTATAGAAGACCATTCGAACTAAAATAGTTGTTCCATCTTTCATCGTCCTAATTGAGTTTGGAACACATACTTTGTTTATGGTTCATATGTTTCATGTGATTGTCATGCTTCATAATGTCTGATGCATGGTGAAAACTTAGTAGAGTCATAATAGTATCCTTTTTGCCTCTCCAATCCTCAGTGTAACTCATGACAAAGGTCATGATTTCACATTGGTATGCAAAAACCATCTCTTTGCTTCATTGACTTGATCTAGACTTTGAAAGACCTCCCCCTTTGGGATTCTCTGTTAACACCCCAATTGTAGCTAAAAGAGACATAGATAGAGGGATTCATCACAAAATATATAAGGTTGCTTGAAAGTAACTTGGATCAATATTCACTTCAAGGAGCTTCTCACTCCAGCATACTACTCATCATTTTCAATGCAGTACACAAGTTTCCATCAAGAGTTTCCTGCATCAGTCTTGGATGTTAGGAGTGGTGGGCTCTCTCACTCTTGTACCCCCTGAAGATTATACATCCCTGTGCCGTTAGCATCGGCCACTCCGTGGAAGATATCATTCACCAGTGCATTGGCCCTTACATAGTTCTTGACAACTGCGATGTTGAGCTTGCCTCTCAGTCTCATTCTCCTCACTCATCCTTGGTCGCTAGCTTCAGTTGTATTCGATATCTTTCCGAAGCTTTTCATTGATAGCACACCACAATACTTCTATTGCACTAACATCTATTTTATTTTCTTTTGTTTAACTTTTCTTTAGCTAGACATGTTGAGGTTAGTCTCTAGCTGGCCCTTAGATATTAGACATTATTTTTTTCTTCTTCTGCTTGTAGCATTGTTCAAGGGGATGATTTGGCACTTACACTTTGTCTTGACACAGGATGTACTTTATTAGTCCCTTTGACCTACTTTTTGTGGTCTTTTGTTGGACATTAATAATCTTACCTAATCATTTTCTACATATACAAAATAGCTTTATTGTTATCCCAAGGTAAACGAGATCATGAGATCATGATTATCGTCTGATCTCAAATTTCTACTGCCCTATATTTCGGTTTGTTCTCATCAGATTCTCACTCAGACAGATCAACACCTTCCATGGGATGATAAAAGCATGTGTACACTTTGCAACTCAAAGCCCAAATGTAAGTAGCATTTAATTTTTAGATGCCCCATGCACTATGAGATCCATGGAAGTTTTTTTTTAGGAAATTTTGCTTACAACTGTCCCTTGTCTAAGTGATTGTGCTATGAGGGGCATTTCTATGCTGTCAATATCACCCAGGATTGCACTTGTCTTATACATGCTCACTCAGGGTGTTTTTAATCCTTGTCTCAGCGTTAAAACTTAATACACATTCAATCACCTCAAAACTTGCCACTAGACCACACTACTATTGGTGATTCATGGAAGATATTTGCTTGTTCTGGGAGTAAAACAGATCACTAAGGGCCTTCATGCAATAAAATGATGAGAGATGTCTTGCCCTGTTCATTCAGGAAAGTGTAATGGTAATCGGGGCAAAGATATCACATACAATTTTTTAAATTTATTACTGCTGAGTTGTAAACTGTTAAAATGAAACATGTTTCTGTAGTTGAACATTGTAGGAAGATAAATTAGACTTTTCTTTTAAAGGATTTATTGTTGTATTGGTGTCAACATAATGTGTCTTACCACAAAATGCAATGTTTTTTGTTTACACAATTTTGTTTCATGAAAGTTTTGTATATGCTTTATGCAGGAACTCTAGACAACATTATTTTGTTGATACGTTCTATTTTGAGATGGTTGTCTATTTATACTTCATTATGATTCATTGGTTTAGGCCTATGCATCTTTTTTATCTTTCAGTCATCAAAATTTTTAATGCTCGAATTTATCACTATTACTTGCATCTTTGCTGTTATTTTCATCTGCACTTACCATTTGTCACTATGTTTTGCATTCTTGCTATTATTCTCATGTCCACTTACCATCACTATATGATGGATTTGACATTTATCTTAGTTTTCTTACAGGTGCTACAATTAAGGAAATGCAATGGATCACTCTACAGACCAGTCAAGGGCTTTTGATAGTAACTTGTCTTTGACCAATCTTATGTCTCTCCTACAAATCATTTATTGTATTATCAACTTGACAAAATCCTGATCAAGAATGATTTTGAGTTCAGGTCATCCAGTACAGAACTTAACAGTGGCAATTCCTCCATCAAAGGAGGGGTCCACAAAGGGCCGTGAAACTAAAAATGATGGATTTCATGCCTCAAGTGACACAAGTCTGTTTTCAAGTTCATTGCCTGTAATGTTCCAAGAAAAATGTAAGGTCTAATGTTCCCTACAAATGTACAAATTTTATGATCATTTTATGGAATGAGAGGATGTATTCAATTGAAAATTTTCTTTATGCTTATTATTCTTGGATGTTTACAGTGAATGTTACAGATGAGGAGAATGATGGACAATATGCTGATACAACAGCTTCTCTTCTAAATCAATTACATCAAGGAGCATTGGCTTTGGAGCCTCTTCAGGACATGAAGTCCCGGGCCATAGGAAATCTTCCTAATGATGAAGACGAGCTTTTGGATGGAATTATGGACGATTTCGATTTGAGTGGATTGCCCACCCAGGTTGAAGATTTGGAAGAATGTGATATATTTAGCAGTGGAGGGGGCATGGAGTTAGATTTTGATTCTCAGGAAGTTCTGAATGGGAACATACATAGGTCAATCTTAGATAACTTAGCAAGAAATGGAAATGTTACCTATGGAATTTCAAATGGCCTTGGTACTGTTCCGGGAGAGCATCCTTATGGTGAACATCCTTCCAGAACATTATTTGTGTGAAATATTAATAGTAATGTGGAGGACTCTGAATTGCGTGAATTATTTGAGGTAATGATGTGCAGATGTCTCTTTTCCATTCTCCATGGCTATTTACTTGGTTATCTCTCATTTTTCCAAGGGATTTTCAGCATCATGGTTTCTTTGTAAAATGCTTGGTATTGCTTTGTGCAGTAAATATTAAATTCTTTACTAAACTCAATAATGACAATGTAACCCCTTTTTGTAACTGAATAGTTTTCATCTCTTAAACAATCTGGGTTCATGAGTGTCTACCTAAGCCTCATATCATTAAGAGTAATGAAATGGAATTTAATTCTTGTTATAGCTGACTTCAATGATATACACTGACTATGATAATATGGATGATTACATATAATGTAATCAAGTTCTGAACAATCCTAGGAAGCCTCTGTAGTAATTTTGCTGAGTTTTAAAGTAGGATTTTATAAGGGAAATAACTAAGATATTAATTCAAAAAGGACATATGCTCGTTGACTCTGTTCTTTTGTATTGTGAAATGTTAATTAAAAGATCTAAGATTGGTTTTACAGTGTTGGGGAAGTGTTTCTGAGTAAGACGGCATTGCATCTTTTGCGATTGTGGGAAATAAAGATCTCTCTTTGAAAACTGTAATTATACTGTGTCCACCACATAAGTGCAGTGACTAATGTCAAAAAATTTCAAGTAGACTGTATAGAAAATAACTTCAAAGAAAGGATTTTGTGTCTGGTTAGGTTGTACCTTTGTCTTGTTGGGAATATAATCTTGTTGTCCATATGATGGGCAAGCAAGAATACACTTGGTCATACTAATAAGTAACGTGTTGGGAATATAATCTTGTATATTTAAAGAAAAATTGTTTTAAATCTAATTTGAAACAACATGTTATTACACATCCCTCTATTGGACTATAGAATTAACTATCACATTTTTAAAATATCTCATAGTGAGACAAGTTCAAACACGAGCATGTCCCTTTCACATTTTGCAACCTTTTGACATTTATTTTACTACAGCTGAATTATATTTGTATTTTTGTTTTATTTTCTAAAATAAAAATTAGACTGTTTTATATTGTAAACATTTCTCAATATTATTAATCTTCTTTTAGTTAAAAATGAAGATTAATTTAAAAATGAATATTATTAAATATTCTTTTGTAAGTTGGGATAAAATACTTGTAAACCAGGGAAACAATGTTATGTTATTAGTTTCAATTGCCAATTTTGGTTGCAGCTGATCTATATTTCTAATGTTTTAATGCCAACGAAATAGAGGCCAGGGTCGCAGTTTATCATTTTCTAATGCCAACAAAATTAATGCTTCATTTAAACTATGGGTGTGTGAGTTGGTGGTAGTAGGTATCAAATATTTCACAATGGAGTTGTTCTTACAAAAAAAACAACACTATTTAAAAAAAAAAAATACAAGACCGTCACTTAAGCGACGCCTGTAGGTGTCGGTTAAGCGACGCTTTTAAAAAAAAAATACAATATCGTTGCTTAAGCGACACCTCTAGGTGTCGGTTAAGAGACGCTTTAAAAAAAAAATACAATAGCATCGCTTAAGCGACGCCTGTAGGTGTAAATGTTTTTAAAAAATTTCGTCACCGTCTCTTAACCAACGGCCATGCTGTAGAAGCGACGGCTTGTAAGTGTCGGATAACCGACGATTTACATTTAACCGACGGTAAACTGAGCTGTCGCTTAACCGACGGATTGGAAATATGTCGGATAACCGACGAAAATCCACCGACGCTTAAAAAAAATCATAGTGTCGTACATGCGATAGGGAAGTGTCGAAAATCCGACAATACGACCGTCGAATTTTTGGTCAAAATGTAGTAGTGATAGAATCAACACCAAAATAGAAAAGCCCAAAACAGTAAGTGATCTCCCGACAGTAGTAACCTTCTTCTTATCTAGCCCCGGTGTCTTCTCCTCACTCAACTCTATGCTACACTTGAGTGTGTATGAGATGTGTGCTAAATAGAGAAGTCACTTCTCTATTTATACTGCTTCCTAGCATGATTAAAACCCTACTAGGTCCAACTTCACTAAGTGAGTCTAATAACCCTAGTGCCCCGGAACTGCGGCGACTTTAACCCTTAGACAATAGGAGGGTTACCCACAATGACTTGACATGACTTGTTTACATTATAGATCCTCCCGATCGGAACATCGAGGCATGACATCATGACTCAATTACATTACAAACACATCTCAGAATAAACATCGGGTTGCAAGACATAAGATACATAGATGGATACATTCCGAAGTTGCAAATACATCAACAATAGGATATGATACCTAGCTTGTGGTGTAGGTACTCAAATTGTGTCTTTGGTAAGGGTTTAGTGAAGATATTAGGAGTTTGTTCTGAAGAAGGGATAAAATTCAATTGAACTACTCTGTTTGTAACCTTCTCCCTTAAGAAGTGATACTTAATAGGTATGTGCTTGGTATTGTAATGAATGACTTGATTTTTGGACATACTAATGGAGGTGTGTTGTGCCCCTACCCAACCCTTTAAAAAACATTATTTCATCAAATAAAATTGTATTTTATTTTGATGAAATGTTTGAATTTCATATAGCAAACCTAAAGAATTGATAGCTACTGAAATGGTGACATTCCAGAAGCTACTGAAACATGAAATTCAATGTTTTTAAAAAAAACCTTTGCAGACTATGGATTAGTTGACAAAATTACTATTTTGAAATTATTATTTTGAGTGGATAAGTGTTAATAATTTGTCATAACCTAGTAGTGATTTCTTATTCGAATATTTATCATTTAATTTTATTATGTGATTTTGTTATCATAAATGTTGATAAGGTTTTGAAATTAGAAGGCTGATTATGGTATTGATGACACCTTATAAATGGGTAATTTTGATTCAATTATTCAACTTGGTAATTCTGATTCATTTAATGATGGATATTGAAAGATAAAACCATGCATTCAATTTAAGAGTTTGAAAAATATTTTACTAAGCCTATCTTATTATTTTTGCTACATTATTAAAAGTGTTGAATAAATAAAGATCAAATAAGTATATTTATAATTAATAGACTTTATTTATTTTTTTATTATTTATACAAGGTAAATAAATCTTTTAATTATTTTGTATAAATATAATAAATAAATTTTTTTTGATCTTTTAAATGTTTACCTAGAAAATTAGGTATAATTAGCACTTTATTTTAATTTTATCATATTTGCAAAAACACGAGGAATTAATGTGAATTTTATAAAGGCTTAGAAATGAGCATACTTTTCCTTTTTATTGAAGATTATTGTCTAATTTATCCACAGGTTATTTAAATAACGGCACGCGGTTATCAATGAAGATTGAAAGAGCTATTAATTCAATGGAAAGGTTTGTGAATTTTGTTTTATCCACAACGTGATCCTCATATTAAACCAGCTATCTGTTCTCCGATATTGTAGAGATTTGAGCGAATCTATGGATTATTATATTGCTAATAATGATAAAACAAATATCTTGTAGATGTTGAAATGTTTTAATTGCACATATTGAAACAAATCACAGATTTTGAAAACGCCAAAAGAGCTGGAAAGATCATTGGTTAAGCTATTTATTTTCTCATGATTGAATTCTGTTTACACTTCTTTCTTTTATTACGTTTTTTGTTTTTCATGTGCAGATGCTAAGGAGATTGTTATGATTCTGGAAATTGCCAGGAGACGAATTTTATTTTCTGTCAGTTATTAAAAATGCGTTTTCAAATAATAGACGTTTTTCCAGGCCACGTTGTGAACAAATGGAGACAGATCTAAAAAATCCGCCACATGGGTTTTTCTCAGAACAGACCCATTTAGTTGTACTCACTAGGATTTTTCCAAAAAGTGATGGATTCTGGGATATTTCGGGGGTTTTCTGGACGCGAGTTTTGCAGTTGCGGCCGGCAAAATTTCGCCTGTGTAAAACCTAATTTGGATTCCGTTTTTTGTTATTTAAGCAAACTGAAATTTGCTGGAAAGGGTGGTGGATGTAGGGGCTGCCAAAGCTGAAGAGATTTCTCTTTTGAAAGCTCAGAAAACACTGCTGCTTGGGGATCGATAGTTAATGGAAGGGAAAATGACA
The DNA here is from genome assembly GCA_001517045.1 of Pseudotsuga menziesii. NCBI lineage: Eukaryota > Viridiplantae > Streptophyta > Pinopsida > Pinales > Pinaceae > Pseudotsuga > Pseudotsuga menziesii. The sequence continues at coordinate 107,860 of LPNX011048925.1, forward strand.
AGACTGGGTTTGATTTTGTTGTGACTCTGGACAGCTATCCGTCTGCAGCCTCAATCTTTTAAACTGGTGATACTGTTATATATGTTTACTGTTTGAACACTTTGCATATGTTCTTGGTATCTGTTAGTCTTGTTATTTCCTTTTCATACTTTATTATGTTTGTTAAAATTCTCTGTAGAAGTTTACAAACATACATTTCTCGTGTAATTATCGATTTTCATGCTTTCAATTTTGCTAATATATCATGTTATGTAATTGGAAATCGACATTGTTACTTATATGATTTGTAATTGATTACTGTATGGGCCTGGTTAATGTTTATCTTATTTAAATATTACCTATGTGTATCCATGTGGTAATTCTATTAGCATTAATTGATCTCATGGTTTATTTCTCTTATTGCTCCTGATCAGGATAATATATAGTTAGGGTTATATATTGCTTATTTCTGCTGATTATATTACTTGAAAACCTATTCGTATCAGATTCTGTCTCTATGAATTATATTTAGTTTATCCTTTTTGTAAATGATTGTACAAGATGTATATAGCAGGTTTGTGTACAATATTAACTATGTTTATATTTTATCTTTTCAGCTTTTGTATCTTGTATTTATAATTCATTGATTTAAGTTGATTAAATCTGTTAATCTAACATCCTATAGCATATAACCTGAATTAACTTTTGTAAATAATAAAGATAGGTTTCACTGGAAATCAGTAGCATTAGTTTTAACCATTAGACTGTTAGTGTTCCAGGCCAACAGAGCCTTTAAACCTATCGGGAACGGCTACCCCAAACAGCTTGGAGCCTGCCCTAAGGATCCCGGTCTGGGTCGTATCCCTCGTTGCGGGCTTTGTCAAATACGCTCGTCAACAATGGCGCTAGAAAGAGGGCCAGTAGATGACAAGTTAGTCTACTGGAGCTATATTATTGATTAATGGCTTCTGTTCCGATTTGGAGATGCTTTTCTCGAAAAATTATGATTGATAGTCCAACAAGTATAGTTGATCTCTTGACAGAAAACAAATTTAATGGTGAGGAAGTAACATCCACATATGAACATGTTTTACAATTTATTGATCAATGTATCTTTCACAAGATTACTGATAAAGATGTCCTATGCATATGTTTGACTCTTACTTTTGAAGGATGAATTAAGAAATGGTGTGAAACCTTGCCAGTAGCTTCTATCCATTCTTTTGAGCATTTAATTAGTGCATTCTTAGTTTCTTTTGGGAATTGTGATTTCATTAGTTTGTGCACTGAATTAATAAATTTAAGGAAAGACAAAGATGAATCAGTGGAAGACTTCATTGATAGATGTCTTCATTTTTGTTATAGGTTTCCTTTGAAAGATATTCCTTGTTTAGGTGAATGGCTTCATCATTTGATTCTTTCAAATGAACAAGAGTTAGAAGCTAATCAATCTGAATTTTTATTTAATGATCATTCACAGTTTGATTTAGTTTTTCATGAAAATTCTGAAAATTTAGAAGTGGAAGAAAACCAATCTTGTTTGACAATGTTTTTCACTTTGACGGATGTGGATTTTGAAGAACATCATATTTCAAATTATGATATGTCCATATCTTCGTCGAATGAGAAAGAAGTTTATGAAGAAAATGATCATGTTCCTACTTCTATTTCAGAAACAAAAGAAATTGAATCTAAAACTTCTAGTTTGGCTAAAGAGATTCGAGATTCATCTTGTGGAGATCTTATCATTGATCATTTTATCACATCTCCATTAGTTCTTGATTTTTCTTATTCTAAAGAATCCAATGACTTTCTACCACATCTATATTCTTATCATGAACATAGTAAAATCTCAGATAACTTATTATGTTCAGATTTTTCTATGGATCGTGTCACGGATATTAATCAGTTTATCCTAGAAGAAGAAACCAAACCACCCATAGACTTATCTTTTGAAGAGGAATTATTTAATGAAGAGTTTTCCTGTAATGATCTTTCTTATCCACAAAAAGAATTTCATTCTCTTAATGCTTCAACATATTTTTCTTTGTAACCTGATATTTTTAATCAAGAGGCAATGCATAGTTCATATTTTTATGATTTTGATTTCACATTGTCACAATCTTATGAGGTACAATACAATCATGATTCGCATTTATAAAATGAAGAGATTAATCTTTCTTCCCATGAAACATTTCCTCAATTACATACATGGGAATTAGGAAATATTCAAACAAACAGATTTGAAGAAGTCTCTTATGATTCATCGAAATTCTTAGATCAACAATCTTATCATGATCAGTCGCTTGAGTTTGAAAATCAATATGGAATAGGTAAAGTCAATGTTGATCATCATCATAATTTACATCTTATAACAATTAATGATGATTTTTCACCTACCTTGTTGGATTCCATTATTTCATCTCAAGTTAGTGATTATGAGGAATTTAATCCCTATCAAATTGATAAGGATATTAATCATAATGCGAAGAAAACTCTTGAACTTGAATTTAAGAAAATTGAATCTGAATTTCATGATTTTTTTAAACGACGTGTTTGTCTGCAAGATGATGTTCATAGGGATAAAAACCTACAGGAAGGATTGTTTAACTTTGAGTTTCTTTCACATGATTCTTTGCACAAAACTTTAGCACATGACTGTCACGATATATCTCTCTCATTACCATATTCTTTTGAACAATCTGATGTTATTAATCACACATATTATGATAGGATTGCAGATTGGCTCGAGAGATCTTTTCTTGCGAAGTTTCTGGAGAATGGTAAGTTGGCATTTACTTTGTTTTTTGAAAGTCAAAATGGTAGGTCTGATTTGTTTATTTTTTGTTGCAAAATTCTTCAATTCTTATTGCTGACTTTCATTTTGTTTGATCTTGCAGGATTGGAGTTATTACAATGGCTTCATTGGAAATTTTCATTTACTTAGTTTGTATATATGTTATTTTATTAGTTTAGGTTAGGGTTATAATTTAGAATGATTTATGTTTGTTTACATTTGAATAAATGCAGATATACGGAGTTGAGACGACATCATGTTAAGAATGAGATGACGACATCATTATCAGGGAAGTAGTTCTTTTCTTTCTCTCGTTTTCTTTAATCGTCTCATTAAAAGAAAGAACCTTTCATCTTTTTATAGCTGCATATTCATTAGGATTTATTTTGTTACTTTGATTTCTGAATAAAACATATTAGATTAATGTCTCATCACTTATTAAAAAACAACTTCGACTAAATTGAAAGATTTAAAAGCAAAATAGGGATAAAATTTTTTAAAACTTGTTAATCTATCTCTCATTTTCTTTTGCTGGTAATTAGTCATATATTGTTAGACCTATTTTCTATTTGATGAGATCTTGATTTAACTCATGTGTTATGTGTATGGAATTTATTTTAAAATTTCATTTTCTTTACTAAAAGTTTTCTCGTAGTCTTTGAAATCCTTTGTTTTTGTAGTTTGCTCAATAAAACTAATGTATGTATTATTTTGCTTTTTCTTTTGATTTTTGTTGTTCTTTTGATTTTTCAAACTCAAAAAAAATGATTTAGATCTAAGAATGGTTTTTATGTCATAAAATTGGAATCTGATTATATAAAATATGAAGAAAGCGAGACTTTTGGAAATTTGTTCTTATCTCAGAAATAAAAAAAAAAAGAAATTGAACTGTTGCAAACAAAACTACTAGACGAAAACTTTCACTTTATTTCGTTTCTTTTATCATTATCCTCAAATTGTTGCATTTAATGAATATCGAAGTCACTATTACTAGGAATTCTATTACTTGTTTAGAAATCAGTTATGGGAAAGCAGTTGCAATTTTAATAATAAAATCAGTTATCCATAGATCATTTACGCTATCTTACTCGTAAAGAGTTTCCTACTACGTTCCCCCATTATAAACATGCAAATCTCTTGTAGATGAGCACTTAAACGCTGAGTATGAAGCCTTCTTTAAACTTATTAGCTTGGGATATAAGCCGTTGGGTGGAATGGGTTAAAAGACGTACCCTTTCGAGGCTATGGATGCCTGTAGGCAGGAGGGCTCCGTCTGTGGCATACTTGGATTCCAAATCATATATTGTTATACATACAAAATCTATAAGAATCCGAGGTCATCCCACACTCGTGAAGAGGTTCCAATGTAGCTAACCCATTAATAAATTGAGAAGTTCTAAATATTCATGTTTTATCTTATCTTGGGACTAGAACAGCAGGCTGCATGGTTAAAAGTCAACCCTTTCGAGGCTATGGACGCCTGCGGGTAGGAGGGTTATGACTATAGTATTGGGATCATATTTTTAAAAAACTGTTTGAATATCAAAATTGCATTGTATTTCCCAAGACTAATTTCTTTTGGAGTCTTATGCTTTCTAAAAAAACTTAAAATTCGTATCATTTTTGAAGGTAATTTCTGGATAATGATAAATAATCGAATCTAGTATTAGTTTGAAATCTAGTCTTATCACAAGGTACAGTTCTTTTATCTTTAAATGCCAATCTGAGTTAAAAAAAAAATTCTTATCTTGCTACATATATAAGTCAGATTTCATGTTTTCATAGAGATAACTGTTTCGCCGAGTCAGTCGCCATCTATTGTGCCCCTACCCAACAGCCTTTAAAAAACATTATTTCATCAAATAAAATTGTATTTTATTTTGATGAAATGTTTGAATTTCATATAGCAAACCTAAAGAATTGATAGCTACTGAAATGGTGACATTCCAGAAGCTACTGAAACATGAAATTCAATGTTTTTAAAGAAAACCTTTGCAGACTATGGATTAGTTGACAAAATTACTATTTTGAAATTATTATTTTGAGTGGATAAGTGTTAATAATTTGTCATAACCTAGTAGTGATTTCTTATCCGAATATTTATCATTTAATTTTATTATGTGATTTTGTTATCATAAATGTTGATAAGGTTTTGAAATTGGAAAGCTGATTATGGTATTGATGACACCTTATAAATGGGTAATTTTGATTCAATTATTCAACTTGGTAATTCTGATTCATTTAACAATGGATATTGAAAGATAAAACTATGCATTCAATTTAAGAGTTTGAAAAATATTTTACTAAGCCTATCTTATTATTTTTGCTACATTATTAAAAGTGTTGAATAAATAAAGATCAAATAAGTATATTTATAATTAATAGACTTTATTTATTTTTTTATTATTTATACAAGGTAAATAAATCTTTTAATTATTTTGTATAAATATAATAAATAAAGTTTTTTTGATCTTTTAAATGTTTACCTAGAAAATTAGGTATAATTAACACTTTATTTTAATTTTATCATATTTGCAAAAACACGAGGAATTAATGTGAATTTTATAAAGGCTTAGAAATGAGCATACTTTTCTTTTTTATTGAAGATTATTGTCTAATTTATCCACCGGTTATTTGAATAAGGAGCTATTAATTCAATGGAAAGGTTTGTGAATTTTGTTTTATCCACAACGTGATCCTCATATTAAACCAGCTATCTGTTTTCCGATATTGTAGAGATTTGAGCGAATCTATGGATTATTATATTGCTAATAATGATAAAACAAATATCATGTAGATGTTGAAATGTTTTAATTGCACATATTGAAACAAATCGCAGATTTTGAAAACGCCAAAAGAGTTGGAAAGATCATTGGTTAAGCTATTTATTTTCTCATGATTGAATTCTGTTTACACTTCTTTCTTTTATTACGTTTTTTGTTTTTCATGTGCAGATGCTAAGGAGATTGTTATGATTCTGAAAATTGCCAAGAGGCGAATTTTATTTTCTGTCAGTTATTAAAAACGCGTTTTCAAATAATAGGTATTTGTCCAGGCCACGTTGTGAACAAATGGAGACAGATCTAAACAATCCGCCACATGGGTTTTTCTCAGAACGGACCCATTTAGTTGTACTCACGAGGATTTTTCCAAACAGTGATGGATTCTGGGATATTTCGGGAGTTTTCTGGACATGATTTTTGCAGTTGCGGCCGACAAAATTTCGCTTGTGTAAAACCTAATTTGGATTCCGTTTTTGGTTATTTAAGCAGACTGGAATTTGCTGGAAAGGGTGGTGGATGTAGGGGCTGCCAAAGCTGAAGAGATTTCTCTCTTGAAAGCTTAGAAAACACTGCTTCCTAGGGATCGATAGTTAATGGAAGGGAAAAGGACAAGACTGGGTTTGATTTCGTTGTGACTCTGGACAGCTATCCGTCTGCAGCCTCAATCTTTTAAACTGGTGATACTGTTATATATGTTTACTGTTTGAACACTTTCCATATGTTCTTGGTATCTGTTAGTCCTATTATTTCCTTTTCATACTTTATTATGTTTTTTAAAATTCTCTGTAGAAGTTTACAAACATACATTTCTCGTGTAATTATCGATTTTCATGCTTTCAATTTTGCTAATATATCATGTTATGTAATTGGCAATCGACATTGTTACTTATATGATTTGTAATTGATTACTGTATGGGCCTGGTTAATGTTTATCTTATTTAAATATTACCTATGTGTATCCATGTGGTAATTCTATTAGCATTAATTGATCTCATGGTTTATTTCTCTTATTGCTCCTGATCAGGATAATATATAGTTAGAGTTATATATTGCTTATTTCTACTGATTATATTACTTGAAAACCTATTCGTATCAGATTCTGTCTTTATGAATTATATTTAGTTTATCCTTTTTGTGAATGATTGTACAAGATGTATATAGCAGGTTTGTGTACAATATTAACTATGTTTATATTTTATCTTTTCAACTTTTCTATCTTGTATTTATAATTCATTGATTTGAGTTGATTAAATCTGTTAATCTAACATCCTGTAGCATATAACCTGAATTAACTTTTATAAATAATAAAGATAGGTTTCACTGACAATCAGTAGCATTAGTTTTAACCATTAGACTGTTAGTGTTCCAGGCCAACAGAGCCTTTAAAACTGTCGGGAACGGCTACCCCAAACAGCTTGGAGCCTGCCCTAAGGATCCCGGTCTGGATCGTATCCCTCGTTGCGGGCTTTGTCAAATACGCCCATCAACAAGGTGGTATTATTTCAATGGAGAGGAATGGGGTCAGCATATCTTACCTCCAGGTCTACCAGTGTCTGAATCATCTAGAGAATTTGTGTATAGCAGGTGGTAGCAACAATGTACTAAAATTTTGTAGTGGATAAGGATATTGATCCTTGCTTCTTACTCATCCATGCAACTAAAGAATCACCTAAGAACAATGGACCTCCACTTGTGCTCTTCCTTTCATCCAAATAGTTTGACCAATCAGCATCAGAATATGCAGTTAACAAAAGATTTTGATTCCTGGGATACCATATACCATAAGTCATTGTGCCTTTCAAATATTTGAATATCCTCTTCACATCCACCAAATGAATTTTCTTAGGAGAAGAATAAAATCTTCCTACCATTCCCATAGCTTGCATGATATCAGGACGATATGTTGTGATGCATAAGAGACTTGTTGTCATTAACCGATATTTTCTCTTATCAACATCTTGTGAGGGATCATCCTTTCTAAGTTTACACCCAACAACCATAGGTGTACTGACAGGTGATGAGTCTTCCATTTGAAATTTCTTCAACATCTCCTTCAAATAATTCTCTTGGGAGAGAAATAAGCCTCCAGGACTCTGGATAATGTGAAGACTAAGAAAGTATAATAGTTCTCCTATCATTGACATCTCAAACTCAGATTGCATGCAATTATCAAAACACTGCAAAGACGAATCATTAATGCATCCAAATACAATGTCATCCACATACACCAAAACTATTAATAGATTATCACCTTCATATTTCATATACAAGTTACTGCCAATGGTAACTTTCTTAACTTTTTCTTGTAGATATTTTTCTAGTCTATGACACCAGGCTTTAGGTGCTTGTTTCAATCCATATAGAGACTTATTTAATTTGCAGACATTGTTAGCATTATCTATCAGTTGGAACCCTTCAGGTTTCTCTATATAGACTTCTTCTTCCATATCTCCATTGAGAAAGGATGACTTAACATCCATCTAATATACTTTGAATTTATTATGAGTGGCATAGGAAAGAAACATTCTAATGGCCTCCAATCGTGCTACTGGTGTAAACATTTCATCAAATTCTTGTCCCTCAACTTGGGCGTACCCTTTGCAAACTAATTGATATTTATTCCTTAGAATTTGTCCTTGTTCATTCATCTTGTTTTTAAATACCCACTTGGAGCCTATTACGTTTTTATCTACAAGTCTAGGAACCAACTCCCAAGTTTTATTTTTCTCAATCTAATCAAGATCTTTATTTATGGCTTTAACCCAATCTTCATCCTCACTAGCCTCTTCAAAACTTTTTGGTTCCATCATAGATAGGAAAGCAATCTGAGATTGTTCTGAAGCTTTGATCAATTTTATTCTTGTTTGCACTCCTTTATTCTTGTCTCCAATTATCTGACTTTCAGGATGATTCTTCTGAGCTATTCTGGAAGGTGCTTTTGTTTATGTCTACTTCCTTGAATATGTCTGAGTGTTTTCATGTTCATCATATGACTCTGAATCTTCTTGTTCTGATTCTTGGTCCTATTTTTCTTCAACTTCAATTGTATCTTCTATATCTTCTATATCTAGTTCAACACTACTTATTTGAATGTCTTTCATAGGGATTCCTTCATCAATATTGATGTCAATACAATCAACCAATTTGTGCAACCTCTTATTATATAACAAGTATACCCTTTACTGTTTGCATCGTATCCTAAAAGGATACCTTCATCAACCCTGTCATCATATTTCCCAAGATGTTCATCATTATTTTTTATATAACACTTACTTCCAAATACTTTAAAGTGTTTTATAGGAGTAGGTCTTCCAAGTTCATAGGGAGTCTTATCACTGTTCGGCCTTAGGTGAGATTTATTAAGAATATGAACAACTGTGTGAATTACATCTACCCAGTATGTCTGAGAAATATTATTTTCATTCATCATTGATCTTGCCATTTGTTGTACTGACCTATTATGACTCTCAACAACTCCATTGTATTGTGGGGTCCCTGGAATAGTGTATTCTCTCTTAATTCCATTTTTATCACAAAAATCCTTGAAGTCTCCTGAACAAAACTCTCTTCCTCTATCAGATCTCACTTCCTTTAGTCTTTTTCCTATTTGATTCTTAGTCAGGGCCTTAAAAGTTTTGAATTTTTCAAGTGCCTCATAATTTTCTTTCAGAAAAGAAACCCATGTAAGTCTAGAATAATCAACAATGACCAACATAAAATATATTTCTCCTCGTGCGCCTTCTTTTCTTGATGGTCCACACAAATCCATATGTACTAAATGAATTGGTTTGTCTCTTGATGTGAAGTTCTTGGATTTTAACTATGTGCAAGTCAGTTTTCCCATTTGACATGGTTTACAAACATATTCATATGGCTTTGATATCTTTGGAAGATCTCGTACTGCCCCATTGTTCACAAGTTTGACTATATGATTAAAGCTTAAACGTCTAAGTCTCCTATGCCAAATCCAAATTTAATCATACTTTCTTAGATGACATTCTTCTTGTTCTTCTTTCAAGACATAGACATTGTTTTTAGTTCTTATAACGTTTGCAACCAATTGTCCGGAGGGTACAAACTTTATCTTGCAGTGAAAACAACTTCACATCCTTTGTCACAAAATTGATTGACACTAAGAATATTATGTTTTAGTCCATATACAAACAACACATCTTGGGCTTTCCCTTTTCCATTACTCAACTTGACCATTCCTTTTCCTTTGATCTTACTTGGAGCATCATTTCCAAAAGTTACATTTCCTGATTTATTTTCACTTAGAGATAGAAATTTAGTTTTATCACCACTCATGTTTGGAACATCCACTATCAATGTACCAGGGTCCTTTTTGCTTCTGAACAGAAAGGACTAAGCCACATTTTTTATCTTCTTTCTTCTTCCAAATTTTATTATTTCCAGTAGAGTAATTCAATATTGGGTCTACTTTGTAATCCTTCATATGACAGTTTGAAGCCTTGTGTACAAAGTTATGACAAACATAACACTTTGGCTCATTGTACAGTAAATAAAAAGTATTTTTATTTCTATCATGAATTATTCTCTGAGTTGTATGCAGTTCTTGTTTGCTTGCACATTGTCTTGTTCTATGTTGTAGCCCTTGAATATTCCTTGATTACATGTTTCTAAAATTAAATGCACAGTTTGCAGCTTTGTGAACAAAATTAGAGCAGCAATAACAATAACTATAAAAACAATTTGGCACCTTACTCTTGGAGGTATTTTCTTTTGTTGACTATGTTTTTGAACATTCCTTGGTTGATAATTCTGATATGAATTTTTGACTCTTGTACTTGCCTTATTTCCTTTTGTTTGCATAGTAGGTTCGAATTCTAGCTGCTTGCTGCAAGAACCTTCTTTGTAGCCAAGGCTTGCTTTTACCCATGGTGACCTTTTCTTACTGAGAATGTTGTTCAATTCCTATGAATCCTTGATACTGGACAAATTCTGGTGGTGCAGAGCTTAAAATTTCTTCAACTCTTTCCTAGATTCAACTACTTCTGCTTCCAAATCTTCACATATCTTTTTACCTTCTGTTAATTTTTGTCTGAGAATTTCATTTATATTGTTTGCTTCTTCTAGTTCCAACTTTAATAGGGAAATGTATTCACATGGATTTTTTCCCATTCTTTTCATACTGCACCAATAACTATTTTTCTTTTCTTTTCTTTAATCTGAGCCTGGCAATTTCCTCCAGAGCACTGATTAGTTCCCCTTCCATGTCAACTATGGATTATTCCTCATTCAGGTCGCTTTCTATACATTCATTTCCAATATCATATATGGCCATAAGCATAAAGTTGTTCACTTCATCTTCACCAGATGAATCACTGTCTGTTTCTTCTGAAGAGTCAACATCATTTACACACAGGCTTTTCTTTTTATGTTTAGCTTCTTTACCATATTTATTGAATGAATAAATTTCATCATCATCAGAGCTCTGCCTCTTTTGGTTGAGGGGACATTTGGAAGAAAAATGACCTATTTTCCCACATTTAAATGGAATCGTGCCTTTGTATTTACCTGAACCTTTCTTCAGCCTCCTTAGAAATATTACCTCGACCACATCCATTTTAGAATCAATATGTTTATCTTATTTAAAAGCATCTTCTTGAGTGGTGGATTTGTCTTTACCAATCCTCATTTCATAGGTTGTCAGAATACCAAGGAGTTGGTCAATTGGCATAGTTTTTAGATCACTCAATTCTTTTATTGTTGAGACCTCGGGATTAAATCTCTCAGGCAAAGATCTTAAAATTTTTTGAACTATGAAAGCTTCATCAAACTTTTCACCAAGCCCCTTCATGGAATTAACAGTGTCTTCTATTCTTAGGAAATATTTGCTGACCATCTCATCCTCATTAATTTTTAGCTATTCAAATTTTAGCCTATGTGTCTGTAGTTTGGAATCTTTTACTTTTTCATTTCCTTCATAACTGTTTACAAGCTTATCCCACATTTCTTTCACAGAATCAAGATGCATTACTTTAACAAAATCATCCTCTGTAAGACCACTCAGAATAGAGTTCATTGCCTTTGCATTGAAACAAAATTCCATCTTGTCATCTATGGAGGCTAGCACAACTGGCTTTACATAGCCAGTCTCTACTACATCCCACACATTATCTCCTAAGGAGATTATACAGGTTCTCATTCTAACCTTCCAGAAGGAAACGTTTGCCCCATCAAACACAGGAACCTTATTGGATGACGTCCCTTCATAACTCATCATGTTTAAGCTTTCAGATCTACCTTTAGACAAAAGGAACCTGGCTCTGATACCAATTGTTGAAACTACTCAAATAACTGACAAGGGGGGTGAGTTAGTTATTTCCAAAGCTTAAACCATTTTTCAAAATTTAAACCCTTATTACTAATTAGAGACTTATAATTATGATAATGTAGCAAGTATAACACAAGAGATGAAGAATATCAATTACACATTCATGATAGAGATAAACAAACATTCATATTTATTTGAGCACCTACTCAAAAGAGGCTGCAACCTCTATTTTACAAAATCCTTCTTGTAGAGAGGACCAACCCTCATGTTTTTCTAGCACACACTAAACTAACATTCTCCATCTACAATTGAGTGAAAGAATCAACTTCCACTTGTATAGGATTCAACCTGTACAGAGAAGACAACATGTTTTTCCTAGCACCACCCTACCACCCTTGTTTCTTAGATTTAAAACATGTACAGTAAAATATTTAGAAAAATAGATATAACAATTCAAACCAACTATGTACAGATCTAATCCTGAATTGCTTATGCATCTTGGTTCCCCTCATCATCTTTGTTTTGGATATTCTCGAAAGATCTCAGAGTCCTCTATCATTCTGCTATATCCACTTCGACAATGATCCAAGCACCATTTCTCTGTCTGTAGTGTGCACACATCTCCATTCATCACACATATCCTTTTATACATATATGTCCTTCAACCCTTTAATTGTTTGTATGTCTGACAGTCCATTTTCATAACTGATCAACCTATTCGATGCCTTGTGACAGACCAAAATTCCATTCGCTGAGTAATCCTAAATTTCTACAATGTATCTTCGCCATTTGGTTTCTTCCGCACTTGTCGTATTCTACAACAAATCAAAGTTTCCACTCTCCTAGTTTTGTATTTTTGGTTTCGTGGTACAGGTTCCAAACCAATCATTACGCACCATTGATCTTCTTTGGGCTCTCAGTGACCACTGCTATGCTGAGGAAATTAGATATCGGATATGTAATTTTTCTTGGTATCATTGCATGATTTCCTCTTTTTATCTTCCACTCTTCGTCTTCTGCTCTCAAAACTCCTTCCACATCGTCTATTTCTTGTGCAATTTCTAATCCAAATTCACTGATTTCCTTAGTTTGACCAACCTTAAACGAGGGCCAAAATAGCTCCAAATCTCCTAAAAAAGTTTCGATGCTTATTTCTAAAATGGGTAACTAAATCTGAACCGGTGGTCAATATTTTTGGCCCTCAATTTTTTTGTAATTCTTCGTCTATGAGTGAATTTGGATTAGAAAATTAACCTATGATATAATCCAAATTCACTCATTTCCTTAGACTAATAGAGTTGTGATAATCAACATTTTTAATTACTAAGTAAACTATTACTTTAATATTATAATTTTTAACCTTTTTAAACTTAAAACATTATAGACTAACCCCTATTCAATTATTAAATTTTAAATGATGAGCCTTTTATTAAAATTTTAACTTTATATTTAAGAGAAACCTTATTAACTATTAATTATTAAATTAAAAACCAAAACCTAAAAGTTTTTAAACCAAAAACCAACTTTTCAAATAAATTTATTTCACATAAAAGCTTACCCATATATATATATTTTTCGGGCATCTTACTCATTTCCCTCAGGCTTCAATTATCTCCTAATGATGATCCCAAAGTATGGGTTGAAATGTCGAGAGTTTCAATCTTTCCAATGCAGCTCCTCTTCATTTTCAAATGCTACTGCGTAAATGACTATTTGTAAACAAAATTTCAACAAGTTCACCTTCATCTACATATATATAGTTCAGCCTCCCTGTTACAATGAAAAACATCAAACTCATTAGAATAATGATGCATGAAATCCAAGAATTCTCTACTTGAAGTCTTTGGCCTTCTTCACTTCTGCTTGTTACTATCACATCACTATCCTTGGTAATTTCAATAACCATGCACTTCCCATTATTGTTAATGACTTCATACTATGCTTCCTCCATCAATGCAATACTTGCATTGGACATCTCTTGTTGATCTTATTTGTGCTTCAGCAAACCACTGCACACCATGTTAGTCAATTCAACCTCTATATCATTTTCTGCCTATTTCCAATTAGTTACCATTTTATTATCCATCATCATCAGCAACTGATTATTAACCTCTTCTTGCTTACCCTTGAATGGATGAAGAATATGCTTCTTCCCATTCATTTCAAAGGAATAGACATTCCTCTTGCCCTCATGCACTACTTCCCTGTCAAACTGCCAAAGTCTACTTAAGAAAACATGGCAATAATCCATCTCAATAATGTCACATCTTACCTCATCATGGTAGCTTCCAATCTGAAACTTTACCTGGAATTATTCTCTCAAAAGAACTTGATGACCTTTCTGTAGCTGTGCAACCCTGTAGAGTTCTGGATGTATTGTATTCCTCAAATTTAGTTTCTCCACCATCTCTGTAGACACCAAATTATCAGTACTACCACTATAAACAATTAATTTACAACACTTACCTTCAACCTTACAAACTGTATTAAAAAGAATCTTTTTTCGGACTGACTCATCAGTTACTTTCCTCATCAACAAGGCTTCACCTTGTTTAGGGTAATTCTCAACCACCTCCAATTCCTTTGGAGCTTTAGGTTCAACTTGCACTAGTTGTGCTCCTCTCTATCTCACAACATTTTCTGTACAGTCCCATGACATGTGACCTAGCTGTCCACATGTGTAACACCTCACTGGTCCACCTGTTCCTCCGCCTCTTCCTCTTGAAGCATTCCTTCCACCTCTTTTCTCACTATTCATGTGAGCGTGTACTTGCTGGTTTGAACCGTTAGCTTCACCCTTCTACTATTGTTCCGTTCCTCTAGAGCCTCTTACCTTTTCTTTCTGACTCTGCTTCCTCATCAGCTTCTCCTCAGCCTTCAAAGCAACTTGATATGCTTCTTCAATAGATCTTAATGACAACAAACTTAGTTCATCTTGTATATCAAACCTTAGACTATTTACATACTTGGAAAATTTCTCAGGTTTACCCTCTATATGACCTGATCTAATATTCACCTTATAAAATTTCTCAGTAAACTCCCTAATTTTCATTGATTTCTATTTAAGATTTTGCAGTTGTCTAAACAAAACCAACTTATAATCTTGAGGAAGAAATTTACCTCTCAACTTAGCTGTCATTCTGCTCCAGCTATTGATCCTTTCTTTGTTCTTCAATATTTTCTCCTCCTGCACACCATCCCACCACAAGGATTCATCTCCTCTTAACTTTGTGACAGCAAATATGACTTTCTTGTCCTCCTTCACTTCAACAAAATCGAAGTGCTTGTTCATCGCATTGATCCAGTCAATCAATTCTTTTGGATTCAAGATTCCGCTATAGAATGTAACATCTTCTATCGAGCTAGAACTCACACCAAAGATTGATTTCAGTATTTTTACCTCAAGAGTTTCAGTAGTTGTCTTCTCCTCTTCTTCAGGTACCTCTTCATCACTTTTTTCTCCAGTGTGCTCATGATTTCCATGAGCCTCTAAGACTCCCAGCCTCACTCTCAGAGTTCTTATCTCCTCTCTTAGGTCTGCATTGTCAACAGGTCTTCCTCTCCTGCCTCGACCTCTTCCAACACTGACATCCATCTCCCGTCACAACAAATCACTTCTGTACATAACCTTACTATTAGTAATATATTTTTTCTAAATGTGTTAGTAGTACAGGAATAATATCAATCTTGATTTTCATTCAAGAAACAAAATTCTAATCTCAATGACTAACAATCCATAATATTCAGAAATAAAGACCATTACTGCCCCACTCTAATACCAAAAATGGTGTAGGCCAGATTCAACCACAACCAACCAAACTAGCACCTATAAGATTTGGTGGCTCCTACACTTAGCAGGATTGCCAAATTTATCCCTTGGCCAATTCTATGCTAACTTTTCCTCCTTGCAATTCAGCTTTCGCAACAAGGTTTTCCACAACCCTGTGTCCGCAACAAATTCTTTCTGCAACTCTGTCTCCAGACAAAAATTTCCACAACAGGCCTTCCCTCAATTCTGTTTCTGCAACAGTGGTTTGACAATGGGGTTTTCGCAAGTGGGTTGTGGTATGCACGTCCAACTTTCCAAAGTTGCTCCCCTGCAACTTTCCTCCCGCAACTTTTCCTCCGTAATTGTTTTCCACTGTTAGATATTTGCGGCCTTCTCCGTGACCGTCGATCTACTATTTGGTGCAGATCTCATAGATATTTGTAGATCCGTTATTTCCTTCGCAACTTCCATTGCGGATCTCTCCTGGACTGTCATATCTCCGTCTGTGGACTCAATCTCCACTGTTCATTCTCTGCAATAAACTGGTTAAGGAAGAAAACCTGCGTGTTGTACCGATTGATTAGAGAATCGATCAATCTAGGCTATAGTCTCTAAGATTCACTAGCCTAACACTTCTATGCATACATTTACAACCTACTTCATCCATTCAAGCAACAATATAACACTTGAATCAATAAATTCATAGATATGCACAGATGTTTAGAAAACCTTCGAAGTTGACTCTTCACGAATACACAGCTCAAATTAGTAAATGCATCTAAGCTAATAACACTTCTATCACATAGCTAATCCTTATATTAAGCACACACACAAAAACACAGTTTGGATCTCTTATTCAAGTTTCCCAAAACATTTACAAGTGGAACTAGACGACGGTCTATCCGTCTCTTTGCAAATTTTGCAATCCTAATGCTAAAGAGTAGAACCCTGCATACTTCTCTAAACTTCCTATTGAAGCTAAATTGTAACCTAAAACAAATAAAACATATCATGATGGAAAATTCCCTATCTTAGCAAACAAAATGCGGCTTGATATCCACACATTGAGTCATGATCCTCCATCATGCCTATTGGCGCTAACAAACTATGACTCAACAAAACAACCCAAAAATGTGCCACAACATGTGACCAAATCACCACATTGTTGGCATGCCATGATGCTCTTGAATCAATCTAGATCATGATTGGAACTATGTTTCCATCAATGACAACCATATCATACTCTGATTTGTTTTCCATGTGACCAGAAATCCTCCAACAACCTCCCCCTAACAGCAAAACCTTTAACACGATCCACTTACCTCAACCACCACGCAGACAAAGGGTCGAGACGCTCCACCACCGCACAGACGAGGGGCTAAGAATATACACCACCATGCAGAAGAGGGGCTGAGAATCTCCACCACCATGCATATAAAGGTTTGAAACCCTGAGCACCGTGCAGAAAAAGGGCCGAGAAGCTCCACCACCGCGTAGACAAAGGGACAACAAAATCCACCACCACACAGAAAAAAGGCCAAGAAGCTACACCACTGTGTAGACAAATGACCGACAAGCTCCACCACCATGCACCGACACCATTAGAGGGTGCACTAGCACCAACAAATCACAAGAGAGGGTGCACCAACACCAGCGAATCACAAGAGGGGGTGCACCAACACCAACAAATCACAAGAGAGGGCACACCAAAGCACTAGAGCACCAAAGATGACACAACAAAGCACCAAAGAGAATGCAATAGTGGCACCAGAGAAACAACAAGGAGAAAACACCACTTAGATCGCACCAAAGCACCAGAGAGGAAACAACAGAGCACCATAGAGGGTGCACCAAAGCACCATAGAGGACTCAACAGAGCACTAGAGAAATGGCAAGGAGAAAAAACCACTCAGAGTGCAAACGACGAAATAATAAACAATTGTGCTGAGTTAATACATATATGACATTTTTTCGACCGAAAAAAAATCGACCGAAAAACTATTTGTCGGACATTATTTTCCTGGCTATCCGTGCAAAGTGCGCATTACGGGGCACTCAGTTAACTTTAACTTTAAAGTTAGTTGCATGTTTTCAGCCAAAAAAATAAATTAGTTTGGCCAAAAACATAAAATAGTTCGGCCGAAAGGTTTTGGAATACGGATTCCGAAAGTCAATTCCCACCGAATAGACACCCAGATCCATGATTTCACCCATATTTGGTTTGTCAGATTAGGAATTATGTAGATTACACATTGCAATGGGTCAATGGGAAGGCAAAGGAAGAGGAGGTATGCATGGTTCAGATAAGTTTGTTTAAATTAAAGTCATATAAAATTATTTGTCATTTATTTGTTTGTTAAGTGCATGGACACAAGGTCACAAAAACCAAACCAATGGTCCAACCGACTGACCCTGAAAATCAGACCCGAACCAAAACCGGGAAAAAAACCGGATCACAAAACCCGTCCAACAAAAATACAAAAACTACTTAAATTTTGAATATATATATATGTATGTATGTATGTATGCAT